>VZRO01003854.1:172070-265017 GCA_013397915.1 Daphoenositta chrysoptera | reverse complement strand
CGCTGAAGCGGAGGGGCCGTGGCGGGCGGATGGTGCCGGCGCGGGCAGCACGAGGTGACGCCGCCTCAGGTACCGCGGCTCCTTCAGCACCCTCGCGGGTGCGGGCGGCGCTGGGCTGTGCGACTCCCGCCCGACCTCCGCCCAGCTGGAGGCACCGCCCGGGGGCGGCGGGCACCGCGCGGGGTCCCTGGGACGGCAGCCGGAGGCAACATTCCCAGCCTGGCCCTGGCCTGGCCATAGGAGGGCCAGTCTTCTCGGCAGCCGTGTTGTGGTTTTGATCCAGGAGAGTGTGGGCTGCTACTGGCAGCTACAGGATGAAGTCGCCTCCCTGCTGCATGTCTCTTTCTTCCCAAGCATCCTTGGAGGATCCAGGGAGTAGTACATCCCTGGGCTCGCTGGACTCCAGTGTTTTCTCCAGTGAGGAAGAGCAGGGGCCCCTGCTCCAGAAGGTCATTCCCTCTCTGGACTGCTTTACTATCAATGTAGGAGGCAGCCGCTTTGTGATGTCCCAGCAAACTTTGTCTTGCTACCCTGACACCCGTCTTGGCAAACTGGCAGTAGTGGTCTCTGCTGCCCGGGATGTGGCTTCTGGCTTGCTTGAGCTTTGTGATGATGCCAACCTTGTGGAGAATGAGTATTTCTTTGACCGGAGCTCACAGGCGTTTCACTACATCCTGAATTACTACCAGACAGGGAGGCTGCATGTGATGGAGCAGCTTTGTGCACTCTCTTTCCTGCAAGAGATCCAGTACTGGGGTTTGGATGAGCTCAGCATTGATTCCTGCTGCAGAGACCGGTGAGTTGTGGGAAGATGAGGCTTCCGGGATTGTGGGCTAGGTGAGTTCAAGCATTGACTTGCATTCAGGAATACTCAGGTGAGAGATCAGCTGTGGGGATAGGTGAGGTAGCAGGGCATTTGGAAAAGTTGTGTGAGTTGAGCACCGAGTGCTGCTCCAGTGGTGGATGGGTGCAGGAATGGGAGGAGATATGTTGGAGGGGGTCACGGTTAACATTTGCTGTGGGAAGGGTTGTTGGTGAGGTCAAGATGGTGAGACAGGAACAGGAAGAGGGTCTGGGATGTCCTATAGTGGCTTCAGACTGGCCCTGGAAGCTCAAAATATTTAAAAGGACAATGCAGAGACTAAAAAGCTTTTGAAAGGAGAGGTGCCCCTTCAGTCATTCAGTTTGAGGTTATCATAGAGGGATTAGTTGTGGAGTCAGGCAGGATGCTGGGAATGTTTGGATGCTGCCCACCTGCACTTTAATTTTGAAGGATTTCCAAATCCAAGCTGGAGAGGCAGAAGGGGGGGTTGGTCACCTGCCAGGCTGAGTGTGGGTGGCTCCAGGAGGAGCCTTGAAAGGAAGCATCGCACGTGGATGTAGCAGCTTACAGGGAGGGGGCAGCAGCAGCGGGAACATGGCTCGCTGGAGACAATTTATAGCAGGCACTTTAGGAATGAGGTGGGTTCTGACTGAACCAGCTCCAGGATGTTTCTGTTAATTCTATTTGCAGTTGATTTTTTCCACCATATTTAATGTCACCGGTCTGGATTTTTTAGTGTTGAAGAAATGAATTTTCCAAGGAGTGTAACTGCTATTTATCTGTAGCAGTTATGTCAAAATTATTAGAAGGAAACAAAGAAGTAATCCCATCCCAAAAGGATGGAGGATGGGAGTTATCCTACCCTAGTATGGTTCAGTTCTTCAGCTGAGAAAGTTGGAGCCTAGTTTTCATCCCTTTCTTCCTTCTCTGGCAGGTGAAACTGAAAGCTCCTACTACTTTGGTGATACACGGAGCTACAGACCTCTTTGGCATATGCAGGGCTAACTATATTGAAGGCAAAATTGCATAACCCCTTTGTCTAAGGCTTGAGCTTTGCAGCAGTCAAAAAGAAAGATGTGGGAAAAAAAGGATTTTTTTGAGGGGTACTTTGAGTATGTTTGTGTTTCCCAAAATTCCACTGTAAATATACTCTTGTTCTGACGAAACACTCTATATATTTACAGTCTGCAAGTTTTACTCAGTACAAATGTTTGACCACTTTGTGTGATAGCCCATGTATCTAAACAAAGATACCTTGCCATCTTAGTGTGTATTGATCAGAAGTTCACCCATGAACTGTATGGCTTTTATTATGCCTTCAGTTTTACTATTGCAAATGTGGATCAGTGTAATAAAAATGCAATATAATTAATAAAATTGCAAACTCTTTAAAAACAGAGGATCTGGTTTGCTTCCAAGAATTCATGTTAGTCGTGCAGCAGATCCTACTGTGGTAAACATGATCCATATAAATAAATTGCTATCTAAAATACTAGTAAAAATATCTAGTAAAAATACTCTGCATATGGAGTGTGTCATTGATGGGAAATGGGGGAACAGAAGTACATCAGGTCAGTGGAAACATGCTGCAGGGGCTCAACTGATAAAAGCCATATGCTTTATATTAGGGTTTTCTGAGCTCACATAAGGTAAATTTTAATGTGTATTCATATGACTTGCATGGTAAGTGATAAGACAAGCATCTGCATATTGGTATTAAAAATCTCTTGGGGGGTGTTCCTGGGCAGGTACTTCAGGAGAAAGGAGCTGAGTGAAGCCTTAGACATCAAGAAAGATGCAGAAGAACTGGATGCCCAGGATGAAGAGGAGGATTTTTCTGGTAGCCTCTGTCCCAATGTCAGACAGAAACTTTGGGAAGTTTTGGAAAAGCCTGGCTCCTCTGCAGCAGCCAGGACTTTTGGCACACTGTCCATGGTTTTTGTTGTTGTGTCCATTGCCAACATGGCCTTGATTTCGGTGGAGCTCAGCTGGCTGGCCCCAGCACTGCTGGACGCCCTCGAGTACCTGTGCATCGCGTGGTTCACAGCCGAGTTTGTCCTCAGGCTCCTCTGTGCACGGGATCGGTGTCGCTTCCTCAGGAGCGTGGCAAACATCATAGATCTCCTTGCTATCTTGCCTTTCTACATCACCCTGCTGGTGGAGAGCCTGTGTGGTGGTGAGAGCTCCCAAGAACTGGAGAATGTGGGGCGCATTGTCCAAGTGCTGAGACTGCTCAGAGCCCTGCGGATGCTGAAGCTGGGAAGACATTCAACAGGTACATTTGTCCATGGATATGGTACTTCTCAGTTTCACTGCCTGCAACTGTTGTCCCTGGGCACAGTCCTCCATTTCGTGTGCATTTCTGCCAAAGCTTTTTTACACAATCTGTTAGCAGTAGTGGCTTGTGAAAGTCTTGCTTTTGAACGTTATAACTGAGTGACAAGGGCCTTCTCCAAAAAATTTTAGCCCTTCATAAAGCCTTTTATATTGTATGCATTAAAGATTTATAAAAACAGACCTCAAAATTGCATTCTGTAAATAATCCACCAGTCGTTCATAGTGTGATCAATTTTAAAACATATTTGAGCTGATTTTATTAGGGAAGAAGCAAAGATCATCAGCCCACACTTTTGGTATTATCCAAGGCCCACTAATGACAGCTGTCACAATTTGGCTTGTTTAAAAGTATATGCAAAGAAATATATCATGATTTTGTCCACATCATAGATCCTGAAAACAGCCACAGTGGAGAATGTTTCAAGGAAACTGTTTAAAACTAAATCTTTGCAGATAATGGGTTGAGGGGCTCTCTGGCCCCATTGAACCCACCAGTATTCCTGTGGTATGTGGAACGTTTCTGGGGGCTGCCCAGGCAGTGGGACCTAGGTGCAGCACAGAGCAGCAGTGCCAGGTTCAGCCAGCCTTCACCAAGTGGTGTGGGGCCCCAGGTGTTCCCAACAGAGGAATAAACAGCAAGCAGGGGTGGAGTGGATGGTGAAATGCGTTTCTGTGAACCATCTTGTTCACTCTGCTGAAAGGAAGGCATGAAAGTTAACATTTTCCAGTGGGAATTTATCAGAGGAAGCTGGAAATGATCAGAAAGTGTTGAATTTCCTCTTGTGTTTCCCCTGATTTTATTACTACTTCATGTTATGTGCATGCCTGGCTGTAAGAAAGAATAAAAGCTGTCTTGGCATTTTCAAAATTATTTGATTGTTGCCACTTAAATCAGTGCAGAATATGGTGCTGAATTTGGCAGGAGAAGTGTTCAACCAACACTCAGAGCTTTGAAAAATTAGATCCTGATAAGTAAGTCATGGTCTCTGTCCTGCAATATTAGCCTGTTCTGAAGACAGTAATGATTGTTCTTAAAATGCACCCAATGTGCCCTTGCAGGATTTCCAGCCATGAAGCAGGAGTGGTTTGATGCCTGTCCATATTTTTGGAGAGCCCTCTCTGTGAACTGGTCCCAATTCAGCAGGAGATACAGTGTGCTCACAGCAGCAGAATGTGTCTTATTTTTGTTCCCACTGAAGGGTAGCAAACCTGCCTGCCAGTGGCAGGGAGTAGCTTTGATGCTACTCATAATCATAAGCATAATCATAGTGGTTTGGGACGTATCTTAATCTTACTCTCTACCCTAGATTATGGCTCTACTGATGCATAACAGTCCCTTAGAAAGCAGTTGAGAGGAAGCTTATAATGATTCAGTCTGGCAATGTGTTAGTTTTGTTTCATTATAAGTTTTGCAGGGTTTGGTAGAGGTTTTTTGCAAGACATGCTTTTAGCCACTTTTGATGGTAGTTGTAATGTGAATGCAATCCTCTCTGTGTTTTGAAAATAAGAAGATTTGATCTCATCAGGGCCCTTTTGTGCTGACTAATAAAATGGTCATCCAAAAGTATGTTGATTCTAGTTTAAAAGTTTCCAGTTTATTGCATTTCAGTTACAGAATGAATGTGTTCATTCTGCCATTCAGTTTTGTGGCTCTTTCCATCAACTTGAAATCAGATGTTTCAGATATTTGTATAACTTCTAACTTCAGGTATACATACTTTCAAGGATGGTCTAAACACTTAGGTCTATTTATTCTTAAGTTAGTTATTCAGTATTTACCACAATTTATGTCACAATATTGAGTGACATGGAATTTAATAATACCATGTTAGGTAAAAGTGAAATAATTATATAAAAATGTAGTATCCTGATCTGGAGGTGTGCTGTCTTCTTTTTACTGGAAGCAAAATGCTGGTTTCAAGGTACAAGAAGCAATATATGAATCAATTTAAACCACCTGGAGCAGTGTTACTGTCATTGTTTTGCTTCTTTGGTAGGTCAGTTGCTGCCCACTTAGATCCAGAATGCTAAATCAAATTTGTATAATTTGAAAGTAGAAACTCACTGTTCTGATCTTCTCTCTGAAGAGGTCTGTTAATGTGCTTCATAATACATCCTTTACCACAGCTCCTAATGCAAGATGAGCCCCATGTGTGTCACACACAGAGACCATCCTCCTTGCACATACCCAGGCAGTCCTGATAAACCTCAGTGTTCAGGGCTGGCTCCTGAAACTCTTCTGCTCTCTTGCCTTGGATCTGAGAGCTGCCTTCCAGTGAAGCTCCTCTCCAACTCCTACACTCTCAGACCAGACAAAGCTTCAGGCACTGCTCAGTTGTTTCGTGTGGCAAGATGCATGGAAGAGCAGAAGATCTGTGTCTGCAGGCAGCAGCTTCTCTTTCACCGAGTAGGGGTGTTCACAGCCACAAGGAGAACATCTCTGTGGTACTGTGCAGAGCCACAGCAAAGCTGGGGTCACAACAGCAGCCTGGGCCTGCTGTCAGGGGCAGAAATGAGTAAGGTGAAACAACATCAGTTCTTTTCTTCACTTTCAAGAAATAGCAACTTAACCCTTTCTGTGGAACAAAGACAAGAATGAAAAAAAGATATTCAAAAAGTAATTTCTGCCCCTCTGGAAGCTGAAGCCAGCTCACTGGAGGGATGTGATGCCTAGAAACACTCAGGCTAGAATGATGTGAGTGTGTAGTTGCTTATGCAAAGTACTATTCCTCTTTGAGGAACCACTGAGAAATCAGTAGTGCCTCTTTCCATAAAATGTGTAGCTAGAGGGCAAGACTAGTCTTCCGATATGGCAAAATTATGGATTTTAGTAGCTTCAAGAATAGATGAAAAGTGGAGCTGCATTTTTCATGTTCTCAGATGCTCCTCAGCTGTTGCTTTCCTCCTGGGCCCATGTTTTCTGTGAAGCCTTGCTGATCCCCTCTGGGAAGCACATACAGAGGGACTTCTTGAGGAGAAGTAGGGTGTGAGCATCTTACTTGTGATGGCAATGAGCATATATTTGAGAGAAGACCCTAGCATATTTCAGGCTGTCATGCCTCTGGAGTCATGAAAAGTTGAAACTTCAGCACTTTTTGTGTCAAGACTTTAGGGTTTTTTAAATGCTGTCTAAATCGAAGCTCCTGATTATCAGCTTGTATTGCCAAGTCACTTTGGACAAAAGAGAGATAGAACTTGACCTGCATGGCAGAAGTGTTTCCTCTTCCTCCTTCCAGGGCTGGGGCTCCTTGCCAGCCTCACACCAACTCTGTTACAGCACCTTAGCACCTTCCAAGCATGAGTAACCAAGCTGTCACAACTCCTGGCAAGGAGTTCTCATGAGAAGCTGTAAGACTTGCTGAGGTGTCTGTGCTGGAACAGCCCTAGTTTGGCCGTGTGCCAGGACTCAGAGACATTTTTTAAAGGTACAAAGTAATACAGTAGTGTACTTTATACATGTCATTACACCAACTAATTCCCCTTAGAATGAGCTGTGCAGTCCAGTACCTTCTCTGATTCATATATTTGCCTAAAAATGTCTCCTGACTTCATCTAAAGATGTGGAGAATTACATCTTAATTTTAGATGAGTATACTAGAACTTAGAATAATAAAAAGTCAGACCCTGAACAGTTAGAATAACTAATCATAGTAAAAATTAGAATGTCATCATTGTGATACAAAGAGTCAACAGTCACTGTTCTGTTCCTCCTTATTTTATCTATTTTATGTGAAAGTTGGGGGGTTTTTAGCTATAATACTCTCAAGATTCATCATAAGGTACAAACCCTGGCTTTTATAATATTCATTTATGCTTTGAAAAAAGTGCTACACGGTAAATATTAAATTGTACCTTCTTCCTAGCTCACCTGAAAGGACTTACTCTTCTGCCTTGTTCAGTAGGAAGTTTTACAGGGCAAGGGAATCACAGTATCTTTCTTGGAAGATGAGAATTTGATCTGAGTCCTTGCAATTACCTCAGAGAGCTTTTGCACTGCTGGTATTAGTGTTTCCAAATTATGGAGGCGGTCATATTGACAGAGAAAAGATTGCACTGATATATCTTCTTCCCCTTGTGTTAAAGATTTAATCTATATCATTGTAATAAACATTCTTCAGATCATAGTTATAGTAATATAAGAGCTCAATATGGGTAAGTTCTTTACTGGAGTTGGTAGTAGATAGCATTGGAAGAAAACACCAACATTGCCTCCAAACTCTACTGTGTATTTCCATTGTTTACTGTACATAAACAAAACCTTTAAAACCTACTAGACCTGCAGGGGAAAAGAAAGAGTCAAAAGCAAGAAATTTTAACATCTTGTAGTTTGAGACTGTGGAAAAATCGAATTGCTTATAACACTAATGAGCATATGAAGTCTGCAAGCAGAGGCAGAGCCTCAGGAAGCTGTTTTGCAAACACTAGTTTAGTGAGAAGTATACCCATGAAGGGTAATTCATATGCATTATGTCTTTCTCATTTATTAGAGAAAACATCTCACATTTTTAAAGAACAGTATTAAAAACTAATCCAAAGTGATTCAAAAGATAATTTCATTCTCCTGTGTGTCTCAGCTGAATTGATACCCTGTTTTCTTCCTTCTTTGTTTATGTGTGCAACATGTATCCATTGAACTGTTTTTGGATTTACTTTCTTGCTTGCTTTGTGGGGCAGTCTACCCTAGAAGCAGCAGCTTGGACAGGAATATCGGGGGTTAGAGAGAGTGGTCCCGAACTCCTTGTGCAGCTCATGGGCAAAAGGACTGATGCAGTGCCTCAGTCAATTCACAGGATTCCATGCTTGCATTGAAAGACTTTGCTATCTTGAGTTTGGCACAAGTGCAGCTGTTACTGGAAAACCGTATTTGTTTTGATGTCTACAGATACAAGATAATGGTAGGGGTTTGGGGAGGAAAGAGGGGTCGAAGAGAATCTGTGACAACTATAAAAGGATTGAAAACAGTCCTTAAAGAAAAAGTTATTGAGTGAACTGTACTGGGGTCTAAGCATTCACATGGCAAGATGAATTTGGTAACTACGGGCTCCTTGGTCCAAGAGAAAAGTAGGACAGTGGCTGGAAAACAGAGGCTTGGTACATTCAGGCTCCAAGTATAAAGCAGGTGCTTTTAACGTGTTTTTAAGTAGTTTAGAATAGTGCTAGATCTTCTCTTAATAAATCAAGGTAGTTTAGTTGTCTAAATTATGTGTGTACATAGTTCAAATGATAAGTAATGAGGAGAATGTCTATGCTCTGTATTAAGAAAATGGAGATGATGTCAGAGGTTCAGTCTGATATTTTGATCTACTTCTTTAAATCACTTTTTCCCAGTAGTGTTTAGAGCAGCACCTCCTTTTAGCGTACCAGGGTCGGTGCCTCATTAAACCAGCAGAAGTGCTGATGGGAGATGTGGTGGTCAGAGGCCACCATGAGCATGGTGACCATGAAATGAGAGTTTTCAATTCATGGTGAAGTGAGGAAAGAGGTCAACAAAACCTCTCATTCGGATTTCCAGAGGGCAGGATTTGGCCTGTTCAGGACACTGGTTCAGAGAGTCCCTTTGAAAACAGTCCTTAAAACCAGAGGGGTCCAGAATGGCAGGATACTTTTAGAAAGAAATCTTAAAGTCTCAGGAGCAGTCTGTCCCTGTGTGTTTACAGATAAGCCAGGGAGGAAGAAGGGCAGCCTGGATGAACAGGGAGCTTCTGCCAGAACTCAGAGAAGGAAAGAGCATTTATGACCTTTGGAAAAAGGAGAGGAACTGGGGAAGAGTACAAGGATTTCACTAGGTCACGGAGAGAGAAAATCAGAAAAGCAAAAGCTCAGCTAGAACTCAATATGGCCACCACTGTGAAAGGTAATAAAAAGTGGCTTTATAAATGCATTATGAACAAAAGGAGGGCCAAGGAAAATCTGTGTCCTTTATTGGATATGGGGGGGAACATTATCACCAAGGATGAGGAGCAGGCTGGGGTACTTAATGCCTTCCTTTCCTCATTGTTTAACAGAGATGGTATCCTCAGGGCAACCAGCCCCCCAAGCTGGTAGACAGGCATGGGAAGCAGAACAGCCCCTCTGCAATCCAAGAGGAGATAGTCACCTGCTGTGCCACTTAGACTGTCACAGGTCTAGGGTGATGAGAGAGCTGGCAGAAAAGCTTGCCAAGCTGCTCACCATCATTTATTATCAGCCTTCGTTAACCAGGGAGGTCGCAGGTAACTGGAAGTTAGCAAATGTAATGCCCATCTACAAGAAGGATCAGAAGGAGAATCCAGGGAACTACAGCCCTCACCTTGGTGCTGACAGATCATTTTGAGTGTGATCACACAGCATGTACAGGACAACCAGGGGATCAGGCCCAGCCACCATGGGTTTAGGAAAGGACAGTTCAGCTAAGGTTTGAGCATCCTGATCTCTTATGACCACATAGCCAGCCTAGAGGTTGAGGGAAGGGTTATAAATGTTGCCTACCTGGATTTCAGTAAAGTTTTTGACATGGTCTCCCAAAGCATTCTGCTGGAGAAACTGGCAGCCTGTGGCCTGAACAGATGCACTCTTTGCTGGGGATAAAACTGGCTGGAGGGCTGGCCCGAGGGAGTGTTAGTGAATGGTGCCACATCCAGTTGATGACCAGTTGCTAATGGGGTCCTCAAGGCTCACTATTGGAGCCAGTCCTGTTTAATATCTTTATTGATGATCTGGATGAGGGAATTGAGTTGTACCTTCAGTCAGTTTGTAGATGGCACCAAGCTGGGTGGAAGAGTTGATCTGCTGGAGGATAGGAGGGTTCTGCAAAGGGATCTGGACAGGCTGGATAGATGGGCTGAGACCAACAGTATGAGGTTCATTAAAGCAAAGTGCTGGGTTCTGTGTTTGGGTCACAACAACCCCATCCAGCAGAACAGGCTGGGGGAGGAGTGGCTGGAAACTGCCCAGTGGAAAAGGACCTGGGTGTGCTGATGAGCCAGCTGTGCCCAAGTGTCCACAAAGGCCAGTGGCATCGTGGCCTGGATACTGTGGCCACACGGACTAGGGAAGCTATTTACCACCCTATACTCAGCACTGGGAGGCCACACCTCAAATCCTGTGTCCATTTCTGGGCCACTCACTACAAGAAAGACACTGAGGTGCTGGACTATGTCCAGAGAAGGGCAACGAAACTGGTAAAGGATTGAGAGGGTAAATCATATGAGGAGTGCCTGAGGGAGCTGGGGTTGTTCAGCCTGGAGAAAAGGAGGGTCAGGGAGAACCTTATTGCTCTCCTCAACTACCTGAAAGGAGGGTGCAGCCAGGTGGGATCAGCCTCTCCTCCCAGGCATCAAGCAACAGGAAAAGCAATCAGGGGAGGTTCAGGTTGATCAAGAAGAATTTCTTCATGGAAAAGGTGGTTAAGCATTGAAATGGGCTTCCCAGGGAGGTGGTGGAGTCACAATCCTGGAAGTGTTCATGAAACAACTGGATGTGTCACTTAGTGCTATGACACTGGATGACAAGCTGATGTTCAGTTAAGGGCTGGACTCAATGATCTTGGAGGTCTTTTCCAATCTTACTGAGTCTATAATTCTCAAGACATATTCACCAGCCTTCAAAGAAAACATAAAGCAGTCAGCCTTTAAATAAGAGATGTGTTGCAAAGTTATGATGACAGCTACATGAATCAAACTACTGACAGCATTTCTTGTCTTTCAGGCTTGCGGTCTCTTGGGATGACTATTGCTCAGTGCTATGAGGAGGTTGGCCTTCTGCTTCTTTTCCTCTCTGTAGGAATCTCTATATTTTCCACTGTGGAATACTTTGTTGAGCAAGGTGTGCCAGGCACAACTTTCACAAGCGTACCTGGTGCTTGGTGGTGGGCAACAACTTCCATGACAACAGTTGGTTATGGTGACATTAGACCAGACACTACCATTGGTAAGGTAGTAGCCTTTATGTGTATACTATCAGGAATACTGGTTTTGGCTTTGCCAATAGCTATAATAAATGACCGTTTTTCTGCCTGTTATTTTACACTGAAGATAAAAGAAGCCGCTCTTCGGCAGCGTGAAGCTTTGAAGAAACTCATGAAGAACTCATCCAGCGATTCCAATATCAATGTTAATTTGCGGGACATTTACGCACGCAGCGTCATGGACATGTTGCGGTTAAAGAGCAGAGAGAGAGCAAGTACAAGGAGCAGTGGTGCAGAGGATTTTTGGTTTTGACTTTGGGTCCAATGATTTTTGGTTCTGACTTTAAAGTTATTTAACCTTGTATAGCACATAGACTACTTCAGAAATTTAGTATTAAGCATCTCTTTTTTTATTATTTGCCACATAGTGTATTTGGTTTTCCAGGTGGAGTTTTACTTACTTGGACAGACTGAAATATCTATTGTATACAGAAGGCAGAATTCATAACATGGAATCTCTCAAGGAACTCTAAAACCTGCTTTCAGAACTGGATCGTGGTGGGTGAGATGGGAAATAATGGATCCATGAAAGTAAAACAATAATGCAAGTGTTTGTCTTATCTAAATCCCTACTAATGTATAATAATAAAGCCTTGGTGAAAATTGCTACAGTGTTTTGAATTTTGAACATCTAGGTTTTGTATTTGCACTTGGGGAACAAAAGTCAAAGTATTAAGGAAAACTGAAAAGGGAAGTCTAAGAAAGTGAAATACTGAATAAATGTAGGATGACAATCCTATAACAAGTTCAGTCTTGATCCCCTTTCTTATCCCCATCTGCTGCCCCGTTTGCATGAAGAAAAGTTTATTATTCTGGGGCAGCGTGAGGGTTGGGGGGAGAGAGGAGGGGGTGGGTTTGGAATTTCCTCATTTGCAGAGAAGCAAAGGGCTACCAGATATGACGTGGGTATTAGGACATAGATGGGAGTATCAAGGAGGTGCAAAATCTGTAGCAAAGTATAAAACAGTCATGAAATAAGTGCCATAATATAGAGTATTCTCTGTAGTTGCTTCAGAAGATGCAGGAGCTAATACAGGCTTTGCAATACAGAAGTAATTTACAAACTTAGCTTTTGAGCCATGCCTTCTCTATGTGTTTTGATTCCCATGACTTATTTGTGTAGTTAAGCAGTTTTTGTGCTCAAGTAAAGTCACCATTGGATAGCAGAAGAAACAAATTGTAAAAGATAACAAGCTTGTGATTTCTCTGTCTCCCATTAAAATCGTAGGTGTTCCAAGTGGACCAGATATTTAAAAAGTTAATTATCTTCACTGCTTCATTATTAGAAAAATACTTCATTAAAATATTTTGTTTCAAAGGAAAAATGAGCACTTTTTGGACTGAATGATTACTTTATGTAGTCATCTAAGTAAAAACCTAAAATAATCAAAGGTATTTTCGGTCCAATTTCCCACCACCCACCTCTCCAGTGGCCCAATACCATTATTAGCAAACAAAGCTTCTCTTTAATATAATTTCACTGATCTAGACTATGACATTGCCGTAGAATGCATATAACTCAGCTAGTAGGTTAAATTTAAAAAGTCATAAACCTCTCACATTTCATTTCTTTTGGGCAATATAAACACTAAAAAGGTAAATCTATCCACTGTGTATTGTTTAGATTTATGTATTTATGTACATAGAAGGCTTAAACTGCATTTGAGAATATATGAATGGGGAAATAATTTTAATAAACATTGATTATTACTTGTTTTGAAACAAGAGTGTGTTTTTCTGTCATACCCTGTAAATAATGGTGTAAACATAATACAGCCACCAAGATTTTCAAGGCACCTTGATGAGCAACATTTTAGCATGAAACTTCTGATTTGTCAGCTGGCACCAGTCAGCATTTTGATTAGGGACCAATGCAGCACACGCAGCTGTCACCAGGGTCAGAAGGAAGACAAAAACGCTGGACACCACCAGAAATTGCCTAGGTGTGAAAATCTGTAGGTCATCTTCATGGTCTGTGATAAACAAAGAGCAACTGTGTTATAACAGTGTTCCCCTCTCCCCAGATACTCTATGAATCCATCACAAAACTCCCAGTGATGTCCAGGAGACACAATTAATTCTGCAGGGGAAGGTCTGGTGCAGCCCTCTCTAGGTTATTATTTCATAGCTCTTGGGAGCAGGAAGTCTCTCAGGCTGCACAAATTGTACAGGCTGTTTCTCATTCAAAAGTCATTCTAATTATAGAGAATTAGGAAGAAGCTTTCATTGTGGGAAGGCTGTTTTGTAATGTCTTTTGTGCTCTCTTGTACAGCATCTGATCTGTGTTTGAGAAAGGAAATGCAGTTAGATAGCTGATTGAGTCTCTTTAGGGAAAGGCTGCTTTATTGCATCCTGTGCTTTTTATGAAGGACTCAAAAGAATGAGAGAAATGTTCTGGGATGTATTAGTTGATTCACTCCTTTTGCCATCTCTGGAGATAGATTCCTAGAAATGCCCATGGGGAAACATGGCTTAGACTTGATCAATTAGTTGCTTTGGCCACTGTTTTCAGACTCCTGGATTTTAAATTCAGTCTCCGAAGCAGTGTTTGTCAATCATGTTCATACAGATATAATATATATCTGTTACACAGAACAGTTATCTATCATATTATGGGCTAAGACTAGCGAATGGTTTTACAGAGGAAGGCCAGTTCTGCTTTCAGCTCTTACAGACAGAAGGCCCAGAGCATTCATACTGAGAAACACACAGTACAGGACATCACAGCTCTAAAAAAATAAAGCTACACCGTGTACGTGCTACCACAGATTTGGGAAATAGCTCAGCCACCACTAAGGCACCAAATTAAGTAAGTTACTTTGCTATCTTTAGAATATCACACTCAAGACAGGAAGCTACCTTTTGTCCTCACTTCTGTTCTGCCACCCTGCAGCAGACTTGTCAGACATGATCAGTAACATTGGCTGAAAATTCAGTATTTTAGTTCAAAACACCAAGTATTTTCACAGACTGGCATCAAAGGGTGTAGCTGCAGCACATACAAAGAAGCCCTGCATTAACCTTGGTTCCTTAGTACAAGTAGCAGTAATAGTGAAAATTATAGCAGCATAGAACCATAGAACAGTTTGAGTTGGAAGGAACCTTAAACATCATCTAGCTCCAACCCCCCTGGTGTGGCAGGGACACCTTCCACTTGACAGATTGCTCGAAGTCCCATCCAGCCTGGCCTTGTACACTTCCTGGGAGGGGACATCCACAACTTCTCTAGGTGTGTGTGTCGACACAAGCAGGCAGCTGGGACAAGCTGTCACAGTTAGAATGCAAAGAGACGATTTAATGCTGTTCCCTTGCTATCGGGGGATCCTGAAAGCAGCACCTGGGAAAAGGCACATAAGCAGAGGTGCAGGCACCTTTAAACTTGCTCCACGCTAGAGAATCACTGGCCTGCTGCTCACTCAGGCTGCAAGGTCACTTGATTGATTTACAGTCCTCCTTGACAGTTTAACCCATACCTTCAAACACTGGGCAACCTTTCCACCCTAACGGTGAAGCATTTCTTCCTAAAATTTAATCTAAATCAACCTCTTTCAGTTTAAAGCCACTCCCCCTACTCCTGTCACTACATTGTCTTGTAAAAAGTTCCTCTCCAGCCTTTTTGTAGTGGCACAAACTACAATGTAGACAAACAGTCTGAAAAATCTTTCATGTTCGTTTATAGATGCTTAGGGACAGCTTTTTCTTTGGGCCAGTATAGTCCAAACCCACCAAAATTTTTTAAACATCACTAAAATTGTTGTCATTTTTACTTTGAAGAAAGACAGCAGCCTCCTGGGTCACATTAGGCAGAGCATTGCCAGGAGGTCAAGGAAGATGGTCCTGCTCCTCAGCCTGATGAGACAGATCTGGGTGATGTGTCCAGTGCTGGGCACTCCAGCACAAGACAACAGGGACAGGCTACTGGGGGTAGTGAGCAAAATAGTGGAGGGCCAGGTTGCAGAGACCAGCACACTGGGAAACCCCTGTGTCTAGGAGAGGCAGGTGTGCTGGTAGCTGGGGGGTGTGTGAGGGGGGGGATTTATCAGTTCTTGGAGTGTTTTAGAAAGGTATTTAGAAATCCGTGTTTGCTAGTATTGTATTGTAGTGATTTTGATCTTGAATGCACTCTTCAATGATCACTTTAATTATGTGTTGTTAGCAAGTTAATAAACCACTTCAAACTCGATTTATATTAACTATGTAAATCGAGCAGTTTTTCCTTCAGACAGAAATTTTGCTGGTGAAATCTGAGCTTGTGGGATTGCACATGGCAAATACGGTTGAGAACAAAAAGGAGAAAAAAGGAAACAATCTTATTAAGAGGTCTTTTATAAGACCTTTTATAATTTATGTTTTCTGACATAGCAAAGTATTTTCATCTTGTTATGATTATTTTTATGATGAGTGACATGTTTTTCTCATTTGCTACAGTATTGTCCTCTCAAAGCTCCATTGAAGTATCCATGCATAAACACAGCTCTAGCAGGACACACTGTTGAGATGCTCACCATCCAAACTGCACAGAGCAGCTGTTGCTGATGTCTCCAGTGCACAGCTGTCTGTGCTCTCCCCACACAGCCTCACTGCCAAACGGGTAGAGCAGTGCAGGCTGTGGTCACACCTCTGGCTGCAGGCAGGGTTCCGCAGGGCTCTGCCTGCTTGAAAAGGTCATTCACCAAAGAGTAGGGCTGGAGTTAATTATACCTCTAAGACTGAGATGCCTTTTTCAACTACAACCTCTTGTCAATCAGGGGGTTTTTTTGAGAGAGTTTTAATGAGTCCTGTAATTATTATGTTTTTTTCTTTTATATAAACACAGTTACAAGGAGTCACATATATCTCCAGACAAAAGCACAGCTGCCACAGACCCTCTGTTTGTAGCAGTTTGGGTGCATTTAAATTTGGTAAATACCGAGCTTGACCTAATGATCAGTCAGTAACTGAAGTCATTCCTTTATAAAATGGATTTTAATTAAATACTAAGCTGAACAATTTACTTATGATTCGCTTTGTTGTTGTTTGTTATATATGAAATAGAATATTTTCTGAAAAAAATGTAATCCCAATGTGTAGCGCTGGTACTTCTGCTAGAGGATGGCACTGTCAGCAGGAGGAGCACAGTCCATTTTGCTTGTGCCTCTCACTCATGTCAAAAAGCCTGAGCAGACACACCCCTTCTCACAGAAAAAAAAGGAGGGAAATTTTCTGCAGGTGGGTTTTGCATGGTGCCCTATTATAGGATTTCTGTGTGAAACAAAAAAAATCTAGACTTACAACAAAGCCTATTTAAATGTATTTGGGACACTATTGCATGTTTCATTTGTGTAAAGTTTCTGCTTTGCAGACACCAAGAGCCCCTTTAGCTGGGGTGAGGATAAGGAAGGGATCCCACCTAAGTCATAAAAACAGGCCCAACACTCGTCAATGTAAACCTCAGTTGTTCCCAGTGTTTCTCAGACCCTCAAGAAACAGCTGGTAAGATGGATTTACAAGATACAAAAAAATCTAGAACGGCCTGAAGTGAGGTTGGGTCTTATAAGAAGTTACAGTTGTGTTCATCTAAAATTATGTGAAATGCCTATTATGATATGAAAAAAACTAGGCCTTTGTAACAGCTTCAGCAAATTAAAACCTCTTCCTTGTCAGGCAAAGAAAGACCATGCAGATGAAAGATTTTCTCTAATTATCCCCAATTCTGTACAGCTTTCAATAAAATGAAAAGTGCTTTTAAGTCACGTAGTATTGCTGTGTGGTCCTGCAAGCTGTGACAGACATTTCATTTCCTATGGCTCTCTCACAAAGGCAGTTCTATTTGCAACTCTCTGCAGCAGAGATAGATCCTGGGAAATGGCTGCAGTGTGCATGACTCTTCACTTGCATGAACAAGTTTCTCAGTAGAACGTGAAAAGCTGTTCAGAGCAGCCTCTTGCAATAGCCATAAAAAGAAGCACAGTAAATTGACTTCTCCTAAACACATTTTTCAACACAAAAGAAGAAGACAACTGGCTTGGAAATAGTAAAAAGATAACTAATGAATTTAATCTTTACAGCTGGCCCTGTGTTACAGATTTCTGAATTGTAACTCTCAGCCTGAGGTATGAAATATATTATGCAATTCAGACATTGAATGATAGAAAAGCATTCCAAGATGAACACATCTTTGCTTATGAACTGCTGTCCAGTGAAGCAACATTCATAAACCCTTAGTTTTTTTGTCCTAAACTAGCAACATCGTTGCAGCCTTTGGAAACTGCCGGAGTTAACAGGCTCCATGGGATCACTCCATAGCCTTTGCAGTGTGTGTTAGATGCTGCAGTGATAGAAGTTATTACCACTGAAACCCTGAACAGACAGATTAAGCCTATATTAATGCTGAATATATGAGAATAAAAATAATGAAGGTAGAACAGGAAAGAGAAAATTAATTTAAATTTAAATTAATTTTATTTTAAAATAAGAAGTTGACATTCTTCAGCTGAGATTTACCAGTGTCTTTTTGTGACTGACCTTGTGTGTTTTAGTCCTCATATCTTCTCATAAGAAATGAAGAACATATGGTTTACTGCAGAGGAAGAAATTCTTTTGAGCTCATTAACTGACATGCATCATACCAAAAATTAGATCACATACTAGTAATTCATACCTCATCCTACCGTTCAGTCCTGTGTATCATACATGCCTCTGCCCTGAACCATGTGTAAGCACATGGCTTCATATCTGCATTGTTCTTCTGTAGATCAACATGTAAAAACTCCACTTTTTTGTTAGAAATAAACACCAAGTTAAAAGAATAAGATCAGATTTAAAATATTTACAGATGCTGCTGTTTTTTATTTGTGCTGTCAGTTCTCATTTAACTCACCCATCTTCTCCTCCTGGCAGGAATTGCCAAAAAACAGGTGGAAGAATTGCCAATCACAGCCATTCACTGTCAAAATGTAGACAAACCTACCCCACAAACATGTGTTCTGTTTTCCTATACTAGAAAAATACTCCAAGGCAAAAGGAGTGTGTATGGTGTTTCATACAGCTAAAAGGATGGACTTGATTAGGAACCAAGAGAACCACAGTTTTCCAAATTACTGGAAGCTGTGTGCTTACAGTTGGTCAAAATGGACTTGGCATTAACACAGCTATTTATATCACTTGGAAACTAGACTTCAGTAACAAATAAATAAGGAATAAATTCTGAGAAAATACCTGTCCCCTGAGTTTAGACTGTTTATAGAACTGGTACT
The DNA here is from genome assembly GCA_013397915.1 of Daphoenositta chrysoptera. Lineage (NCBI taxonomy): Eukaryota > Metazoa > Chordata > Aves > Passeriformes > Daphoenositta > Daphoenositta chrysoptera. The sequence goes on along the minus strand of VZRO01003854.1, from coordinate 246,677 downwards.
GCAAACCTCTCCAAGAGGATGATGCTGATCCCATTGTGCAAGCCTTGCACTAAGTCAAAACACAGCCTTTTCCTAAAGACCCTTCCATCCAAATGTGTTGCACAAAAACAAACCCTGTATTCAAATTGAGAGTGTAAAGGAGAAAAGCTTGTCCAAAAAGGCCTTCATAGGGATTAATTATAGGAATAATGTGACATGTTCCCCATGGCAAGTCTCCTGATGTCATGGAATTACAAGAAGATGAATTTGGTCCACTTCCCAGCCATTGCTCTCTCATAAGAGGCTTTGTTGTGTGAAAGTTGGATATGTGGTTTGGCCACAAAAGGGACCAAAACCAACATCCAAATTACGGCCTCTGTTATGCAGACTCCCTCTTTCAATATGGAGATTAACCCAGTGTGCTTGTGCCAAGCATCACAATGGAATTACTGGCAGGCTGAGCTAACAAAATGCCACTGGCCAGCACTACAACACGGAGGCTGCATTATGCTGCAAATGCTCCCATCAGCTGTCCAGCAGATGGGACAATACACAAGCCAAAATTTTAGAAAAAGGGAGAGGAAAAGCTCTTTTTCTCACCTATATCCAGGATTTCTGTCTGGTTCAGAGCTAGTGCATTTCCCTACCAATTATTTAATGTACTCAGAATTCAAAACTAAACAAAATATTCAATGCAAAATTGATGGGTGTAATTTATACAGTATCTTTCACTTTCCAATGACACTTCAGTATTTCAGTAACCATTGCTTACATTTCCTATCACAACCATCATCACAAACTGCAGTCCTGGTGGGTAGAGATGGTTTCACTTATTCATGGTGGGCTTCCATTCACATTATCTTTTCAGTTTCTGAAGATCAAATGTGCTTTTCTCACCTTCATTTTCACATCTCAGATCAGAGCTACATTTGCCAGGGAGACACGTTCCTTCAGAGAACTCACGCTGGGATTATGTCGTCTGTGGTACAGTAATATGAGTAATAAGCAAGAAAACACAGTGCAGGTGTTTTGCAACAGGGAAGTTGCAAAAATGCCTGTTTCAGAAGCAGAAGATGCTCTGTGGAAAGCAGAAAGCCACAGCTTTTGACATTGCATCCTGCAATCCAAGCCTAGTCTGTGAGATAAAACCAAGTGGTCAGTAAATAAGCGCAGTGAAATGCAGCCCCACAGGTCACGCAGGCAGAAGGAGCTGCTCTGCACATCAGAGCCCCCTCTCCAGCTTGCCTATTCCTCATTTTTCCCAGCCAGCCCCCCAAAACTGGGGAAAAGGCCCCTCTAGGCTACCAGTAGCTGGGAGGATGTATTCAGTGCCACTGAACCAGCCCAGGGAACAAATATTCTAAAATTTGAATGTGTTGAGTGACAAAGCATTATTTGCAAATTCAATTCTAGATAGTGCAATGTGCTTTCTTTTTCCAGACAGCTTAATTTCCTCACCTAACCTTCTCATGTAGAGGTGTCCAATTAGCAAGGTAAAATATAATCTGATCATTAAAGGGAATATTTTAGGAAAGACATTTAAGAATCTCAGTAAGGCAGGCAAGGTGAAAATACATTGTAGTTGGCTAATGGTAATAATTGAAAGAAAAAATAAAATCTTAAAAGACTTACGTGTAGTTTCAGACTAGGCTAAGGGAGACAAAAAAGTCAGAAACTATGGAAAAGACAAGTCCAGAATATGAAATCCAGGTTCAGGTACTAAAGGTTTCCAATTATCCAGCATGCAACAACTCCCATGCAAGCTACTAACAGTTTTGAATTTCACTTCATCCTGTACTCTGGTCGAGGCTTAGACATTTAATCATGTCGGATTCTGGTTATCATGTTAGGTGTGTAAACTCAAACATTTGAAAATATTGATACATCTGGACAAGAACTGGTTTTGAGTGAAAAAAATAGCACTGTAGCTGGGTGTATGCTTTCCTTTTGGAAACTGAATAGTTATTATACCTTCACACTTTGAAAAGTTTTTTTTTTTTTTTCCTTTCTGGAATAAGAAGATCTGAAGCATTTGTTTAAAACACAAAATTGCTGAACATTCATAGAACTGCAGAAACATGTTAAACCTCTGCCAGGTTCACCTCCTCTATTCCCACTCCACCGCACATATAACAGGCACTGAAAGGCTCCTGAAAAATATTGTAGAAAGAATACTTTGTTACTGCACACTTGGGACAAACTTTACACCAGGGCAAAAGCTAAGTGGTAGGTTTGCTTCAGATACCTGAGAAGTGTTGGTGTCTGCCACACAGTTCCAGCATTATGATAAGGGAATGAGAGTAAAAGAAAACAAATTATTTTGTTACTGAACCAGCTGGTTGTTTCTGACACGAGCTTAATGCAGTGCAGTCCAGACAGAAAGGACAGGGACACCACAAAAGAGTGGCAATTAGCTTTATGTATGGTTCCATTCCTCAACTCCAGAAACCAGTTTAAGGGCAGAGATCATAGCATACAAAATACTCTCCCATGCTTATTCAAGCTATATAAAAATGACAGGCATAATCCTGTCTTGCAAAGGAGGAGGCCAGCAATGGCCAGCACTGGTGCTCAAAATGTCTTTGGAGGAGCAGCAGTACTTAACTGCTGCAAGTGGCCTCAGTCCATGGATTACACTGACTAGCAGGATGCCTAGCAGGAAGGTTTATACCCTTTCTAGATGCTGCAGAGAGGTTTCAGAGCTACCACCCAGATCTGAGACAGAAACTATGGTAGGATTTTGGGAAAGGTACCCTTACTGCTGGACCTCAGTTTCTGATTGAATAAGTGTGCTGACACTTCTTGACATTTTTGAAGTCAAACCAAATCATGGCTCAAGAAAAGGGGCTGCAGGTCTGTGACTTTTAGAGGGCCCTCTCATACAGCATCTCAAGGCTGCTCTGAGGCCTGGCAGTGAAGAGACAGCTCCAACTCCCACTTGTGCAGCTGTGGGTGAGTTGCAGACATCCCAGTGACCATCTGAACGAGAGGACTTTTATCCTCTCCTCTCCTCTCCTCTCCTCTCCTCTCCCTCTCCCTCTCTCCTCTCTCCTCTCTCCCTTCTCCTTTCTCCTTTCTCCTTTCTCCTTTCTCCCAAATCTTCCCAAACCTTCCCTTCCCAAATCTTCCCTTCCCAAACCTTCCCAAACCTTCCCTTTTGTCTAATTTGGAATCAGTTTCTCTCCTCTACACAGAAAGGCAATGCCAGACACTTCCCGTAAGTCTATTCCTATTTTGTTAGGCTGTGTGCTCAGAAAACTATAGAGTATTTTTTAAACAAGCAATTAAAGGCTGCTTGAAACCACTTCTGCTGCTGGAAGGATTCAGTCCCCATCGCAGTACTCATATGATGCTATCACCACAGCAACCAAGCCTGCAAACAGTGTTGGTGGTCATGGGTAGCACACCAGTGCTTGGTTTCACCATTAGAAACAAAAGCTTTGCCAGACTGTATTTCTTTCCTGGCATTGCAGGCTCCCTGATTGAGATGCTGTTTGGGTGTTTTGCTCTGGAGTGTAAGTGCATCAGTCTTTGACTGAGATAAGGTGTGAGAAAAAGGTTAAACTGCAGTGCCCCACCAGGCAATCTGGCTAGATTTGGACATGTTATTTCTGTGTTAGAAGTGCCTACCTGCCAGCACAATGACAACACATTTACTAACACACATGAGTTCTGTTCCTTCTGAAGTAAGACAAAACATTCAATTATGGGAGTGGGATCAGTCATTGGAGTTCCTCATGAAAGACATCTAGGGAATTCTGCAAAACCCATGGTATATAATGCTCTACAGAAATATTTCATTCACCTGAAACCTGAAAACTGTATAAATCTGAAGAGATGATCTTTGTAGAGTAAGATGACTAAATCTTACTTGGGAATAATATCCCCAATCTGTTCTTAATAACTTAGAACAAAGTGTTATTTTGGCATTGACTCCTGCAGGGAGTTGATATGTCTGAGGCAGCTATATCGTACTGATGAAAAAGCCTGAAAAAGGTGAGGGTCTAATCTGCCGCCTTAAAACTCATGTCAGAATTCCCAGTATGGGTGGGCAATATTATAGCCAGGAGTGAGAGTCATCTAACCTAACCCTAGATAAGCACAGTGTAGAAAACCTTACACTGACACAGCTCGTCTTAAGAACTACTTGTAGAGATTTCATCTAAAATAGGATGTCTAAAATCGAGTTGTCTGCTATTCTTCATTGGCTGAAGAGACTTTTCGAGTGACTAGCTCTGGTCTAAACACTTACATCTTAGAACTCAAAGTCATGGAGAGACGAATCATTCCTCTGCAGCCGTTTTTGGCACCAACATGTTTATTGTCTAACCATTTAACACACAGATTCAAGAAAAGTTCTTCCCTCTGAAGCCAGTTGGAACTGCTTTGAATTAATCTATTCAGGCTGCAGCTGGAGAGCTGTGGTCCTTTCTGGGAAGACGATGATGGTCCTTTCTGGGAAGATTTATTAAATTGGAAATAATAATTTTTTTTCTCGTTTTGCTCACTGGTTTAAAAATCCTTCTTCAGCTCTCTTGAGTCCTTCCTCAGTGCAAGTAATTCCAAGAATTAAATGCACAAACTTTGCTGGAATTGATCTGAACATAGTTATTTTGGATATCTTACAGGTTGTCTTTTTAACTCCAGTTCCATGTAGCTCGCATCTTCCAGATGGAGACATTCATGGGATAAACCAGATAAAAATCTGCAAAGCTTAAGGAATGAGAAGGATTCACTAACGCAGATTTTAAGATCATCCAGAGCAAAACATGTCTCTGGAGTTTTTGGGGACAAATAGTTAAATAGTTATGATCTTATTTCTTCAGCCTCATTGGTTTCCTATGACTATGTCAGATAATATAGACATCAGATAATCTTAAAAAGTTTACAAAACTTGATGTTTGCATAAATTTTAGTTCAATTTCTTCCATCAATTCAGAAAGCAAGTTATACATTCCCCATTTTGTGTCTTCCTCTACAGACGGGGAATAATGCCAGGTGCTTTGAGTGATTAGCTACAAAACATGAATCACAATTACTGAATCATTGAAGTGAACATTTCACAAACAGCCTTCAGTCTGAAGTTTATTTATGCAAAACTACTCCACAATTTCTTGTAAACAGCAAACAGTCAAGAAAGAGAAAAACTCAGGTTTTTTATTTGCAAATCAAATGCAGGTCTGCTTTAAAACAGAGCAGTAATTGTAATAACCAATTTGAGCAAATACATGATCTACTGAGGGCTCTCTTCCTTCAGTAAAAAAGATATTCTTAAATTTTAACTGGATTTTTTTTTCCTAATTGGCATGTTAAGTATGTTATTTTCAACACCTGTAAAAGACTGATCATGCATACCTGATGTTCATTTTAGTTGTAAGACTATATAATCTAGCTAGTTTAAGCAGCATCTGTTAACAGTTATGTCTTAGTAAAGGCCATCGACTTAATGGCGGAGAGACTCCTTTTAAATTATCTTTCATGTTTCATGTATACCTTTCACAGACATTACTACTCTTTCTGATCTGAACAGTAAGCAAATGTGGCATTAGAAAACGACTTTAAAGTTGTCATGATTACCCAAACAGGAGACATGAACAGAAAAAGGAAGCATCACACTATAGAAATGCAGGAAATAGTTAATTTTTATTTTTTAGAGACTGCTAACATAATTCCATTCCAGATGGCAGTGAGAGTGCAAATCTGTTCTGTTCTGTGAGGATATGGGTGTTATAATAGGCTCCAATAGATCAGATTTATTTTTCAATGTTTTTTGCCACTGAAAACTTTAACCATTTCGGACAACAGCTATTTTGTTTTGTGTGCTCAGTGTGAAGTATTCATATAAGATACTGTCTGTCACTACTCTTCACAAATGCCATACCATGGAGATGATACCTTTCCAGGGGCATTTCCTCTTAGAAGCTGATAAATTGATTAGTCTGTTCCATGTAGGATGTCTTAAAGCCAGACAGGTCAGGAAACAGACTCTCTTTGCACAGCCTTTTCCCTCCTTTGACTCCTTCACTGATACTCCGCCTTCAAAGGATTTTTTTCCTGTATGAGGATTCCAGTGTATGCACACTTCTCAAAGCAAGAAAGCTTATGGATTACTTCTCCTTCCCTCTGTGATGCTCCTCAGTCTCCTTGGCTGCTAAGATCTCTGGACCTTTGCAAGAAGAATGCTGGTCTTTATTTCATCCCTGAGTATCAAAGTCCTAGGGAAAACGTGAGGCTGTTAGCATGGAGTAGATTAGTGTCCTTCATTCCTTTTCAGCCAGTTCACTCATGTTTCAATGCAAAATAAAAATGAAGGTTGTGAAACTTTGAGATTTTAAATTTAAGAGGGATACTGATTTCACTACACAGGCCTCAGCACTCTGCACTGTCTGTCCACAGCTGCACAGTCCCAGACCTATCCCTCAGCACCCAGCACTGTTCTGCTCTCCGAGGCCCCACCAGTCAGGAGTTTTCTCACAAACCTTCCTAGGTATCCCCTGATCTAAATGATGGCACTCTCAGGAAAACTGCTTTCAATGCAGAACATGGTTTTGCTTGGATCAGGAGCTTAATGAAGGATCACACAATGGAATATATTTGACAAAATCTCTGGACTACCTACTTCATGGTAAGAGACAAGAATCTGACAAATATCTTTTATATGTGTCGAGAGACAAAGAAATGAGAACCAGTTTCACTCCTTCCAGTAAGCTGCACCTCACCACTAAGAAACAATGGTTGTGGTTTCAAATTCCCTTCTATATTTTCTGTCCTGCTTTTCTTTGCTTTATTGAGGATTTTTATTTGTGTTATAAGACAGCTGTCCAACGTATGCTTTAGAACTGCCTTCAAAGGACTTCTCTGATTTGGAAAAGGAGAACTGTGGTCTTCACGAGCCTCTGTTCTGCTTCTGAATGGCACAGTAGAGAGACATAATTCCTTACTCCTCTGTAAGGTAACCTGAAGAGTCTTAAAGAAAACTAGTTTAGCTATTTCATTCCAACCTGCTAATGTTTGACAGAAGACCAATGACATTGAATTAACATATCGATTAGCATATCTATATAAACTAAAAGCAAAGTAAAACTAGTTTTCTTTAAGGTAACATTTGTTCTGATACAAGGTGACTATTGATACTAAGAGATTAATAAATGGTTCAATAAGCACTGGAACTTGCAATCATGGTATGTGTCAAAACAGAAAAGCTGGGAGTAGAAGACTAAGCTTTCATGCTGTAGACCTGCTTAGTAACAATTACGAGGTAATTGTGATATAATTATATTTGGGTTTATTTTGTTAATTTACATTCTTTCATCCCTTTTCCAAATTTTCAATATTTCTTAAGCATCTTAAGCATCATCTGATTTTTACTCAGAAATTAAGCTGCCCATAATAACCAGAATATTAAAGGATTAAAGCATAAAGTTCTTCCTATACTGAAGCTTGGACAGGTCAAACCAGTGAGAAATCTTTGTTGTCCTATTAAATAAGTTGAAAGAAGGAAAGCACAAAAGCACAATCCTCAACTTAATTTTTACAACTGTATAACTATACTGGCAATTTTCACTATAAAACTTCAAGCAACTTTAATGAGTATCTTTTTATTAAAATCAAAAGAGACCACTGAAATTTAGTGGATTGTACTGCAGATGTACATATCCCACATAATTTGTGCCATGCTATTAAGGATTTATTTTTTCTTCCTTTAATGGATTCTCTCAATTGACTTAAAGTGAATTAAATCTTAAAAGTAATGTTAAGGGTATGTCTATGACATAGCAGTTGCTCACACACTGGATATTTTCATGTGCATATGTCTGTACCTGGAGTTCTGATCCTGATTCAGATATTGATTTGAGTGCTATTTGTTCCCTTATAAAGCTGAATTCAGGTAGTAAATCTGACTATGCAGCTGATGAAGTATTTGACATTGATTTTGTATCTACTATACAAAGTACATGGAAAGAAAAGTAGAGATGTTTCTCTCCAAAACTTGTTGAAATTTCTAGGATATTTAATTACAAAGAGACCTGAGATATGTATACAATATACAAAAGAAATAATGTATTTTTCTGTTTTGATAATGGAAATTGTAGGGCAATGTCTTCTAACTAGTGAACCAATTATTCTGCTTCTCTGAAACTTTGCATTTTGTTACACTTCAGAAAACACATTTGTGCCTTAGTATCTGTTCATCCATTTCATCACTAGGATGCTCAGTTGCCTCCTAAAATACCAGTCAATGCTTACAGAAATAAAAATTATGTTTTCTGATGGCTGCCAAGTGTCTAATTAACGACACAAGTATACCCCAGTTTAGTTTTTTCAAGAGTTTGTTTGCTTGTTTTTAGTAATTATACTAAAATGATTACTTCTTAAACACTAAGTTGAAAAGAATAAATTTCACTGTGGAGAAAAATGTTCTCAGTATACATTCAAAAACATAAATGCAGTGTCCTTCTTCTGGGTTTTTTAACACTGCAGAAATGTATCTCAGGGATGAATGTGCTTATGTTGTGATCAGATAGGATCCCGGAAAATGGTAATTATGAAGTGAAAAAAAAAAATCTTTCTGAACTAAATATATGGGCAAAAAGAAACCAGAGATGTTATAGAACACTGATGCATGCTGCATGAAGGGAACCATTTGCCTCTCCAGGGACATTGAACCACACCACACTCAATGATGAGCCTGGGAATGGCCACTGATATGGTTACAACATCATTTCTTGCTGGATAGGGTATTAGAGATGGCATTGATTAACTCATACAACAGACATTTTGAGTAGATAGATTTCACTTTCTGCTTTACTATATACTGTTATTTTAAACAGGCATGTAAAGTGAGTTGGAATTTCTTGGAAATGGCTTCAAATTATGTTCAAAGTTGTTTAAAATGGAGAAGAGGATTTATCTAATTAACATGTTTCTCAGCAAGACAGTCTTAAAATGAGAACAGTTTTATGGGAAAAGAAAAATGCTCTTTTACTTGCCTACACTGCTGAACTCTTACCTTGTTTCCTTTAACTGAGAATGCAGATCTCATCCTTACATCACAAGTAGGCAACTGCAATCAGGGGCAAACAGTGAAGATTAGAGAACATGTATACTTAGAGGCTATGGAAAAATGTTGCTATTCCACTTTTTGTGAGTGGAAGGCAGTGGGAAATGGCACCAAATTATTAGCAGTGATTCAGCAGTGATGGGGATCTATTCTGATAAATTAGAAATTATGAAATAGTAATAAGAAAAATGTAATTTAAAATTTAACATATAAAGTTGTCACACTTTATCTAATATTGCACATACTCAATACATAAAGGATTTAAGGGCTCTAAAGCACTATAAATTCTTTGTTGAGTTTCAGATTTCTTTTGTTATCACATCCAACAAAAACCGAGTTAAATCTTCCTGGTCCAGAAAAAAGCACTTTCTGGAGTCCGTATTTTCCTCCTGCTGGGTATCAACGGTGGGAATCTTCTCCAAATCCACAGTTATCTTCTCCAAAAAGACCTATGAGAGAATCCTTTACAGAGGGAAGCAGGTGATATTTATACAAAAGGTGAGTATAGGCTGCCTTCTGACTGAATGGTCCTTTCAGTCATGGACTGCTATCATTCTTTGCATAAACAAGAAGGAATTTTTTTGAAATCCATGGGAGATAAAAGTTTCATACAAGTTTAATTCCACAACACTGAATATTGTGTTCTGAGTTCAGAATACCAAAATGTTTGTGACAGTTGCCCCTGCTCACAGAGACTTGCCCCTGTCCAGAGCACAGTCCCACCACATTCCCAGAGCTGTCTGCAGGTCCCTGCACTGGGCACCCTCATGGAGCTGTAGCTACAGGCCAGCAGTTGCCACACAGCTCATCTGCATTGCTCGTCCACATGGTCTGTCACTGGCCAATACCATTTAAGCTTCTTCTAGCAGGATGGATTTGAGAAGTCTCAACAAATTATTCGAAGAGAAAAACCAATAAATATTGCTAAATATATATATAGATATATATGTAATATAGACTGCAAAACAGAGGCTGGGGAAGTAGAGAAAACACCATGTACAATTGCCTTGTTATGTAAAATATCTACTTGGTTACTCTAAGATTCAAGACCCTAGGTCTAGCTGAGAATGGTCACTCTAACATTCTTATGGTGTGGGAGTTTGTTATGTAAAATCTGGTTTTCTGACAACATTGATTTTGTCATTTGGGTAGCACTGGCAGAGCTGCAGAAGCCCTTGGCAGGGTAAACTGTGTCTTTAAATCAAAGGTCTTGAAAAGTGTGAGTGTTGCAGCCATGCTGCCCATCACCCAAGTGGCTGTCCACTAGTCATTTAAGAGGAAGGCAGCTTCTGGCTGAAGCTATAGTTCTGCACGTGGTCCTCCCTTGTTAAATCCTTTCAGCAGGATCCATTTTAGACTCAGGAGAGCAATCTTTCTGGCTTACAGCTCACTGGCAAAAGAGATGGTCCTCTGATGAACCGAAAAGGCTTTAGGAATTTTACCAGGATGTAGCTGAGGAAGAGACGTGCCAGCCCCTGCACCACCCTCCACAGGTGAGGAGGGCCCCGCCAAGGCTGGCGTTTTGGTTTACACACTTCAAGGGGGCACAGTGAGGAGCAGGGACTCTGCAGCTCTCTCAGGGCTTCCAGCTCTCCTAGCCCACACATAAGAGGTCATTGACATTTCACAGGATTGAAACAGTCTGGATAGTTGAGGAATTCACCTTCAAGGGGGTTCAGGGACCACTCTTAAATAAGAATGCAGACACAGACTTGTGGAGCATCTCTGCTGAGCTGGGAAATTTCAAGCAAGTTTCACTTCTCTAAATGCTGAATGGGCCTTTTCTTCTACACGCTGAAACAAATCTGACTTTCTTCAAATACATTTAATTTAATTTATTAGGAAGTAATTGAAATTATGCATTACAGGGTGTTCTTTTTTCTTCTTAGCTTTTCAGAGCTAGTTGCTCTGAAAAATTCCTAAATTAAGAGCTGACTGAAAGAAAAACCTTTTGATGATAGCTTTCATCACTTTGTGTTTGGCTGGTTTTTTCCTCCATTCATAAAACAGTGGATTAATAAAAGTTGCTAAATATTGCCACAAGGTCATCTCACTATATAATCTGAGGCAACAGTTAGCCAAAGAAATGTCTCCTTCTGACAGCCAACGTTGCAATATGAGCAGAATAACCTAACAAGAACCCTCTTTTTTTATGTCAGTACAGACTGTTTTTAATAGGACTTCAGAGATTAGAGTATTAAATTAAATACAATAGATAGAAATGCTAATGAGAGCTACAGGGAAATGAAGAAAAGTTATTTGAGAATGTACCATACAAAGAAGAAATATTAAAATATAATACACTTTTCTGTCTGTAAAATACATCAACCATAACAGCATTTCACAGATAAACTGCTTACAATTACTCATCCAAATGAGTGAGATAGCATTGTCTCAGAAGTAAATAACTTATGTGCAAAAGCTTTCATCAGTGTAAATTTGTTGATAACACCCTTTTGTCCAATATATATTCAATTTGATATCTCCAGAGTGATGAATGACTTATGTCTGTGTATATTCTCAGCTTCATGGGTTCTGATGCCCAAATCTCATTATAAAAGATTAAACTTTCAAGGATTAAATTCTCCTATATGCATTCAAGACAGCACCCATTAATATATTGTTGTTGGGGGGTAACAGTAGTTGTCTTTGGCTTAGTTGCTTACTTGGCAGAGGGATGAATTTTTTGAAAGGAGGTATTTCTGCAAACTGTTATTAGAGGAACTGCTGTTCCATTTTTTTGTGACATTAGTGTACCATTCTGAGGTACAAAGGAAAAATAATATCACTAAGAGGCAAGAGGATTTCTTATTAATGTGTTTTTTCATGAGGTATGGGTCTCAGAAATCACACCACAAAGCTGCAGTTGAGGAATTCATAGAACAAAAATAAAAGTTGACTCAAATAAAAGTCTCTGAAGTAGACTTTGGAGTATTAGCATGATATCTCTCCGGTTTTATTCATATGTCGTAGGTTTTAGAGGCAAAGTTTATCCATTAAATAAAAATCTGTTTGGTTTCTAGCTCCTCTTCTCTCAAAAGACTTACCTTACAAGAAGATTGCCATCCAGGCTAGGGCAAGGAAAGTCATGAAATTGCCTAAGACAACTATAGGAGAAAGGTCTGAGCAGCAACTTACTGCATTTGATAAGAATTAGAAACCAGTATTAGGAGTGTCCCAAAATTAGGGGATCTGGCACTTGAGGGGAAAGATCATGGAAACAGTGATGGCTACAGTGAAGAGGCATAAGTGAAATAGAGGAGGAATGTAAGGAAGATTAAAGTGTAAATAATGAGCTACTGCACTGGAAAGGACAGAAGAAGTATAGGAAGCTAGAATGGGAGAAAGAAAAACAGACAACAAAATAAGGCAAAAAAAGGAAAACAATAAAGACAAGTTAACTGAAATAGAGTGAAGAGAATAGGATGGTGTCTCACATCTCTAAGTATGGCAATATTGAACAGGGAAAATTGTGAAGGCACACTTTGAAAGGTAGATCAGAAAAAAGTTAGACAAAACTTGGTCTTTTTTCCAGAGGTAATTTTTTCCAATGGATTTCTCTTTGCCATCCAGCAGCTAGTAGACCACAAAATCCCTTATAGGACACTTCATCTGGAAAGACTGACATGGGTGATTTAAGATTTTTCAGATTTAAGATATTAAACTACCAGCTGGAAACTGAGATGAAGGGTGAAGCTGCTCATGAAACTGTAGGAATAGGACTGGATAAAAGCACTGAGGAAATTCTGCAATACTGACAGCTATCTTGTCTGTCATGGGCTCTCCAGCTGCTGGTTGTAGGAGATCTCACAGATGGATTTAAAAGTAGTCACTTATTTTATTTTAAAAGCCTTTTTGCTTTAGAAAGGATTGTAGGGCATTTTCAGTGCCTTTCAATCCGTTTAGGAGACCTTGTTATTTTTCCTTCCTAAACAAGCAGAGCAACAAGCCTGAAATAACAAATGGTAAGAGCATTTTAACAAACAGAAAAAAACAACCAAGCAGTGAAGAACCTTTAGTCCTGACAGATTCGGTGCCATAGATACAAACAGTAATAAAGTTTTAGGAACACAGTAGTTCCATGCAGGTTTATTTTCAGAAATTACTTTGAATTATAATTACCTTAATGAGTGCACTAAAGCAAAGGCATAGTATTATGTAAGAAATGCCAGATGGGACCCATAATCAAATTTTCTGATGAAATCATTTAAGAGAGAAAACAATAATCCCAAAGGTGAGTATACTGAAATAATGACTTCTGTTCACGGGAAAGAGGTATAAACTCAAAAATCCTAAGTTATGATAAAGGGTTTATTTCTTTTTATCTGAATGTATCACTGATGTATGTTAATTTTGGGGTTTTGAGGGGGGTTGCTGTTTATTTCTCTTTTCATAAAGTAGATCCTATTGAGCTCTTACAATGTGCATTTCTTTGTAGTATCTTACAAAAACACCCAGAATCATTAATATTAGACAAATGCTCAAAGACATTTTGAAAAGGAGATTTTTAATTCACTTTATCCTTCTATTTACAGTTTCATTTACATAAGTAAAATTAACCAAATCATGAGGTCATTGTGAACTAAAGATCCAAACAGTAAAAAAAATCCATAAATAGATCAAAAGCATTTAATGAAATCAGAATTAGGTATTGAGCTGTTCACATAAGAATGCAATGTGTTCTATCTTTCTATTATGAATTATGTGCACTTGTTTACATTAATGTCAGAGATAAATAAACAGCTTCAGTTTTGAGCTTCTTTTCTTAATGCATGCAACCCATTGTCTCATAGATTATACCTTAATGTGCATCTTAGCATTATTTTGCTAGGCAAAGAAAGTAAAAGACACAGAAATCAAGAAAAAAAACCCCTGGCAGCTCTGAAGCCTTTAACCTGGCCATGTCCCTACCTGCTTTCTCAATTATACAAGTTTTTGCAAAATCAGCATTCAGCTTAAAACCTGATTTAGCAGGGCTAATCTTCAGTTCCCTTTTTATCTGCAGCCTCTAATTCACCTTATTGAGAGTTGAGTGGGTTTCACTTTTAGGGTACTCCCATTGCATAAAAAACAAGAATGAAGTATGAAGTAAAAGGGAGGCAGCTGCAGTCTTCAGATACATTTCAGCCTGTCAGGTGTCCCACACACCTAACACAGCCTGCACTGGTGTTAGCCAGGCACGACAGCACAGGCTTCAGAACTTCTGGGAAATACCAGCAGGAAAGAGAAACAACTCTCTGGAGCTGTAAACAGAATGGTAAGGTTGCTGCCCATGAAAACTGGATCCAAACAAAGAAAAATCAAAAATCATGTTTGGCCCACCCAGGTGACCCAGGTCAGATGCTGGAGGCAGAGGGTCCCAGCCTGACAGCCCAGGCACTGCCCGAGGTCAGCCTGCAAGCTTGCCCAGGGGAAGGGACAGGAGCAGGACACTGGTCCTTGCTAAAGAAAGCCCTCTCTGGCGAGGTTCTCCTCTGTGAAGAGCACACCCTACCTCTGCACAGACCCTCCTCCCCTTCTCTCCACCAATACCCAAGGCAAGGAGCCACATGCTGGAACCTGGAAGCTGGGGACCTGGTGAGGAGCCAGGTGAGCGTTCAGTGAGGAATTCAAGAACTCAAGACCTGATAGATCTGACAGCACCTGCAGGAAGGGAATGTGCAGGTTCAAATCACCAACTTCCACTTAGAAGGGATTCAGGGAAGTCCCCAGGAGAAGCTCTGAGGGCATTCAAGCAGCACATTGATTCAGCATGTGCAATGGCAGGCCTCCCTCCTTAAAGGGAGACCTGAATCAGCTTTCTTGGCAGCACACCCAAGAAATGGAGGGGTACAAACACCCCCCGCTCTATCCAGGAATTGCCTTGACAGTGTCAACTGTTACATTACCCATATTTTAAATTCATTTTTTAAATTGTGATTCAGCAACTTAAACTGGATCAGAATAACAAAGAAATGTTATAAATGAGAAAGCTTTGTTTACAAAGCCCAACAGACCACTCTGCTCAGCTTCCCTGCCAGTGACTTATCCCCTCTCCCTACTGTGAGTGAATATCAGAAACTCTTCCAAACTCAAGGCAGAGGAATCTAATGCAGTCACTGCATTTCCTCCTGATTCGTTTGTTCATCACTGTTTTACACTCCAAGCCTCGTTATGGGCAAAAGGGAATGCACCATGTATCTCACCAGCGTGATATTTGCTGTCAGCCACATGCTGACACATGCACCCACGCTGTCATCTCCCCAGCTGTGGCACCACGGGCACACAAGTGCCTCTGGCCCGTGGTCTGAACTCCAGCGTGCTGCACTCAAGCCCCAGACACACCAGTGCACAGAGAATGGAGAGCACACACCTATGCAGGCTGGGCAAAGGGCATGGCCAGACCAATGTACTGACCAGCAAACTGTCCACAGGCAGGTGGCCCCTTATATCCCCTCACACAACCTCAGATTGCTCCTCCCTGCATCCCATAATGAGTTCCATCCCCCGGGACAAGGAATCCCCCAAAAAGTCTGTTAAGAGCCACACCTCTGGGGACTTTCAGTGCTGGGTCTCACCCACCTTGTGGGGCTGATGCTCCCGGGCCAGCCCTGGGGGCTGGGGCTGGTGCTCCTGTCTCTGACTGGGACACTGAGACTCCCCTGCTTCCCTCTGCCACCTTGCCCCTCTCTGTGGGAACGGGGGAGCCTCTAACACATTTAACAAACACCAGCACCACCAGTAGGAAGCATTTTGACGGCTACTGAATCAAAACGGGTTGGTGCCTTGTGGTAATTTATTCTTCTGTTCTTATACGGCAGAAAGAAAAAGAAAGGAAATGAAATTTATTAAAAGACTGACAGCACTCTCTCTACTATAGAGAATAATGCTTAAAAGTGGGAAAAGGAGGCTGGAGTGGAAGGACCTGTCGTTTTTCCAGAGGCACCCCCCCAAACTGGAAGACTATGGCAGTACTGGCGAGGCAGCCAGGCACAGCCAACTGCTAGCCTATGTCCCTGGATAAAATGATCTCATATGGCATCAGGCAGCTGGCCCAGCTATGGAGGAAGGACTCTGAATCACCCAGTGATTATGAACATCTGTGAGGGTGCCCATGAAGAATCCTGGTCCCTATTCTCCAGTGCACAGTTCCCAGCTCTCAAACCTGTGCTCCTTTATGTGGCAGGATATACCCCCAAGCACTGCCTTGCTGAGATGGAAAAATGGAGCTAAGCACAACCAAATGGACAGGCTAAAAGGAGCAGGTGCCCCCCCCAGTCTTTTCCAGGAGATAACAGAAGGGAGCACCTAGGAATTGTATTCTAATACTATAAGAGCACTATAGTATTATAATTCTATACTATAATAGCACTATAGCACTATAAGAGTGGGCCACCGAATCCCAGAGAATGGACAAAGAAACTCAACAGCAAGGCCAGGCCTGGTCTGAGGAACAGAAACAGTACTATTTAGTGAATATTTTACTACAGATTTCTGAGTTTTGGAGCCTCAAGGCTTGTTCCTCTACAACCTTCCTGGTTGTGAAAGGGCACCCAGTGGAAGTCATGCTGCCAGCTGTACTAAAGAGATGCTTAAAAACATGTTGGACAGGGTACAAATGGAGAGAATAGCAACCAGATGATTCAATGCTGGCTGCACATCTTTTCTCAGCTGCCAATAGCACAGGGTCTGAGTCAATGGGCTGCAGCAGCCTGTCTTGTAAATAATCCTCCATTATTTTTCTCTGCTTCAGAACTACTCAAGCACAAAAAAAAAAAAAAAAAAAAAAAAAAGAGGGGGTANAGTTCTATCTCCCTTGTAAGAAACAGGACCATTTACTGTCTCCTGTGTCATTCCTGATGATATGTTTCTATGGTACAGAAATGTTTAGGGTGTCAATGTCCTCTTGAGCTAAACAAAAAAAGGATTTCAGGTATCATGTGATGGACTGTGTTTAGAAGATTTTGAATTGAATTAACCACATCTTAGTATTCCCTTCTGAGAAGATAGAAAACAGGATGTTTTCTGAATCTAAGGTCTGAATAAAATGCTATCATTTAGATTCCCTAGTGTTCCAGAGACAGCACGATACAGCCTACTCTTCTGAACAACTCACAACACGGATATTTTCATCATGGAATTTCATCAGAAAGTCTGCCTCTCGATAATGGAGCTGCACTGACTCTAGGGTGCCTTTGAACACAGACAACACTCCAAGAGATGGGTAGAAGGCACTCCTAGCAACCATCACGGAAACATTGTCCTTGGGTTCATATTTTTCTTTTCCCTGAAAAAGCCTTTTAGGCCATTTGTGACCTGCTGCTAAGAGGAGCTGATGTAATTGCAGAAAGCAGACACAGCATGCAGTGTGCCTCTCTAGGGCAGGACTCAGCTGCAGGTCAGGCAGTGCAAAGCTGTGGCAGGGCTGGAAAGCAGCACTCCTTCAGTTTAGCTGAGGCAGAGAACAAAACTCCACGTCTGCACTGAATAATGCTTCTGGGCTCGTGGGTGAGGGTGCAGGTCTCAGGTGAGCCTAGTCAGGACCACTAAGACTCATTGATGCACCTGGGCTCTTGAGACCATTCTCTGCTAGCTGTCACTTGGGAAATGTGGTGGCCTCTCAGAGAGCTGGTGTTATATCTGCAGTTTTACATCAACATCTTGGGTACCTGGTGGCTCCTCAGATATTAATGGCCACCTACACGTAGCCAGCTGAGTTAAGCCAGTCAATGTATGGGATTTGTCAATAAATTAAGATGCCAAAACCCACATATCACACACATGGTGTTAAATTTGAAACTGTTGCTGTGTCAGTGGACTGGTAGGAGTTGAATTATTTGCCAAATAAGAAGGATCTGGTGCTATTTGAGATGCTCTTGCGTATCCAAGGGGTCTCTGGGATATCTGTACAGGATTGACAGACATAAGAGGAGGAGTTACATGAGACTTAAGAACTTTTGCAACAAATACTGCAGGAGGTTAGCCAGGATACTGTGGGACACCTTAATGATGGGTCACCATATTTAGACAATCAAATCACAAATTACTACTGTGATTTAATCTAAAGAACTTTTGGACATCCAAGTATTTGGTGTTTATGTCAAGAAGGTCTGAATGGTGGTTTGATTTTTCTGACTAGACCTCCCTTGCTCGTACTACCTTAGGTGTGAAATTTCATCTTAACCCTTAGAAATCTACTCTTCCTCTTGAGTTAGCCCTCAGAGACACGTTGCTCTGCAATTATGTTTAACAGTACAGTGTCTTGGCTATCTGGGATTACAGCCCATACTCACTTTGCCTTGGCATAGCTGAAGAGAGAAGCACTATTTTTCCCAGAATGAATTTTAAAATATTTTCACATTGAGGAGACAGATAAACACAAAACTCTTATAGAAGATCAATGCTGTGAGGAGTGACAACTGGTTGGCACTCTTCTGAAATGCATCCCTATTAAATGGTGCAGGCTCAAAGCTCTCTAAAACCTTCTGAAAACCCCTTCCTTTAAGGCATTGCAAGGCAGAACCCAAAAAATGCTGTGAAAAAATAGCATTAGGTCAATATTCCTTTAAAGAACCTGGCTGAAGATATCCCAGCATATCTCCAGTATCCAAATACTTGGATATTTCAACTACTGAAATACTTTACAGGCACTTACTGTTTTTACAATAATTATGACATTGTCAATGCTATGTTAATTCTCTTCTTCCTCAGAAGACTCTAATTATCTTTGGTTTTTATTTAACAATATATGTTCCCAGGACATACCTTTGATTTACTTTTTGTCAATTAAATTTTCTCTTTTCAATTTATCCAAAACTCTATGTGAGTATTTCATAATTAGTTTTAATTTCATTTTAAACTCCACCAGTTCAAATTGTCTCCAAGCACATAATTAAATTTCATTCTCAGGAGGCAGTTATTCCATCTAGATTTTGTAATAGTTTATCATAGAGTTTATAATAGACTTGGTAATAGTTATTCAAATGCACAGGACTGTGCAATTTCCTTAGAAATATGACTCACATACTTTTATATCCCAGAGCTCTAAAAATGAGTTGTTTCCAGTTGCCACAAAAATAGATTAACTAGATTTAAAATATATGTGGGGAGTACCAAAACCAGACTTTCACTCAATTTTCGATCAAAACCCACAAAGAGAATCCTTGCCAAGAAGAGGCAAGCAATGACGAACTGCATTTCTCTGATGGTCTGTGCTCTCACAAGATGGTTTGCTGAGAGTCTCTTTCACCCTGTGGGAATTTGCTAAGCACCAGCTACAGCCTGCACAAGGCTGGGGTCTCCCCTCTCCCCGGGCGTGGAAGCCCCTGCTTCCAGGCCTGTCACTTCAGCAGGACAGAGTCTGTTCCTTACCTGGCACTCCAAGGGAACAAGTGAGGCTCTTTACATCTTTGAGGCACTCTGATGATGGTGACAAGACCTATTCTTTCCTACCTTGTGACTTATGGATTAGGCTACATCTCTTTTGCAGGTACCAGTCATTTTAGGGAAAGAATCGGGTTCTACCAAAGTGTCTAGAAAGCAGACTGGTTACCCTCATGGTCGTTCTACTGTCTAAAGGGGACTTCTCTTTCACATTAAGTATTGTGGAGGGTAAACCACACCTGAGGTAGTCAGTAGATCTTAACATTTGCTCTGCAGCTCACAGAGCAGATTTTCCTACCTGAAACTGGAACACAGAAACAGCATTACTAACATTGGCCTTACCAGCTCAAACTTCCATTTAGACATTTTTATTTTTTAAAAAAATCAAGTAGATACTAATTGTGAAGTAGCTTTCAGAAAAGATTTAAATATGCTTTCTTGTCTGTATATTATTTACATTAGAGTTTTCCCGGTACAGTGACTCTCTTGCCTCATCTGGAGTTTCTAGAGAGAATTTAATTTCCCAAACTATAAGGGTAAGGTTCAATTTCTGACAGCTGTTTCCAGAGGTGAAAAGCGATCCAAGTATTCAGTGTAGGACCATCTGGAAGTAAGTATCCACTACCCCTTCTCTTTACTGCAGCAAATTTTTGTGGTCACTACGTTTCTTCCACTGTTACTGGAAATTTATAATAGAAATTTTGGATTGCTGAAAATATTTGTCCATTGTATAAGTTGAGAGACATGTTAAAATGGATTAAATTCCATTTATGTCCAGAGACCACTGCCTCTCCTTCACTAAGCCTTTCTGAAAGCACTTGGATAAAATTTAGGCTGTAAAATAATAAATCTTCCCATGAAATTTGTTTGGAGAGAAAGAAATGTCAAGTCCAAATTTAGGGAACCAAAGAAACAGTACTCACACAGGTGATGCAATATAGTAACTTAAACAGTCGTTTTTTCAAATTACTTTTTTTATTACATTTCTCTTCTTTCCAGAATCTTCCAAATTACCCTCACAGGCAGTGTAAAGGGATAGCATAATCTGAAGATAACGCAGTTTCTGAAACCAAATAAATCTCCAATCCCTAGAAAGCTTTTGTGTAGTCCTGGAATAAATTAAATTCCCTTATTTTATCTGTAGTGACTTCAATCATTTGAAGTGGAGAGTAGCGAAACTATTATAGGAAGGCAGTCAATCCTCCTTCAGATCTCTACAGCTTCTAAAATAATTTTTAGTCATCTGCCTCCAGTTCATACACAGTGGAGAAAGAAACAGCAAGATTTTTCCACCTGGGCTTCACCAGTTTCTGATGTTCTATGGTGACTCTCAACAGCTTCTAGATGAATCCTGGGTTGAAGTCCTATTTCTCCTGTTTAACAACAGGTGAGGAAAAAGCTCTTGATCTACAGCACCCCTGGATACAGTATTACAGATATTTTCACATAGTTTAACATTTTCAGTGCTACATTAAAAGAAAAATCTGAAAAAACCTGGCATAGATCTTTACACAACAAAATGAAATACTAAGTTTAATTAAACATCACACAGCATGTGGTCTAATTCCCATTGGTGCACTGGTTAAAACTCCCATCACCTGTAGCTGTGCAGATTTAGTTAGGAGTGGAGCATCTTTGACACCTACAACCACTAATGAGGTTCAGAGTCAGAGACATCTGGCTTCCTAAAATTTTTTCTCCTTTTTTTTTAGGAGGGAGTGCCTCATTTCTTGACCACTCTCTGGGCTAAGCCTGTCTTCTTTTTAGTTCCCTACAATCCTTTTGGGTACTAGCTTGGTGGCACAGTTTTATCTGCAATGTACACAGGTCAGGCTGTGATCCTGCTCCACTTTCTCCCAAGTCTGAATATAACAAAAGGATTTTCATCCAATTCTCACACAGAAACTTTATAAAACATAATTAAGAGATTTTATTGTACAATTGCTCATAAGTAGATCTTGACAAACATTATTAAACTGACTAATTGGCAGCACAAATTTCTTATTCAAGTGCACAGGAAGATAACTACCAAAGTGATAAATTGTTAGTTTGCTCAGAGGCACGAGTTTTCAAGAGTAAGCCTGAGTCATTTCTATAGTTTGAGCTGTATTGAAATCACAATGATGTTCGTGTGCAATGACAGTCAGAAGACTGTCAGCTGGGATATGCATTCCTCAATGAAAACATGACTAATTAGAACCTCTAGTGGTAAAGTTGAATTAAAAGAATCACAAAATCATCAAGGTTGGAAGAGACCTTTAAGATCATCTAGTCCCACCATCAACTCAGCACAGCATAATCACCCCCTAACCAGTTCTGAGTGCTACATCCAGATCCTCTTGAACACTTCTAGAGACAGTGACTCCACCACCTCCCAAAGAAGTTATTACCATTTGCTCAAAACCCCTTGATGGAGTGCTGGTTCTCAGAAGGTAATCCTGACTCCATTCAAACAATCAAAGGTTGTGAGAACAGTGAGAACTAACCTTCTTCCATGGTTTTAAAATCTGAACTGGATGGAAATGTTGTTTGGATGCAATTTCAAATTGAAGTTGGACACGGTGCTAGGTAATCTCATTGAGGCTTCCTTTTCCACAAAAGCTTGGACTAGTTAATCCTTGAACTTCCCTTCTAAATTGGACTGTTCTTTGATAGTATGAAGCTTCAACTTAGCTTAATAGTAGCATAGAATCTTTGAACTCAAGAGTTTAATTAAAAATATGTTATTGATCCATTTCTCCTCATATGGTATAGCTTGCTTTTTTAAAAATAAAACAACTAAGTTTCACAGCACAAAAACTAACCAGAGAGAGTCTGGTCACCTCCCAAGACAGACTTTCAATTTCTGATCATCCAGAGAATTCAGTCACAGAAACATGGGGAGCTGCAGGATGCAACCAGGATGCCTCTATGTATTGTCCATGGCCTTTTAGAAATATGGCCACTTTCAAAATTGCATTTTTCAAACTTGCCCAAGCTTGGAATCTCAAGCACCAACTAGTCCACTGAGGGACAGTGTTGTTTCTCTTCCTTCATCGGTGATGTAGATTAAGGACAAAGTCTAGAGAAATATTTCTCTATTCACGTTGTTTGAGAGGAAAAAGTATGAAGTAGTCATGTGTATCTCTCATGGATATACAGGCACCGGCACCAATTAAATAACAGCATAAATGATGTTGTTATATATCTTATGTTACAGCTTCACCAACTTTCAGTCCATTTCTCATAGCAGCCTCATTGAAACAGAAATTACAGATCACAAGGGTAAACCTGGGCCATAAGCAGTTGTTTATTCAAACAGTACTCTAATCCACGACTATATTCCATATGTTCTGTAAGAACTGCTTAACAGTAATCTTACTATTGTACTTGACTGGTATTATTTTTTTAAGTAAATCATAAAACTAAATTGGAATTGTGGGGGCTTTCATTTAGGTAACATTACAGCCATTGAACCAAACCAAGACCAAATGCATATTTTGAAATGACAAATGAAGAAATGAAATTTTACCACATATTAACAACACCATTTTTGAATGCCTATATTATTTGAATTGTAAATACTGACTAATGCAATTAACAGATGCAGCAATGTATAATGCAATTTCTGCTTGGCAATGTGTTAATAACAATGTTCTGCTCAGGTACAACTGACAGCTGTTCAGGAGTCCCAGGAGCATTAAAGAGATAAAAATAAATCATCCTTAACACAGAAGGCCTTTCACATGCAAAACACAAAATTATTAATTTCCTTATAGTTAATATGGGGATATGAACAGTGATAAATTTACCACTATTATAAAATAGAATACCAGCTTGGAAGGATCCTCAGGGATCATCTCCAACCTTTAAACTATTAGCATTCATCTTCACATCTTTCTAAACCACAGTTACACATTCAGCCTCTTCTGGCCACATACATTAATCCC
The DNA here is from genome assembly GCA_013397915.1 of Daphoenositta chrysoptera. Classification (NCBI taxonomy): domain Eukaryota; kingdom Metazoa; phylum Chordata; class Aves; order Passeriformes; genus Daphoenositta; species Daphoenositta chrysoptera. Next base: position 223,346 of record VZRO01003854.1, on the reverse strand, counting down.
ACCACCAGGTTTTCAGCAGGGTCAGCCGACATAATTCCACTGAAATGAGCACTGTTCTCCTGCTGGCTTCAGGAAAGGACAGACAAACAGACGTTTCTCCATAGTGCACAATTACAGAGGCAATGGTATTTCAGACTGCAATATTCATGTGAAAACATTCCAGTGAGGTAGTTAGTAATTGATAAAATATTGGTATCTCTTGGAGATGATCCCATGTGGGTGCAAAGTACTCAGTAGTGCTTGGTCTGCAAGACAGACCCAGGGGAGGGCAGATATGAAGATTTATGTTAAGATCCTTAAAGGTTGGCAAAGAACACCCAGCTTCTGCACGTGTGCACCCTCTGCAGCATCTCTGTCTTAGGGTGGTCTGAACAAGTAATGAGCCAGTAACAGACTGGCAACAAGCTCTGATTACCTGATGTCTTTTTCCATTCTCCTAAACTTTAGCTTGTTTTTAGTTTCAGTAGCTTCACTTAGACAGCAGGCCAGTGTTGGAAAAAATGTATTTTACTGAATATAGGAAACATACCATGTTATGATTAGGACCCTGATAACCATCCTTTGTCCTGTACACCAGGAGTATGAGAAGGACGTGAGTTCAGGGCCACCAGAAACAGGGAGCACAGAACAGCCTGGTGGTGTCTGTGGGGGCGAGGGGGAGCATGGCCAGGCAGAAGGTTTGGAGCCCCGTGCAGGGAACACCATGGATAAAGCAGTGGAGCCAGGCAAGCCAGGCCTGGACAAGCTGAGGAAGAAGGAGATGCAGGGGCCGAGTACACAGCTCAAGATAAAGATTGTCTCAGCAGCAGGGGACAGGGCTGGGCTGTCTGTGGCTCCGGGGATCTGTGCAGTGATGGGTTTGGGCTGGCAGCAGCCCTTTCCTGTGCGTGTACAAGGATGGCCTGGCCCCAGCAAGGGCTCGCTGCGGCTGCATCCGTGTGCTCTGAAAGCTGCTTTGGCAGAGAGTCCTCCACACCCGTGAAAACACACGCAGCTACTGTTCTTATTAACAACAGAGGGGGAACATCCTGGCAAAGCTTGTGGAAGAAACTCCATTGACTTCAGGAGTTTTCCAGTCTGGCTGAAACCGCTTTCAAACCAGTGCAAATATGTAAAAGGGGAGGGTGTTCAGATCAATCCCAAGGGAACAGGGGACTTTGTGGAGCCTCATATTAACCATTATAAGCAACTAGTCCTTTTTATGATGGAATGAACACAGCCATGAACATGAGATCAGGGATGAGGTGTCTTTATGAAAATACGGCCCCCATTTTCAAAATTGCTGAAAACTTCAGTTTTATTAATGTTTGTATTTCAAATTATAGTTGCATATGAAAGACGCTTCAGCCCAATAGGGAAACCATGTTTCTGATCTTCTTAGCAAATCTAATAGAATATTAATATATTTTAGCAGTGTATTAGGATCAAACTGGTTATTCATATTAATTCAGCAGGGCATGTATCTTTAACATCTTTATCATATTTTGAGGGAAGGACAGTGAATCAGCCTGATGGATCCAGTCTGTGATTCATGTGTCTTCCCATATAATTGTTCTCCCTTGCTCATTAAAATGACAGTTTTTCATACTTACCTTACCAATAGATACATTTGGGTTTCAATCATAATGGAAGAAGTAAAATTCAGCATGAATACCTTTCTCAGCACACCACCTGGTTTTTATTTTCAGGCATTTTTTACCAAAATGGAAACATCTCCTTTATTTTTTTTCAGTGGAATCATATTTTATATTAAAATATTTAGTAGCTAAAAGCCTTTAATCATTCTTTCTTTGTTATTTGTTCTTTTTTTGTGCTGACAGTCTTTAAACACTTTCTTAAAGCTAAGCTGGGCCACATAAAAAAAAAGTATTCAGGTATATGAAATAGATTCCAATAGCAAAACTGAACAATAAACCACTAAATACATGCCAGTCTTTGTTTAAGATCAGCAGAGTCTTTCCAGGCTATAAATCACAGGAGAGAGATGTCATCCTGCAACATCCTGTGATTAGGGCTCAGCTTCTGGTTTCAGATGTTCCCCCACAGTCAGCATTTCCAACCAGCTGCTCTCTGCTCAGCACACAGGCTGCTCCAGGGCTCTTCTGTCCCCAGGCAGTCGGGTCCCAAGCAGGGCAGCAAAATCACTGCTTTTCAGCCAGATCCCTCTGCCAGCCCCGGCAGCTGTGCTGACAGAAATCAGGCAGCAGCATGGTAAAAGGGAAGGAGATGCTGGAGTGAGAGCTAACAAAAGTCTCTTAAAAACCCAGAAAATTTTGTGTATGTGTATCTATATTTTTATATAGATATCCATATTTTATAGATACCTAAACTTTAGTTACCTGATAGAATCTTTACACCACTCTAGCCACATAAAAATGTTGCAATGTAGGTACAAATAATTTTCATGATATTTTTGTTTTCAATATAAGGGCTTTGTTTATGAAAGAACTTCATGCACAGTACTGTAATAAAAAGAATGCCAAAGGTTGCTGGAGAAGGTTTCACTACAGCTCTCCTTCCACAGGAGTACCTAGAACTGTAGAGCATCTTGAAGCAGACAGAGAGTTTGGGTTCACTGGAAGGCAGTGGACAAAAATCAGTGCGTAAACTAAGCAGAGGTGGGGAATCAGAGAAATCTCTCCTTAAAATACATTAAAATCTTATATACTTCAGGGAAAATTGTGGTGTTTCCAGGAAGTCCTTACACTAGATTTATTAGAAACACTCAAATCAAAAGTAAACCTCAAGGCCCCTAACTTGGGCAGACCAAGAGGAAACAATAAGCTTCACACAGTCCCTTGCAGAAAAAGGAACTGACACACTCAAAATTTATGTGCAAAATCAAGCTACCTTTTCTAAGTCATCAGGTTTTTATCTCAAGACTATGCTGCCTGGGTGAAATTGCACAAGTTTCAGGTTTAAAGCAATAAACTTTAGGTCAAGCTGTATTTAATATTTCAGAAGGTCACCTGGCAACATTCACTAGGCTACTCCTTACATCTCATTTTAGTTGAATTCTGGGCCTTATGGTGGACCAATTTTGTAACATGGCTGAGGATCTGGAATAGCTGATGTATAATTCCTGGCAGCTAAAAGCAATATCAAAGCCTTTCCATTTTTAATAATTCTGATATATTTAGTAAATCATCAGCCAGTATAGGAAGAAGGATATTATAAAAAGTAGAGGTGCATGTATTGACTATCCATGTAGACAACGATTTGTTATTGTATTGGATTTAGGATATACTTGTACATTTTAAAAGAACAGAATGATTGGGTTTATCCAAGTACAAGGATATTTTATTGGAGTTACCAAAAAACCTTGACTCTGCCCTGTAGTGACACCTTGAAGAAATAAAGATGAACAAAACAAATTTCTCCTTAAAAATCAGTGTCAGAAGAGTACCCTTTTTTCAGGTCCTTTTGCCAGAAACTACTAATGCAATTGCATGAACCAGTCAGAGAATAAAAAAAAAAAGCATAGCAGAAAGTGGAATTCTAGACAGCTCCATTCCTCTTCCAAAGGGAAAATGTGTATCACCAGCTCCAGAACTAGGCTTCTTCCCAACAACTTCCAGAAGGCTAAATGTGCACAATACCCAGCTCCACATCCCCCAATTTCTTCTTTGTCTGGATGATGAAGTTTTTACCTTGGACAGGATCCCTTTGAATCTGAGAGGAGTCCAACTTCCAAACTTTGTAAGGACACTCCTACTTTCTGAGAAAAGATCCACAACATTGCAATGGTATTTGTCTTTTTTTTTTTTTTTCCTTTTATTATTGGCTATGGAAACCAGAATTGGTTTAGAGTTTGTGGAAGTGCTTGTCAGTGTTGTGTTTTGAAAGGCTGAGAAAGAGCCCCAGGGCTGGAAGGGAGAAGTCCTGGAGCAGAGAGAGCAGGGAAGGATGTGCTGTAGGCGTAGGTATTCTCCAGACACTCACTCACTCAGCCTGTTCCTCTTCAGTGGTTGTCATTACAGGTTAAGCTGACAGTGTGCAACACAGCACGGACAGGAGACTGTCACATGCCTATTCCCAAATCGTGACTGTGCTTTCCCTTCCCCCACATCCCTCAGTGTGGAGAGCAGCCTTGGGCCCTGAGTTCCTCTATCTCCATCACAGCAATGAGAGCTGCAGAAGATGCCCATGTCCTCTCCCTCACAGACTCTGGGGGCCATGCACTTCATTTTAGTTGTCCAATCCTCTGCATTCACTGAATGAAAGTGCCTAATTTGGGCTTCTGAATCACCGCTCCCAAGGTGGTTTACAAAATTAGGCAAGCTCAGTCTTTCGCAGTGAGAGACTGAAGTTTGGGGAGAGGTTGATTCCTCTAAAGATGGTCTAAAATCTGGGGTTTCCATTCCTTGAAAATTATAGAAAAAGTTTGTCCCAGCTTTACATGAAAAAATACCCTGTAATTTATAAGCACTCATGAAGGAAAAATCCCCTTCTAATCAGACTCAGATTTGCATCTCTCATCCTGGGGAGCATGTAAAACAAAATATAGATCCCACATCCATTAATTGCAGTTGTGCTTTTTTTTGCTTTTTTTTCCAAAAATAATGTGTCACTGGACTAGAGACTGATTCAAGACACGGCAGTTGTAATCCAGTAATAATGACTCTTCATGATGATAGTAAAGCAATTAAAAGCTGTAGACTGTTAAGACAGCAGGAGAAAATTGCAGATTTTTTTTTCTATACCCTATTTGGCTTCCTTCCATTTCCTCGTAATTTTGACTGAAGAAAATCCGATAGCAAGGTTCTTCTCTTCTCTTCTCTNTCCCCTCCCCTACCCTCTTGTCCCCTCCCCTCCCCTCCCTTTCCCTCTCTTTAGAGGATTCCCCAACCCACTCATTACTATCTTGAAGAAACTGAAAGCTACAGGCATCAGCATACAAGAGCCTGAAGCACCAATATTAGCTGAGACTTGTGAATCTATATCCCATCAAAAGAAGTCTCCAGAATCATATATTTAAACAGGACTTCCTATTCAATCTTTTTCCAGTGGACCTTTAAGAGTTGTGAAGGTTTTCCAGGTTATTCTGTACATTCTGCATCCTACCTGTTGCTTTACATAGTTGCTTTAAGGGAAAACCAGCTGCTCTTTCCCATTAGATAACTCTGCTGAAGCTTAAAGAGAGCATTACATGTTCAGAGGACATAATAATCCCTTTTTTCTCCCACATTTCATCTCTCTGATGTTAAAAAGTATATTGTGTATTGGTGTGCCATGTCATATCTTATAACTGAAAAGTAATCAAATATTATTAAAAGCAATCAACCAAATTCTTTTCAGGCTGTGGTATGTATGTTATCTCAAATAGCAATGTTCTGAAACCTGCTTCTGAAACTTCCTGCTGCTGAAAATGAAAATTCAGGTTAGAAATGTCCTGATTTGTGATATTTTAGATTAGACTCCAAAAGGAGAGTGTTGGGAAGGTGCTTCTTTCAGAACTGGTATTTCAGGGCTTCACAACCTCATACCAGAGGAGGTCACATCTAGCAATTTATTATGAAAGCATCCATACTTTCTACAAAATGCTTTCTATTTTATGCTGCTTTTGACCTTCAGTGTTTTGTCCAAAGCATAACAGAAATGGTATTAGCAGACAAATTTTCTGCAACTGGGCCAGACCCTTCATATCAAAGCAAGGTTTGGAGTTCTGACTAAAGGATTCTTTAGCTGATGACAGCTCTGAAGTGTTTTGCTCATAAAGTGCTATACCAGCTACAGTCATAAAGCAATGGATCTCCCTAAATTATATTTGAATGATAATAAGTGTTGATAAACACAAAATAAGACAAAAACTCACTTCTTTTCTGTTTCCTTTTTCCTTCAGAAGTAAGGGGAAGAACTTGTATGCAACAACACCTAATTTGCTGATAAAGAGACAAACCTAATTTTGTTACTGAGGAGTCCAGAGCAGCACACTGGAACCATATAGGAGTAGTCCTGTAATAGGATTACATCCATCTATGTATTTGTGTGACAGTACGGGGACGGTCAATTTTTAAATCACAAGATTTTCTTGGTTGAATCAGTGCCTGATGAAAGCCTCTAGAATTTATATTAGGGATTACAAGTTGCAATGAAGCTTAGGGCTACTGGAATCCTAGCTGCTTCACCACGGACAGACCTTTTCTCTTCTTCAGGTTCATGCTTCTAAACTTATTGGAAAATTGATTTGTAATTTGATTAAACTGGAACACTGCTTTCACCGTGACAGAATACCAGAGGACTCTCTAAGTATGGAAAGGCAATGAACGAACCTGGGGCTCTATGATTAAGCAATGGGAGTTCAGGTGAAGCATGAATATGTAGGTGAACACTGAAACACACTGGCAAGGAAAGCAGCAAGCCTCTGAGTTAGCTCTGGAAGCCCTCCTAGAGGTTACAGTTAAGTAGAAGGCAATGTTCAGGTGAGAGACACCTGCAGCTCTGTATCCTGAGACATCCAGCAGTCAGGCTCTGCAATCTCAGTGTTTTCTCGTTGAGAAGCTGCTAGTCCCACCCCACACTAGCTTCTGGACAGAAGCAGCACCACTGAAGGGATTGCTGAAGGAATTTATGTGCTAAAATGGTCCCTGAGCACCTGCTTTGGGCAACATACCAACAGCCTTCATGCCATACTCCAGAGGGTCATCCTTTACTAAAACACATCAGATAGCCTGGCATCTCTAGGCCATGCCACTTTGCAGCTGAGTTAAGTCAGAGATCATGGATCAACTGATCTCAGAGTTTCATATCTCTCTCTAATGTCTCTGTCAATATGAATGAAAACTCCTACTTATTATTTCACAAGCATGAAAGTTCAGGTGCAATTCAAATGTGTATGTTTCACTAACTTTCACATCTTTACCTTGTAATCTTTGATCTTAAAATAGGCTTAAAATTAAAAGTTAACTTCAACCATAAACATAAGTCCTTCCACAATTACAGCTGTTTCAATTACTTGTTGCAGTAATATTTCATAGTTATTAAGCACTCCTTTGAATATTCATTTGGTTGCTTCATTTAGCAAATTTAGTTTAAAAACTGTATTTAGAAACCTTATTCAGAAGGAAAAAAATTATGTCTGTGCTTTCAAAATGTAAATTAATGTGTTTTAATTGCCCCTTAAATTATGAGAGTTATTAGCTATTGCAACAAAATCAGCTTTCAGTAATTTGCATGTCAAATTAATTTCTGAAGAAGCTCATAATTTAATAGATGTACATATCCTGCTGCTGAGAAGAATACATTATTTCTTTATCAAGGATTTATTAATGTAGGGTTCATAGCATCATAAAATGGCTTGGATTGGAAGAAATATTGAAGATCATCAAGTTCCAACCCCCCACCATGGTTAGGGACATCTTTTACTAGACCAGGTTGCTCAAAGCCCCATCCAGCCTGGCCTTGAACACTGCCAGGGAGGGAGCATCCACAGTTTCTCTGATCTAGCAATTCTTTGCCAAAGGGTTTCTGGTTAACAACATAAACTGCTATATGAAAACATATAATCTGAAATTTTGTCTTGTATTCATACATGTTATCTACTCTGTTGTGTGTATGCATATATGTGCATTTGTGCATTTGTATACATAGTTGTCCATATTAAATTCTCCATCAGTGGCAATAATTTTACCATTTCTTTTATGCTACTGGATATTTATATCTGAAGATATTTATAAGAGTATAATTATGTGAAGCACATAGAGACTTCATATCCATCTGTCTTGCTATCCATCTGTCTTGCAAAAAAACCCATATTTATACTCACAGAGAGATTACAAATGCAGAAGAAATTGCCTTATGTGATTCAATTCTTTATCAAAAACTGCCTGGTTATTTTTCCAAAGAACTAAGAGTGAAATTGTGATTGTTCAAAAATATTCCCTCAATATCGTTATAGCCTCTGAAGGGGTTTAAGCCAGCCTTGTGAACTTTTTAGTACACCAAGCTTCACAGCTTTCTTCTAGGTTAAATGAGTAAGGATATTTAACATTGCTATGTTTTACGGACTAGTATGGCCAATGTGCCAGGTCTTGGATGATAGACTCCTGGGCTCAGGCAGAACTGCTCTTATGTCTGATCTTATGTGTGTATGTGTGCTCCCAAACTTTTAAGCTCGATGCCTGGGGCTCAACGTGAAGGCACTGGCACTTTGCAAGAGGTCTGATGTCAGATGTGCTGAGGACCTGTTTCACTTGTTTAATGAGCCTGTCTTTGAAAACAGAATCTTTATGGTGCAATTACTCACAAGTAGAGTTTCAGATTGCAAACTTGCAGCCCCAAACCCTCTCTTTAAGAACCTTGTATCAGTTGCATGGGCAATTGGCAAGAAAGATAAGACTAGAATCCCACCTCTATGTGGCTGCTTGAAAAGGGCTGCAGCTTTCATTGTGTCCAAAGTGCAAAGGTCTCAGGGGTCTGGGCACTTGGACTGGGATTACAGGGGGGGAATAGTTCTCATATGTACATTTAAAGGTTCTACAGTATGCACAGAAGACTTAACAGGATGCATTTTGGTTTGGGTAGTATCTGTAAAGAAGCACAACATTTCTAGAACTTTGCCATATCAGCTCAGGATAAAAATCGTCCTTCTATGTATGGTGAGACATCAACCCATCACCACTTGTTCCATGTTTGCACAGATCTTGCAGTGATCCCATATTCACCAGCAAAAGGTCAAGTTTTTCAGTTTTGTGAATGCTTTCCAATACATCTCTGGACAGACTGCAGGCAGTGGCTTCATCACTTCATTTTTAGGACACATGTCATAGAAGCGACTGAAAGGGGTTCTGATTTATTTTCATTAAAAATAAAGAAATTGAAAAAAAGAAACAGATGATTTTGCCAATAGCATGATGTATCCCTCTAGTTTTCAATGTCTCCATTACAGGGAAAAGGAGATGCAAGATGAAAGGCTGCAAACAGAGAATGTGCTTATTTGCACTGAGCTGCTCATGCCTCTAGCATGTATCAAGCCATGTCTACTTCTTTTTATTCTTTCTTTGCATGTGAAAATCTGTATTAACATCTTTGTTTTCTTCTGATTTGATAATGAATTATGACCCTTTGCAAGCACTTTAGATTTTATGCTCCAGCTGCTTTCCATACCCTAGTTGTAGTTTTCCTATAAACAGATGTCAGTGGTTCAGCTGATTAACCTCACTGACAGGCACATCTGCAGCCACTTTTCAGAAGATGGACAGATACAACGTCCTTTGCACTACTCCAAAATTGTGTCTTTACAATCCATCATTTAGCCAGATGAAGAACATTATCATCCAAATACAGTAAAGTTCTTATCAAAGAGACTGAATTTTATGCCCTGTGCTGAGCCGTTCATACTCATTTGGGAATAGTCTTGCATATTATTTTTCCTGAAGACTTGAGCAGGCAGAACTCTAGAATACTATCACCTGGATGAAGATCTCAAACATACGCTAGAGATACCATTCTGGTTTTTGCAGGCAGTAGCTGCCATATCAAAAAAAGGATGGCTGGATATATTACAGTGGAAAGGTTTTCTGATGGGCAACTGTTGATTTGTATAAAGCATAATGTCCTGTGGAAATATATTTATTTCAAAGAACGTATGTTGGAAACCTTGCTTCCTCTCCTGCCACTGGAGAATTGGATAGCTTGACAAGACAGCTGGCCCAGGGACAGGACAACTTCAGCTCAGCCAGGGATGAATGGTTTCCAGGTCCACAGACCAATGTCAGAGAACTTTTGAGTCAAAACTAATTTATTCCAACTATTTCAAAAGTTATTTTACTTTTATTATTAAAGTTTACTTTTTATTTTACTTTTTATTATTAAAGTTTACTTTACTTTTATTTAAAAAGTTATTTTACTTTATTTTTCCTGTCTCACCAGGTTGTTTTTAATTTGGGTTATTTTAAATGTAAGGACTTTACCACAATTTGAAAGCAAACAGTATCTTAAAATCTTGGGCTGGTCTTTGAAGTTAAGTTACTCAAAAGTGAGCTGTGTAGCCATTCTACTCCAGTGACTCTAAAAAATATTTTAATGGCTGCAATTATCTGGAATAAGGTTCTTAGTTTGCAATAAGTCACCATCACTGACTTCAGACAAGAGGAAGTTGTATATTTTTTTCTGAGGCATCATTGTACATTTTCCTGATGAAATATGAACTATAACATCCTAAAGCAAAGATAAAATTACCTGCTTAGGTCTAGTCCTCACAGACCTTGTGAGATGTCCTTCCATTACTGATTTGAGCTTTTAGACTTCCCTTTGGAGTCACTGGCTCAAAAGTGAAGTGCTGAACCTTCCCTCTGCTGCACTAAGGGTACCAGAAATTGAGATAAATTGACCTCAGGCATGTACGTGTTTCATTGAGCAGAGGAATCTTAGAAGACCTGAGAGAAAATAGGAGTTGGAGATTCAGAGAATTAAAATATTGACCAGAAAACTCAAGAAAAATCAAAAAGTTGAAAAGTAAGGGCAAGAAGTCTGGTTTGGACACAAAGAAGTGAATGGCAAGAGTGTCAGTGTCCTAGGCTGTGGCAAATGTTGTAGGTTGTACTCCATGTGTGGGATTGTGGAAGCAAGTGTCATCAAACACTGGCATCTTTTCATATGAGTCTTTTAAGAACTTTTCAAACACAATAACACATGTACAGACAGATGGATTTTGTTTTCCTTTTAAAATTTTTGCACTTTTTTAACTAATCACGTATATTGCACCTTCTTAGCCAAACTGAACAAAATGTGGCATGTTTTCCCCAGGCTGGCCATGCCTATAACCTTTACAATGGGATGACTAAGGGGTTTTTGATAACGAATATCTCTCCAATTGCCTGATGCTGGAGTTTTATTCTTTGCCCTAGTTTTGGCCAGGATGGAGTTAATTTTCTCGTAGTTGCCATGAGGAGCCGGAGCCTGGAGCCGTGTGGGCATGTGTAGGTTGTTTATTCTATACCACCCTTTCATCACTGAGAACATGGCTTTGGGTGAAAGAAAAGTGGAACGCGACCCTGAACCAACCCCATTTTCTTCCTTTTTTCTGAGTGGCATGACACAAACAGTCCATCTTGGAGGGTTTGTCCATTGTTGGTTTTCGCTGTCTGGGGCTTGGGGGAAAGCACTGGCTGCGCTAACATTGGCCATATTCTCCTTTCTCTGAGGCCACACGTCACTGGCTGCGGTAATGCCAGGTCTGTCTTCTGTAAGCAGTTTTTGCATATAACCACCCTCTTTTAGACACTGTTGTTAATAGTATTGTTGCAGTTACTGTTCGTTTTTTCATTGCTGTTTTTCTAGCAAATTGCCATCTCAACCCATAATCTCCGTGGTTTTGTCCCTCTCTCACTGGAGGGGATGGGGGAAGGGAAAGAGACTGATTGGAGGTTAATTTCCAATGGGTTTTTAAAACACAACATTCTCAGAAAATCAATTTTGTTTCTTGCTAGTTCAGCTCCTCACTGAGATTAGTGAATTCCAGTTGAACACTATTGATTGCTTGTTTCTCTTTTTAGTTAATCCCCAAGCTGATTTTATAGCAAACAGCAAAAAGCATTAGGATTTACAGTTTCTCCAGTTACAATTCAGACTCATAGATGGCCATTCAAGGCAAGAGAAACCATTATCTCCTTAATTGTTTATATAGGATCTATCAAACATATAAAACATCAGAACTTCTGCTTATGAATAAGCTTTGCAGAGTTAATCTTATATTTGCAGAAATACCAGGAATTTAATGTTCAAAATTAACAGCTTTCATCAGAATATTTTATTTAAAAAGTATTTTAGGAGGTAATTTTACCTTCTGCACTGCCATGGGAAAAACTTTTTAATATATTTAGCAAAACAAACCTAAACACAAGAGTCTGACTGTTGACACTTTAAACCTCCCTAACCATCATGTGTCATAAAATGTGCTCAAAGAGATGGCAATAATCTACTGCTCATTTTCAAACCTAGATGCTAAACAATACCAACAAATTGTGGTCAGTTTGAGCAGTATCTCAAAACTGGTTTTGTCATAGATTTTTATCAGCTTTATTGTAACATACAAGAGGGGTTTAGTCCAAATGCAGTCCATCAAGGCCAAGGCCTAAGGAGCATTTTTCTCATCATAGTGCAGCCTGAGGTGGTGGGGATGCACTGCCACAATCCATCCCACAACTAAAATCAGCTTCTCTGGGCCTCTACACACAGCATTTGTGTTTAGATGTGTTATCAACAATACCCACCTCAGTCTTATGTCAGAAATGCCCACAAATAATTATTTGGGTTTGTTTATTTTTTCATTCAGAATGGCCTGGAAAAGCAATTTTCACATTGCCTTTCAGTCCCAAGTTGAAATGTGTATTTATTATTACAGCAACAGCATCTGCAGTGAAACTTTTTGCTTTGAAATTTATTTATGGATATTGCTTCGTTTCCTGAAAGCAGAATTGTCTGATTCCTTTCTTTCAAGAGCAACTTAGAGTCATGGAACATGATTGATACTTTTTGATATACTGACATTTTTGATATACTGACCGTTTTCCAGCTTGAACGCAGTTCTTGGGAGTTTGTATAGCCATGCCCTCTTACCATGGTGAAATACCACATGTTCAAAACACAGAGGAGCTCAAATTTGCAGCACGAGGTGAGACACCTCGAAGTGGCAAGATGCCAAGTGCAGAGCTGCACAGCCAGATGCAGACGCTCTGAGAGGTACGTGACAGCTCCCACACATCTGCCCCACGCCTCTGGAGCAGGGAGCACAGTGGAATACCCTTTCAGAGGCAAGACTCAGACAAAGAGAGAGAGCTGTGCCAGTCTGATGAGCCCCGGGACAGAGCCATAGCCAAGGTGGACGTGTGAAGGAGAAGGGTCCACAACAGCATGCAGCTCTGGCAGCGTCTGCAGCAAGGTGGTCTGTGCTCAGGGAACCACGGCTGAACAGTGTCAGGGCCAGATGCCAGCCAGAAGGGAAATGAGCAGAATTAAAAGAGTAGCTTTGCTGCTTTGCACTGTGGAAAGGTTAAAACGTAAAGCTTTTTTCCATGTTTTTGTTTTTAAAGTTACCGTCAGAGGTAGGGATGATTCCAGTGCTCTAATTATATGAACCTCTTCAACTCGCAGCTTTTTTAACTCTCAAAACTTTGTGGTAAGATTCCCTAGTGAATACTTCACCTACAAAATTAAGAGAAAAGCTTTTTGCTTTTACAAGAAAAAAGAAAGATGTCCCTGTCTCTGTGCTTTGTAACTATACAGTGTCTCAGGCTTTCAGAGCAGCATTACGCTTTTATTTAAACCATAAAAAAGCAAGTGCTGATTTCTCATGGCAAAACTGTTATTTAATGCAATCATGATTGGCAAAAGTAGTAATATTTTACCTCTGAAGCGGTGCTAAGAACAGGTGCATATGTCCCTGTTTTCTAGCTTCCACCAGCAGTGTTCCTTGTCATTTTGTTGCCATATGGCAAGGACAGCAGGATCTACTAAAAAATACCTCTATTAGTTTATCTTTAATAATACATGGTTTTGCAGTTACCATTGGCCCACAACTGAACAAGAAATGTATGAAGTGTGATTTTTGAACAGGTTTTTCTGACTTATTAATTTAGCATTCTGTCAGTTTTCCTCTGATAAATCATTTCTCCAAGAAAGGCTGTTGATCCATTGCAATAAAAAAGGTGCAAGAGAAAATGTCCTTTGGCGGCCATTACCTTAGCCTTGATGAGTCTCAACCCTTGATATTTCACCTTATAAAGCATGCTCAGCTAAGGGAATACTATTTCTCCTCTGTTTTATATGTTTAAAACAAGGTTTTAAATACATCAAAAGATTTAGTGAAGACAACATTTATAACACTGATGATAGCACAAGGCAAAGCCAACACTGTGGACTAGTGACAACAGGCAGACTGGTTTGTCTGAATGTTTACATGAGGGCTGCTCCATTGTCTTAAATGAATAAATAATAAAATATTACTGCTGGCTATGTCAGCTACTGGCCTCAGGTGTGAACCTGGCCCAGTTAAAATACTCAGCATAGTAACTAGCAAAACAGTGAATTCACATATGTCCCATGATTATATGCATATTCCAATAGCAACACAAATCCCACAGACTGTTTATAGAGATGGCAGAGAATGGAATTTCATTTTATGTGTGTCTTAGGTTACAATGTAAGATGCAACCAAAAGTATGTAATCTATCACCATCTGTTAAAATCCAGTGCGGCAGTGTTCTTTGTCTCTTCCATGACACATCCCTGATGACTCCCTCTGGGGGATATCTTCTGGTAATGGGCCATCAAGTCTCACTGCTTGACTCATAAAATTACATCATCCCACTGTGAGATGCTCTGCCCAGGGGAGGAAACAAGTATTCCTACCCGGATATAATCTGAGGTTTGGAACACTACAGGCATTTTACCTATTGGATTCCCAGAGGACAAGAGCTACACAACCACCACTAGACCTTCAGAGGAAGACCAGGCACTTCTACAGGATCACTGCTTCAACAGAACCACATCCATCACTTCAACAGGATTGCAGCCACCATTTAATCGGACTGCTACCACCACCCTGACCAACAGGGTGTCAGGTCATATCCTGACTCTGTCAGTTTAAGCCAGTGTTTTCTGCCTTTATCTTAATTTTCCTATTAAATTGTAATTCTGACTTGGAATCTCTCACTGGTTTGCTTTCAAACTAGTACAGTGTGCCAGTCCAAATCATGGATTATTTTAAGACCATACAGCACCAGCTTTGTAGAATTCCAAGTTAACTTTTAAGAAAAACATACATGTTCTTGTTTAGAGAAAAACATTTTAATAGAGTTACAACTGCAATATGACATTGAGGTTTTGGAAACCAAACAGGCTGACCTTGCCCTGAATTATTTCTCCTTGTTAATCTGTACTTACAATAAAATGACGGAGCCATAGAATGGTTTGAGTTGGAAGGGACTTTAAAGATCCATCCAGCTCCAACCCCTGTGCCATGAACCCCTCTGCCATGGACACCTGCCACTAGACCAGGTTACTCAAAGCCACATCCAACCTAGCTAGGGATGGGGAATCCACAACTTCTCTGGGCAACGTGTTCCAGTATCTTACCACCCCCACAGTAAAGAATTTCTTACTAATATCTAATCTAATCAATCTTCTTTCATTTTAAATACCCTTTGTGCTATAACTACTTGCCTTTGGATAAAGCACCTCTTCAGCTTTCTTGTTGGTCTCCTTTACTGGAAGGCTGCTCTGAGGTGTCCCCAGATCCTTCACTTCTTCAGGCTGAACAACCCCACATTTCTTAGCCTGTCTTCATAGGAGAACTGTTCCAGCCCTCTGATCATCTTCATGATTGTCCTCTGGACTTGCTCTGACTGGTCCATGTCATTCCTGTGCTGAGGACCCCAGCGCTGGAAACAGAACTCCGGGCAGGGTCTCACCAGACCAGAGATTCCAGACACTGGAGTGGAAACTTCCTTAAAGGCTTTAAGCCTGGAAATCCTTATCATTGCTTTTGGACCACTTTATCTCCATTACTAACACTTGTGCCACACGAAATAAAAACAGGCATTAAAAGGTAGGAAAAGAAACCCCATCAGACTGAGAGGAAAAGTTCCCTCCTGAGTGTGCAAAGACCTCGTCCATAGCAATGTCCCTCAGGTAGCTGCTCAGAGAGCATGTAAAGCCCCACAAAAAGGACCTAAACCTCTGTATTCAGGAGGATGCATGTCATCACTTTAAAAAGATAGATAAACAACACTTAGGTTAAATTTACACTGCCCAGAGGTTAGATGATACAGCTATATTGCACAGGATATATTTGCCTGAGAGCTGTGAAATTAAATTATCATATAAAACAGGAAAGAGCCATTTATAGATTCTTGAAATACACAAAATGTTACGAGCTCTAAACATTCTTTTTGAGAGTAACATGTAACGCTATTTATTCAAGAGCACTCAAACCTGAATGACATTTCTTTGATACACATATATTGATTGTACTGAAACAAATGAACGCACAGAACACTAAATAATATATTGTGGCTTAAATAATTGAAATAGAGCAGGAATTCATGTGGCTTTCTAAAATACATTTGATGCAGCTGACTCAGTAAAATATGATTGTATAAAGACTGTCTTGAAAGTTACTCTAATAAGAAAAAAGAAAGTGTCTGGTCCACGCACTGCATCAAAAGTGAGTTTGAGCAGCAAAGCACAACAGACTTGCACGTGGGAGTACAATAGATGCTGTCCTTGGCACCAGCCCTCATTTTACAGTACCATTGCCTCCCCTTCTCTTGTCTACTGTTCTTATTGCCACTTTTTTCCATTTTTACCCTTTTCCTTTACTAGTTACCCGTTATCAAACAGTGTTCATATCACCAGTAGATCTCTTGCCTTTTTTCAACAATTCTGTTACAGAGGGGAATCTATAATTTAATTTCCCCCAGGAGTAGCATTTATCAGGTTCGTGCCAGCCAGAGCTCTCCATAAAGTTCTTTCATGTGTCAAGGGGTTAATCATCAGGTTTTTATCACTTTGCAGCATTTTAGAATAAAAATATATTCAATAGTATAAATACCAGCCACATTACAGCAGCTGAATTCAGTGCCAGAGAGCATCCCTGGTACTTTCAGTGTAGCAATTCTAAGAAATCCTTGTGCTAGACTGAAATTTCAGCTGATATTAGTGCCTGATTAACACTGAACTACTTACTTAAGGCCCCACTGTAGCTAAAGAACACAAGATAGGAATATGTAAAAGCTAATTTAGCCCATCTTTCCTACATAATCACCTGAGGAAATGACAAATTCAACTCTAGAAGTGCCTAATCTCTTTCCATTGATGACTGTATAGATGATTAATTGTGTATATTTAATGAACAAATCCTGCTCTTCAGTAATACACAGAATAGCTAGTCTATGCCTTGCAAAATTGACTTGCAGACTTGATTGTTAAAATCCCAGATTTCCAGAAACTTTTAAAGTTTACTTTTTAATTCATTATTGAATTCACGCTAACCTATATATAAGAAGGCAAATGCTTAGTTACAAAACTGAATCACCTAGCTGCTTTGGCATCTGTACAACTTTGGGCACAGAAATACTTCCTTAGATTTCACCATGAAGGTTAATTCATCAAAATGCATATGAAAATGACTAAATATAACCTGGAGAAGTTAAAAATAGCGAAACGAGTTATTCAAATATTTAAAGTGAAATGCCATAAGCTGGACCAGAGGCTTCCAATTTATCTAGGTACCAAACACTCCACAGAGTGTCTGAAAGTGTTCTGCCAGACAAAAGGGTTTGCAAGAGAGAGCAATCACAGGTTTGAGTACCTGGGTTATGGCAGAACTATTGTGGGCACCACTGAATGGTCACATGGAAAGCAATCATTGCACAACACAGAAATATAATCGGTTTAAACCTGTAAATTTAGTAGTTCTTATGGCCCAATAAGTTCTTTAGGATCCATCCATTCATATTTTTATGCTTTTTTCCTGAAATAGCAGCAGTTATATTTAATGCAAGTAGAGCTTTTCAGGTGCTCTCCTCTCTTCTGAAGCAGGTGTGCAAAAGGAAAAAAAAAAACCAAGTTATTTGACCAAGTTATTTGAAATACCAACACTGATATTTAGAAAAGGTATAATGTAGTTAGAGATATGTAATGGCAAAATGTACAGCTTTTGCATTATTCCAAAGGTTCCTATTGTAGTACCCTAGATCCGTAAGGTAGATACATAAAAACAAATTTAGATACAATAATGGATCCCTCAAGTAAAGCTCATACTCATTCCATGTATCACATGTGCTGTTTTGTTACTCTGCTTTATTTAGTCTAGCAATAATCTTAGCACCCCCTATGGCTAGAAAAATCTGAAGTCTTACATATTGATATTGTCTGTCCACCTGTAATTATTGGTGTAACAGCACAAATTTGAAACAATTCTAATTGCTAAGAATAAGTCATCAACCTCTTTTTATTTCTAGACATAAAATCTTGCCTTCCCTGTTTCCCTACAATGAAGTGATTTAAATCAATAAAACAAGTAGAACACACACTGAGAGCCTAAAATAATTTAATCTGTGTTTTGAAAACATATTTGACTGAGAGTAAGGAAAAAGATATTCTGCTTTTTGCTAAGCAAGTGCTGCATTGTATTTGGCATTTTTAGAAAGCTGGGAAAGAATATGAAAATTAATGAGGTTGTAAAAATGTAATTCTTATTTTCAAATCAAGTTTGGTAAAGGTTAGTTAATGTAGTTCTAAGAAAAAGCAGAAAGGTTACCTGAACATGTACCTAAAAGTGTACAAATAGTCCAAGAATCACATCTCTACTGTTTGTACAGTGCTGCCATCCACTGAATTGCAAGAAACTCACATTTGTTAATCTTCAGCACTTATGAGAATTTTTCTCCTGAAAAAGTTAAAAACCTTAAATTTCTTAAAGGGTCTTACCAATTTTACTTTCAGAACATAAAATTGCTGTCTCAAAGTGCTATATCAAAGAGAACATTTGGTGGCATGAATGTTTGATTAGAAGCCTTTGGATGTTACCCTTGGAGATGCAGACTCTCAACAGCAGTCATAAAATATACATTCAGTGACCTAAAAGGCTTCAAAGATACAAAATGTGATTTTAGTACTTGGGAACAAATGAAAAAATCACAACTTTGCATTCTATCCAGCCACCAATAAGTGGCACATGCATGGGTGAAGACTAAGTGCGTGGGAAAAGGATGAGGAGTAATATAAGGAGAGAAAGAGCAGAGTAGGGGATGTGGTTGAGAAATTGAAGAATCTTCTTTAGGGAAGATTTTATTAAATCCTAATTTTTTTTCTCTCTACCCTTACAGAAAAAAAGAGATTGCACCCACTTCTTCCTCTGAACCTACGTTTCTGCCCTTTTTGTAAACATCATTGCAGTCAGGTACTAATTATCTGTAGTAGTTTTTGCTAGTCAGAAGCAATTGCTCTACACTGCCCTAGGAGAGCATGTGTGGGCAGCGCAGTGCACGTTTCCACCAGGATCAAGGCGCAGTGCTCCCATGGGAAATTCAGCTGTGTGAATGGATAGTGCTTTACCTATGCCAAAAGTAAATGGAAAGAGATTTAAATTTTCAGAGACTCCGTTCTGTATTGCTCATAAATCATGATATCCATTCCAGCGAGTCAAAATGAGCTCTTCAGGAATGCTAATGATGAAGTTTTCAAACAGCACAGCTAGCAGCCTAACCTCCTTGCAAGTGGACTTAGAAAAAGTCTCAGCATGAAAAACACAGAAAAAAACTATTAAAGCCAGTTGACCAAATGTTGCAAGTTGCCCCTGTGAGATTTGCTTTCTCAACTGTGCTGATGATCTTTTCTATGGAGTGTTATTTATTATGTAATTGCTATTGATTTATCTCTCTATGCAATTATTTTCATAACCTCTGATGTGTTTAAAATGCAAAAAGGTAGTGTTACGGAAAACAGTGCAGAGTACTAGATTTTAGAAATTCATACTTGTTATATTTCATTAATACTATTTTATTATCTTATTATTATATTATTATGCAGATGCTACTTCCTTTTCAGTAAATACACCNGTTACGGAAAACAGTGCAGAGTACGATGCTACTTCCTTTCCAGTAAATACACACCTACCAGTCCTGTAAATGTTAAGGATCATGCCTGAGGGAACAAAAACCATTTTGCCCTTTCCAAACCCCAAGTGTGTGTCTGAACTGTCAGAATCTTCAGGTGCAATGGATGCAATTCATATGCTTTCAGCTATCTGAGGGTTAAAACAGTCTGAGTTAATTGCTTATGTTCTTTCAATAACCAAAGAAAAGAGAGAAAAATCTTAGGCCAGGATGAACAGTCCTCTGTAGTCTGAGAAGTACTTCTCTAAAAATTACATAGAAGACCAAGGTGAAGAAAATTGATAGACAGTTCCATTAACTTCAGTAGACATTTTTAAAATATCCACTTGTTAAAAATTAGTCTTGCACAAGTCAAGTTTTAACTCCTGAGTTCAGAATAAATACTTAAAGCCTCAAAGCTTAATTATGATGACCTGTCTAAAGGAACTATAAACAAAAGGACTTAGGACTTTCTGAGCAACCGTGTGTTTGCTCTTCCTCCTGGGTCACAAGACTAAGATTAAAGTAACAAGCTCTGAAATAAACAACAGCTTTTGTACAGATTGGAAGGCTCAGACTAATGGTGCATTATCTGCATACTTGAGCTGAAATACTAACATTCCTTATTATTAACTAGATTTTTTTTAAAAGCATCAATGTGCTACCTGAAGATGCCTAAGTCAGGTAACTTTGTTCCATGAAAACAGTTGGGTTTTTTATCTCTAGAAATAACTACTTACCCTGAAAACAAAGGAAAAATATTTTCACACTCCAGATTCCCACCTTAATCTCACCTTGGAATTAAAGGAACAAATTCTGGAAACAGATAATCAGCTGCCAGATGCAGTACCTGCTCTTCAGGCATCTTTGATAGAGAAATTGTTCAGCTTAATATCATAGCAGACCTGTGGAAAAGCACAAGTTTGATGGGACAAGCCCCTAACTTCCTGATCAATACCAGTTATTTTTAGACAGCATCTGACACTTACCAAGGCTTTTAGAGGTCATTGTCACTCATTACTGTGGAGTTGTAGCATTGTAACAACCACCAACTTAGCCACAGTGACATTTGCTTACTAAAACATTTTAACAGAGGCACAAAACGTGCCACCAAGATATGTGAGGACAGAATACATCCCGTTTCTGAGGTGCCAGGGGGATGCTAACAGCTGACTGTACTGCAAACTGAAGTGAGCCTGACTGATACAGAATGGCAAAAAATCTCACTGACTGGCCTAGAGGCCCCATGTACCCTTGGCATAAATTACCTTGGGAGAGGGTAGTTCAAGGACCCAAAAGGGCTTTGTTGGGCTTTTGGGATAGCTGCTGTGGAGACAGGGGAAATTAGACAGCTAAGTACCTTGCCTAGTTTCACAGAGGACCCTTTGCTGTGGGACTGCTGAGGTCTGAAGAACCGACACTGATCGCTACCACAGCAGTGCACCATTGGCAGTGCTGCACCACTGGGATTCCATCACCCCAGTTCCTGACATGATTTGTGGACTAGAGAGCCAGGGAGTGCTCAGCAAGGCTTGTGCACGCTTGAGGAGTCCCATATGGCCAGTGCATAAGTCCAACAGAGAGTGGAGACTGACAGTGGACTGTGGCGGCCTGAACGGAGTCACGCCGCCTCCGAGGGCTGCTGTGCCGGACATGCTGGGGCTCCAGGACGAGCTGGAGTCCAAGGCAGGGAAATGGTGCCACTACTGACATTGCCAATGCATTTTACTCTATTCCTTTGGCAGCAGAGTACAGGCTAAACTACCTGTTTACATGGAGGGGTGTGCCCAACTGCCCAAGGGGTGGAAACATAACACCACTGTTTGCCATGGACTGATCCTGGCTGCAGTGGAAAAGGGTGATGCTCAGAGGTGATTGGCATTGAAGCACAGCTTCTCCTTTGCACCCTGACTGCCAGTGCTGGGCTGGATACTCAAAGGGAAAGTCCCCTCTGCATGTCATGGCACTGATGCCACATGGAGCAATTGGATCTCTCTAATCACACAGCAAACTCAAATAGGAAATGCATTCACATAATATTTAATCTGTATTATCAGGACTTTTTTATAAGAAGTACATTTTTCACTCCTGCTTAGCCTTTACTTTTTTCTTTTAAAATTAATGAGGTGTTGTATTTTAAATTGCACTGGCCAAATTCAATCCTGATATTCTTTTTTTAATGGGAAATTTTAAACAATTGACATTATCAGTAGGATGAAGATTGGTATTTCATTCTATCTGAGTTAGTGAAAGGACAATACTACTGATAGCAATTGCAACATATCACTATGCAATGGGCTTGCTGCTGTTATTACAAATTGCTAAATTACAAATTCTGATACAGTTCCTACAAGAAGAATCCTAATCTGATATCTTGCTTATAGTCTTCTTGATTAATCTGAGCAGTTCAGTAAAGCAAACACAGATACACATAGTAGACCAAAAACACTCTAATGAATTATAAGACAGTCTTTTGTTGATGGACAGTGAGGTAGAAAATGTTTATTAATGCTGTACATTGTGTCATGGTAATTCAAGTGTCCAACTCCACACCTACATGTGTGCTTAGAAGTGTAAGTGTGCTGCTCAATCAGGCTTTCCTTGGTTTTCTAGTTTATAATCTTCACATATTCAGTTCTGACCATCACTCATCTGCTCTTTAACGTAAGCTCTCATTTGCTTGGTTATTTCTGTATTCTGCCAAGTCCAAAACAGCAAATTCAGTACTGTCACTGAAATCTGAGCCTTTTCTTTTTCTGCATGAAAACTTCTTCTTTTACATGTCCCCTGGAAGTGAACTGTATAAATTCTTTTAGTATCAAACCTAGTACAGTTATATCGAGTGGAGGCTTTTTGTGAGGAACTGGACTCATAAATATCCGTGTCTGTACTGTAAACAAAAATATTTCTGCTCATTTCCTTGTTTCTTATTATTTCTTCTGTCTTGTAGTCAGCCTCTAATTTACTTTTAATAAGATGAGAACATAAGCTTAAAAAATTTAGGAAATGTCTGTGAAAGGCCCCAGCACATGCTTCGGTCATCATCTTCAATTAGATAAGATCTGAATTTAGGTATGATCTCACATCATGTTTGGAGCAGAGAGCACAATTAGTCAACAAAGTAAGTTAGTAGGATAGCTGAGGATAATCTTATTCCCAACACCTCTTCAAAGTTCACGCATGTCTACAGCAGACTATGACTCATGGCCCACATGCCCTCTAGAACAGGCGATGTGCTTTGGCTGCAAATGATGGCTTGACAGTGAAACTGTTGCCTACACTTCAAATAATAACTACATCTCAGAGTTCTTCATTAGAAAATAAGACAAAATAATTTCGTTTATACCCTGCCTACAAACCATCATCTTAAACCACTTCTCAACAGTTAAATTTATTTACCATTTGCATTGGCAAGATTGTACCTGGTTACAGCTCTTTTTTTCACCAGGAAGTAAATGGGAAAGAAATCCAATTCTTTTTATAGTTACTAAAGACTTCAGAGAGTACATTAAAAAACACCCTACAAGCTTCTGAACAAAAAGACACCAGAACAGCTCAGACATGTGAAATAAACACTCCTGTTTCATGTAACTATTCAGAAATCAGATTTGGAAACAGGAAAACCAAAGATTTTCAAATGAAAATACCTCTCCTATAGGAAAGCATAATACAATGATATCCTGCAGGACTTCCTGCCTTACATCACAGTATTTATTTTCCCTCTCAATGAAAGATAATAAAATAGTATTAATGAAATATAACAAGTATGAATTTCTAAAATCTAGTGTTTTCAATGACTTTTCATAGTGATTTAAATTTATTTTCTTTTAACAGCTTCTCATAAGAAAGGACTCATAATCAGAAAAACATCAGTTTTCACTCTCATTTTTATTCCAGTGAAGGTACTTTGCACTGCTGTTTATAGACAGCTTTTGTAATTGTTTTTACAAGTTAGATTAAATGTAAGCATATTGCCCATTATTTTTTCTTATTTTAGGTCATTTGGACAGGGTTTTGGAGTGAAAAGTTACAAGTCATTGTATGAAGATTTTCACAATAGAGACAGTGTGGAATTTTTAATTTATGCTCCAATCTTTGTGTAGTCCAGGCAGAGGTACAGATATGTGGTGAAACAGGGGACTTGCACCCTGAGAGTTGGTCTTAGGTGACCAAAGGTCTAATTTTAAACACAGCTATCTTGTTAAAATCCTAGATACCGCATTTGCCAAATGCATGGCACTGTGCAGAAATGTGGATGAGTCACTGGGTCACGAGAATTGCAGAAGACTGGCTGTTATTCCCTCATTGGATAACACATTTGTGATGAGGAGTTCTCAATACTATTTCCATTACTGATCAAATATGCAGGTCTAAATCTACATAATGCTCATAAAGGGCCTAAAACTGGTCTTCAAAATTGTCATCCCTTCCACGTAATTCTTCTGGGCCTAATGGATTTGGTATTTCTGCTTCTGTTCTGGCTCCCTCTGGAGAAGAAGGACAAAAGGGACTCGATTCATAATAAAATTCATATTAGGAAATCAGTAGGAAATCATCTTCCTATTTCCTAAATGTAATCACCAGCCTACATTATAGCTTACAAGACAGATGTCTGCTTCCTGCTTTTCAAGCCGCAGAAATCTACCTTCAGCAAAGATGTCCAGCTGAAACTGAGAAAAGGATTGCATCTCGTCCACTCAATGAGGTAGACACATCAGAGGAGAACAGGATTTAGAATCATAGAACAGAACCATAGAAGAGAATCGTGGAATTCTTTAGGTTAGAAAAGACCTCTAAGATCATCAAAGCTGATCATTCACCCAGCACTCCAAAGTCCACACTAAACTGTGTCCCTAAGTGCCTCATCCACACATCTTTTATCTACCTCCAGGGATGGGGATGCCACCACTTCCTTGGGCAGCCTGTTCCAATGCTTAGCAACCCTTTCCATGAAGAAATTTTCCCTAATATGCAATCTAAATCTCCCCTCACACAACTTAAGGCCATTTCCTGTTGTCGTATTGCTTGTTATTTGGAAGAAGAGACTACAGGCAGACTTGTAGACTGGATCTATACCTGCAGACTGGATGATTTCAGGCAGCTCCCTCATTAATACATCTGTCCTTTTAGACCCACTGACAGATAATTATTTGTCCTCCTTTGCCATAAGCAGACCACAAGCACCTAACACATGAACCCCCACTGTGTGACAGAGGCACACATCTGCAACCTCTGATATTTAGCTCCCAGTGTCCTCTTAAGTTCTTGCTTTTGGAACAACCAAGGTGGTAGCACCCACCTTGACCAAAAGCTGTGTACACTCATGTTCCTTTATCCTGAGAATTACAGCTATCAGCCAAGAGAGAAAGGAGAGGAGAGGAGAGGAGAGGAGAGGAGAAAGAAATTACCACACCACGAAANAGAGAAGAGAAGAGAAGAGAAGAGGAAAGAGAAGAGGAAGAGAAGAGAGGAGAGGAGAGGAGAGGAGAGGAGAGGAGAGAATTATTCAGTTGGAAGAGATGTACAACCATCATCTAGTACAACAGCCTGACCACTTCTTCACAGCTGACCAAAGTCTGAAGCATGTCCACGCGCCTCATAAACATTTACGGGCTTGGAGCAATGGCCACTTCTCTAGGAAGCCTGTTCCAACATTTGACCATACTTTTGGTAAAGAAATGTTTCCTAACATCTCATCTGAACCTCCCCTGACACAGATTTGCACCATTCTCACATCTTGTCACCTCCCTCTCCATTTCCATTGCTCAGGAAGCTGTAGGAGGGAGTCCTCAGCCACTCCACACAGGACATGCCTTCAAGCCCTTTCACCAGCAGTGTTGTCCTCCTCTGGACACATTCCAGGACCTTCACATCCTTCTTAAATGGAAGGGCCCAGAACTGTGCCCAATGCTCCAGGTGAGGTCACACCAATGCTGAATGCATTGGGACGATTCCCTCTTTTACCCAGCTGGTCCTACTGTGTTTGATGCATTAGAAGTTGTTGAGTGCCTGTCACTATTTGAGATGTCCATGACATTTTCCCTCAGACAAAGTTTTTTCTGTTGTTCCAAACTTCCAGTGTAATTTACAGATGCCTGGTTGAGCCTTTGATCTTAAAGAAAGGAAAAGAACTAGTCCTCACACATTGTTTTCAGCAAATCAAAATTTGAAATGAGACTGTTGATTTCAGCTTCCAATTAAATGGCTAATTAGACAAAAATTCTCTATCAGTGGGGAATATCCCAAATTTATACAGGCAGCAGATGCAGCATTTACCTGAATAATATTCCTCAAGTTGACAACCATGAAATAAAAGCGTAGGAGAAATACTCCACCTCTGGAGATGTTGCAAAGGACATAATCTGACAAAGCTTCAGAAACAAACTGAACACAGGTGATTTTAACACCTTCACCATTATAACCACAGAAACTGTTTCATGCAGCATGATTTTCTTTTGATTTTACCTTTTCCTTTTTAAGGAAATTAAATGCTATGAATTTCAGAGCTGTGACAATAAGTCACATGTAGAGCTTTGACCATTAGAGTACTTCCTACTGTGATTGGCTGATTATGTGTTTGGCAGGAGTACTAAAGCCATTTCAGGAAGAAAAAAGTTCACTCATTTGCAATAATTGTCCACACATTTATAGAAAAAAAATCAAATACAATTATTTACCAAATATTGTGATATGAGGAACTGTGATACAAGGAGAGATGGCCACCTTTTCTCTGATGAAAAACAGAAAGTCTGTCCAGGCTACCTTAAGCTCTTTTTGAATTTATCATAGTTTATTTTTTTCCTAGTACAAAACTGGAAGAAAAAAGGTGATAATAAAGCTGTATCAGTTTTGTTTCTTAATAATATTTAATTTTTAAAAAGCCAAGCTTCTCATCTAAATAAGAAAAAACAGGGTTTTGTTGAGCAAAATATGTTCAATTAAGAGCTCTCTGGTTTTTGTTTCTTTTTATCAAGGGGAAGTAAACTCCAAATAGCTAACGTGAAAATATTTCTGAATGCACACTTAGACTTGTCAATTATGCACTCCTTTTTTCCTAGAAGATCTCAAGAATATGTTTAGTGGGACATTTGTTCTTACCAAAGACTTACATATTTTAAATGGCAGTGTTCAGTCAGTTCCAGCTGAAAATGTTAAGGGAAAGACACAAAACTAGATTTTGCTCACTGATAAGATAACAAGCACCTTCTCAGTGCAATAACTTGGTTTTTCTGGTTTCTTTGCTGTTCTGATCCACTTCATAGATGAATTAAATGGCACAGGTTGATTTTATTTGAGGAGACATGAGGAGATGCTTTGTGCCCCCTTGAAGGTTACAAACACTGAGGGCTACTAGAAAGGTAGCTCACCTACTTTCAGGGATTCTTTACATGCTCCTTAGAAACATGCTTTTAGTTCCTTAGAAACAGACAGTTCTCAGTAGCCTATTTCTGAAGTCAGTCAAGTAACAAACAGTAATCTCTACTATCTGATCAATGGTATTACATGCCTATGCTTCTTTTGTTTTTAATTATCAGCTAATGTATTTTAAGGTTAGTCTGCAACAAGTTTGCTCATATGATGGGTTACAGTCCAGATCTGGGAAGAGAGTATATGATGAATTTCGCTAAACTTTAAGATTGTCCCGAATTTCAGATTCTCAATTCTGGCAGGATATTCTGAAGCTGCTCCTTTGGAGCAGCTGCTGCATGCTGCAGTTTTCAGTTCAGAGGGGATGTTCAGCATCTGGCTGTCCCAGAAGATGAGCTGGCATTCTGCTTCCTATGGAACAGACATCAGCAGCATCACCCAGCAGATCTGGATGAAAATTAACCACTGAGCTTCAAGCTAAGGTTTATGGAAAGAGTCCCAGAAAGTGCTGATGAGGCTGCACTGAGGCGTAACATCATGGCACTCTCTACAGACAATTAAGCTTAAATATCTCCTAAGTGCAGGCTAAACTCTACTTGCTTTCCTCGGAAATTCAGTTTAAGCAAGCCTAAGTTTATTTTTAGATTCTAATGTAAAGATGTCTCTTGATCCTGATCTCAGGAGAAGTTGCCTTATTCATAAAATTCATTACGGTCTCAACATCAAATACAAGCAATAATGTCATTAGCTAATAATGGGAACCATGTGAAGAAAAATACTTGAAATCCCCAGCTTAAGACTTCACAAATCTTAATTGCACCATTCCTGAGAAAGAGTGAAAAGACCACAGATAAAATGGGGTCAGAAGTGCGTGAGTTTTGCCCAACAAATCTTTTTAGTGTCTTTCACCACTTTCATATTCTAGCAGGCCTTCATTTCACACTACCCAGTACAGAGTGGAAATATTTTGTAAGTGCCACCAGAAGCACTGTTAATGTGTAGAAACACAGAAGAGTACAAGAAAGGAAGTTAATTTCTCTCTTCCATTGGTTCTAGGTTCAGAGGTCCCCTGAGCTTAGCTTCCTGATCCTTCCTTCTCGTGTATGTGTCCCTACAGATATCCAGGTAAAGCCAACAGAATTTTTCTTCTGGAAGTAAGAAAAACAGCATTCTACCTCTGTGTCTTAGCTGGAGAAAATCACAAATCAGAGATAATTCAAAGGGGGAAATAAGTTTATTCTTCAGACAGAATAATCTGTCTCTGGTTTAATACGAAGTCGCCATTGGTGTGACTGTTAGGTATGGAAAGGATGTCCTGCAAAGAACCACAGACCTCAGCTATCTTTCAAATATTTAGAGCTAGAAATATTCAGTATTCTTATCAATTTTCAGTAGTAAAGTCCTGATTAACTTGTGATATCTATAGTTTGTCTCTTCCCTACAGAAATATAAAGAGCAATAAGCATGTGGAAATGCATAGTCTCACTAAAGGAGGCTTTTTTTTTTTTCTCCTAGATATTTAATTATTCAACATAAATCTCACTAAAATTTCTCAGGATAATACCTTTCTGATCCAACTTTGTCTGTTTCCTGAATCCCACATTTTTAAAATGTCTTTCAATAATTAATCTTTAAGATACTTTTAGGACCTGAAATATTTTTAGTAAGCAAATTAATTACACATTTACAATAGAAGTGTTCTGGAGTTCTGACACATGTAATTAGAGATAGCCTTTGAGTGGTACTTATATCCAGGATGTGGCTTTATCTTTGAGTTCCTGCAAGGCTGGTTACTAAAAAAATACTGTACATCTTATTAATTAGTCTCATATTGGGCTGAACTGAAACATGTACTAAGAATGACATTAATATTTTGAACTTTATCCTCCTGAATCCTTCATGCTTGAAAAATACCTCCTGGCAGTAAATACACTCTGCTTAAAGAAACTAGATTTGACCTTGCAGTACCCTGCAAATGTACCAGAGGTGCTTTCTTCCTCTTGCTCAATTAAATTAGGCTCCAAGCACTTGCTGTCACCTCTGTACTTGTTTGTTACCAGTTAAAATGTTCTTGCTGCATGAAGGTTCACATCTGTGACAGTAGCTGAGAAAATGTTTTATTTTTATCTCCCTGTGATCATAACTCCTTCAGTTAACACTAGGAATTAAGCAGGCCCCTCAAACTACCTTGCCTATAACATTTGTTTCCCCTTAGAGCGCAGCTGCCTCATCTCTTGCAGAGGGGATTTTTCCTGACTCCAGGGTCACATCAAATATTTTGCAGTCTTCAAATAAACCTCTCTTTTGTTCTTTGTGTAAAACTTAGCTAATGGTGATTTTGCTCCTAAAAGTCAAAATATGGAAATCTGTCTATCTTGTTTCATTACCTGCTTATTTGTAGTAACTGAAATACAATACCTTTTTCTTAGATTAGCCCCTATTTCTTGTGTTAGCATCTTACAGCCGTAGGCACTTTCTGACCTGTACAAATTCCAAATGGCCAGGACAAAATGGTGCTAGAAATCCTTCTCTCCAGTAAATGTTGCAGACATTTGTGGACACACTTGAACCCCATATTTAATGGCACTGTGCTTGTCACATATTTAACATATCCAACCTAATGCTTATGAGACTACTGAATTAATTTCAATTTTGTCACATTATTAAGACATAATTGTACTTTGCAATCCTCTTGCAGGTAGCTGGCCTAGGACTTTCTCAGGAGCAGAGAACAGATGTTCATGCACTTGGCATGTCAGAAATGCCCTCTTCATCCTGTGATCCAGCAGCTGCACCGATGTGCTCATGATGTGACCAGTTATACACCTGCCATGCAGCAAAGATGCCACGTTTAAATGTGCTCTGGAATGATGATCAAAAAAATCATATATATTTCATATATATATATGAAATATATATCATATATAAAATATAGATTTTAATGCTCTATGTTTCAGGCTGAAGGTGGTTGACATATGTTAGGTGCCTAGCTGAAAAGCAGCTTCTATGTATTTACTACTGAACTTAATAATGTCAAAGTCTCACTGAAACAGTCAAA
This sequence comes from Daphoenositta chrysoptera, assembly GCA_013397915.1. NCBI lineage: Eukaryota > Metazoa > Chordata > Aves > Passeriformes > Daphoenositta > Daphoenositta chrysoptera. Next base: position 193,322 of record VZRO01003854.1, on the reverse strand, counting down.
TGTGACTCTATTTTTTAACTATTAACATGTGCCCAGCATGCTTGTGGTTTATCCCACCTAGCAACGCTACCAGAAGGGAATGTCTGAGAATGTTTTGGGATAGCTTGAAGCACAAACCCTCCCCAGTAAGCTGTATAAACCAGGTGATCCTGTTATCAGGGGATATCATTTAGATGAAAAGATATGGGATGTAAAATGCTGCTTGCCTTCACAACCAAAGGATAAAATTTGGCCTGCATGATCTGCTTGTATAGAAGGAGCCTGTGATACTAAACACTCAAATGGGAATAAGCTGGTATCACATAAATCAGATTAATTATAAAGAATTGTCTGTCTTATGTTCCTATGTAGATACCGTAGCTTTTAATAGGATTAATTGTCCTGATAAATACTTATAAATTTTAATGTTACTCTAAATGAGAGCTAGGACAGTTGTGGCACCACTGCAATAATCTCTTTGCAGACAACAAGCAATACATGCACTGACCATGAACAGTTTCCAATATCATAGCCTTTTAGTGATATTATATGCAGTTTCTGCTAACAATCCTTCCCATGTAGACTAGTGCTTGTCAGCTGAAAGCTTATTAACCCCCCAAAATTTTGCCTATATCTGATCCTAACCTTTTTCATATCAGCAAAAACTTACTTTTGAGAGATAGCATGAGGAAAAAAACTTGCAAGGATACTTCCATTGTAAATTATTACCTTCAGTATCCCAGTGTAATTGATTAAGGAACACCAATTAAGGGAGTTTATATTATGCTAAATGTGTGAACAGGTGACAAAAGTCAGGAGTTTTTCTAAAGGCACTGCTGTAGGACTTGCCAGAAGCAGCTAGCAAACTGAACCTGCAAAAGAATGTGAAAATAGCACAAAGGATACTGCCACTGACAGTGGCTAACTACAGTAAAAGTGGTATGACAGCCTGTCTCATGTCTGGCTAAACAGCCTCCCTGAGTGCTCTCTAAGGCTAAAGCTGGATCTCTGTCCAGCTTATGCTGCAAAGGACACTCATGGGGCTGGTAAGAGATGAAACAAATCTTTGAGTTAATCACCTATGGAAAAAATGTTCCTGAATATTGGTAGCTACTGAAGCCTGTCTTCCTACAGAGGATATTTTTTAATTTAAAAGGTGAAATTTATGTACATTTCCGCACAACTGTACTCTCACAATTCTCCTTTTCCTCCTAACTCCCAGCTGATTCCAGCTATGCCCATGGTGACTGACTTGCCACATGAAAACACTGAATGACTAACTTGCAAACCACAAAAGAAATATCAGTTGAATTCAGACTTAAGCCTTTTTCTCATCAGAGACACTAATTTTATCTCACTCATTTCCCTCCCATCATTTTCATCAAAGTTTTGGGACTAGAATAACTCATTAAATATGATTGAAATTAAACTTTAGATTTAAAATCTACTGCAATGAGGAAAGTAACAGAGAAGTCCCATAATAATCTTCCTTTTGGAAAACAACCTAGAATATTCTTCTTCCTGCATGCCCAGGAGGAATAAATTCCATTTTCTTTTCTTGGCAGGAAATCTGAAGTGCTGGAACAGATTGCTGTTGAAAAGCCATGAAATTGATTCTCAATCAGCTCTCCTTCTGGATCATTTTAGCCACAGTCCTGGTATTTTAAAAAGTCATCAGGAGGATATGTTTTGGCACTAAGTCAGGTGGACATGACGACATGAAGTGGCATTGCCTGTCTTTTTCAGGATTGATACAATCACACAACTTTTCACAGAAGAAATGCCTCATTGCACATCATATTTGTTTAAATTTCAGTAGAATGTAACTACTATCAGCAGGAGTCTATATAAATGGCCTCAAAAATCCCATTTACAGTACAGAGCTTGGGATGAATAATAGTATTGTCCTTTCAATATTCAGTATCTGGTATGAAAGTTGTGATGGGTCTCAGAAATCAGGATCTCTGCCTCAGTACTGTCTCTCTCTCTCATAGATGGCCTGAAAGAAAGAGATTAAGAGAAGTGTGATTTCATTCTTGACATCAGTCTCTAGGCAACAAAGAGCTGAATTATGGCTACTGAATAGCATATTATCATAAAAGGCTTAAATTTTTGGAATCACATAAATACTGTATGTATACATACCGGTAGATCATCTATACTCATGATAAATAGATGTATGTCTATATATGAGTATGCACGCATGTGTAAAATGTGTGGGTATATACATAGACAGATATGTACAAACAGGTACATATGTTAGTCTGATTCTTGTATAAAAATATATCTATAATACATATAGGTACATATATGAAATATGTATATGATATGCAGATAACATGTATATTATCTGTTCTGGTATATGCATAACATGCACATACCAGAAGAGGTATTTCATGTGGCTCCTATTCTTACATGTACATATATAGAGAGATATGTGTGCATAATATATATATATATGTATGTATGTATGTATCTGTATTTACATGAAAATATACTTATAGATGACTGTTATTTCCACTATGTTGAAGTACATACATTCAGCTATCAAAGAAGAAAGATGATATCATCCTGTATTTTTGGCCAAGCCATTGCAGACTGATATCTAACCTGTTTCAGTTCCTTGCAATGTCTTTATCATATGAACTCTAAACTACCAGAGAGGGTTTTGAGTCATATTTTCCCTGCTATATATGAGCATGGTTGTAAATAAGAGCAAAGGCAGCAATCCTGGCACTGGTAGGTGATAATATCCTGGCTTGAAGTCAGAGCACACCCAGTGTGGCCCAAAGTTTGTTCTTTCTTTGGGAATACAAGGGGATCAACTAGGAGATGCAATTTATCAAATTTAAGAGCTCTGAGGGTTCTCTGACTTCTCCTCCACTTGAAAAGGCAAACATTTCTCCTCCCTGACTGTTATCACCCAATTTAGCTCAAATAAATTCTCCTTCACAAGAGGGTAAGTGGGAGAGTTGGTGGTTTGCATGGACTGAGTCACTGCTCCTGTGGAGAAATCCCACATGAAATATTCAGGGAAATAGGAAACACGAAAGAGAACAGTCAGAAAAGGGAGCTCTTTATGGACATCTATAGATGGAGGAAAGCAACACTTTTTTCTACTCCCCAGTATCTAGAGAGGCTGTATGCATCTTTAACAAACTGTTTTATTTCCTAATAAAACTATAACAGTTTCATTCTCAGTTTCCACAGAAGTATCTATTCTTCCATATTCCTGCCCTTTCACTACAGCACAGGAAGATAAAGCAGCAAAGCCTGTATTGAGGACCAAGAAATCACAGCTGTTTCAATACAAGTATTAAAAAGGTTCCAAGGCAACCTAATAGACAAGAGGGATAATTCTGCCATCATTCTCCAACTCTTAATCTGAAGGGCATTTTATCAAAACATCCTTAAACTATTTTTAACTCGTTTACAGAAAGGTGGACAGTCTTACATTACTTCCATCAAAATATATATGTTCCTTCAGAATGTACCCTACTTCCTGAGGAGCATTTCTGCATGGGGTCCTTAAATATGTTCAGATTTCAGCTGAGAGGCCAAGCCAAGAGAACCAAAGCAGTGTCATAAGATCCGGTTATTAAAATTATCAGAGAGATACCTCTGCCCAAATTAAGGTTCAAATGAGACCATATGCTGAAGTCAATAGTATGGATTTTTATTTAACCATAAATGTGACGTAGAGAGGGAGAGATAGAAAAAATAGGAAAAGAGAGTGGGAGGAGAGAATGAGATTGACAGAGAGACAGATTAAATAGAAAAATATCACCACTCTGTGGATCCTGACAGCATCCCGTTGGTCCTCTTCTTCTGGTCTTCTTGGTGTTGGGGGTCCTGATCTTGTCAAAGTGATGGTCTGGATCCATCCAGAGTGGGGGAAGCACATGAAACACAAAATCCACTGGATTTTTATTTTCTCAGGTTCAGTTGGGAATGCACACGTACCTCTCCTGGGGCAGGAAGTTTTATACTGGATGATGAAATACTTTGGATCATGGGACACTTTGGGAGTCTTTGACAGTTATGATGGGTCATGGGACACTTTGGGAGTCTTTGACAGTTATGACACCTTCTAAGATGCCTCTTACATCAGCGAAGTTCAGTCAGTTCTGGACCATTGTGGCCCATCAGCAGGGATGAATACCTTCAGGCTACATGTGAGTGTGCCAATACTTTTCTAGAGGTGAGTTTTCACAGCTGAGCCACTTCTATAAGAACCTTGGCATGATAAAAAGCACTATCCAGCCTCACAGGATTTGCCTCTTATCAGCCTCTCCCCTTATGTTGCTCGACAGTAGCGTCTGGTGATGGGTGGTTAAGTGGTCAATTGTTTGAGCAACTAACCAGGGACAGTCCAGTCTGTCACTCAGTGGAGATACAGGATGGGGAACAGGAAAGTGCTACAGAGCCCGGATATCTCATGAAAATATAATTATTTACAGATAGCAAATCAGCCCAATTAGGCAAGCCAAATAGATCTCTCCAGCCTGGACTTTTGATCACTATGCTGGGACACAAAAGACTGATCTAACTTCCACTCTGCCTGGTTGGAAACAAGTGCCAAGCCTCCATATGTGAAGGTGGGATCCATTTTCCCAGCCAGACTACATGTGTCAACACTGGTCATCCCTCCAACTGTCATCACTTGACTATTTAGGGCTTACTAAATAAAATCAAAATCTTAAAATGCTACCTGAAAGCCAGAAGGCAACAATCCCAGTCGGGAAATAATAGGACTAAATTAGCAATAGGAATATCAGGTTTTCTTATAGTGGGAATGGCAGGAGGGCTGGCTTCAGAACTCAGGACCAGCTCAGAGCTGGAGCAGCTGAGGCAGCCCCCCATCCCACTGGGAATGCTGGGCCATGGCCCAACCTGGCCCCTGGCAGCTGCTTTTCAACCAGGGCTCTAATGANCAGCTCAGAGCTGGAGCAGCTGAGTCAGCCCCCCCATCCCACTGGGAATGCTGGGCCATGGCCCAACCTGGCCCCTGACAGCTGCTTTTCAACTGGGGCTGAGCTACAGCCCCCACAGCACCACAGCCCTGCCCTGGCCAGCCACAGGGCCTCAGCCCATCCCTGTTGTCCCAAATATAGTTCTACCTGGTGTGCAAGAAGCCAATTTACACATGGAGTAGAGATGTTGGTTTATTATGTCTGCACGCATTCTCAGACTATTAGCTGCCTGCTTTTATACACTTCAAACAGTGAAAGATCAACATTTCCCATATGGGAAACAATCTAAAGACAGAGCAACAGGTTACATATTCCTTCAGCTCCATTTGACCATGCATGGTCTGTGGAGAAGGGGCTTATATGAGTAAGGGGTGATTCCAGCAGGGTGGATATTTCACTGTGTAAAAGACTAAAGGTCAGCACCAAGTTAAGTAAAATTCTTTGGCTTCAGCAGCAGCTCATTAGAGTGTTATCTCCTTGCTGGATTGGATTTAAAGTGTCATCTTGCTCTTGCTCCTCAGGTCGTGGCTCGTGGTTTTTACAAGATATCCAGAGACTGAGTAAATTATCTGTACAACAGCCCCAGGGAGGGGCCTGGTGCCCTGTGGGACTGGGGATGCCCCAGTGCCCCCCTCACTGCCCTGCTCTGAGAGCAGTAACACCCTTCAGGGAAGACATGGTGGTCGGCAGAGAGCTGAGTGCCTGCAGGTGTCAAGTGGGTGACCACTGCACCTACTTCCCCCACTTCTGCACACTGCTCATGCCTCGGGCAGGGGGGACAAAGACAGGGGCCCTCACACAGGGCCACTTCAGATGGTGGGCAATGGCTAAACGCTGCTCTATTTGATTTTAACCTGTAATTCAATGGGCCTGTGCCGTGGGGAGCTGCCAAGCTGGTGCTGTTTAGCTCCTTGCTAAGGCACAATGTATTCGTGTCATTTGTACACAGCTTATGTCACACGGTGACAAATCTGCACAGACCCACTGCCCCCTCCCAAATAAACACTCAAAGAAGCGCTGGTAAATCATGAGGCCAGATCCACTGGCTGGAAAACTGACTTGTTAATTGCTTCCAGGACTGTTAGCAAGAGTCACAAACACTTAGCAGAGCAGGGGCCCGGGCACCGCGCGGCGAGCGCTGCGTGTGGCAGAGTGTGTGTGGCAGGGCAGCCACTCTCAGGAGTGAGCTGCCAGGCTGCCCAGAGCTGCTCAGGGCACCAAAGCCTCAGTTCTGGTGGGAAGATTATCTGCCTCAAACAGGGCAGAGCCCAGGAGCAGGGGAAGATTTCCCAGGCTTTTGGCCACCTAAGTACCATAGTTATTTGCATTAAATTAGGGAAAATGTGATAATCCACATACTGCATCAGGACAGGGACTGCGTCCTGATGGGTACATTTAGTTGAGATAAAAATGGAAAAAATGAAAAGTACAAAATCAGGAAAAAAAGGATTGTTTATTATAATCATGCTCTTACTTGAGAGCCTAAAATTCATACCTATGAAATGTATTTATTTTAAAGATCATCATTATAAAAGCCAGAATGCTACTTGACTCATGGTGTCTTTAGTCTCTGAGTTACTCTTACGCTGTTTTTTTTTTTGTGTCAGCTGTCTCCTGAGTGTCACCTGCTTCCCTTCAACATCAGTGAAGAAATTTCTTTGCTTGCTATGGAGATCCCGTTGTGGCCTGGAGGGAAAATGAATCACTGTTCATAAAACTATTATTTGGCTCAGGGGTGAGGAAAACCTATAGCTCTGTAAATCCCCTCCCTGCAGTCTTGCCTTGTTCCCGTCTGCCATCTTGTGGCATTGAAAGTTTAATTCCACTGGAGTTAAAGCCATTGTCCCAGTCTGACATGCAGTGAAGCACCAAGTCATTGCCCATCCCACATTTATGAGCTTATTCCCTCTCGATATTCAGAGTCACTTTGTGTCATTTCTCAGGGAAGCATGGAATCACCTACTCTGAAGGTATTTAAAAGACGTGTAGATGTGGTACTTAGAGACACGGCTTAGTGGTGGACTTGGCAGTGTTAAGCTAATGGTTGAACTGGATGGTCTTAAAAGGTCTTTTCTAACCTAAATGATTCTATGATTCTGTGTTAAGAACACACAGTAACAGGGGCTCCACCCATTTCCAGAATTTGGTTACAAGTCTGAAATAAAATGTTCCTGTCAACAGGTTGGAAGATGTTCAGACTGAGAACAGGAGACTAGATTGAATTAGAAATATATTTTATGGGCAATGCACCAAACCAGAAATTAAATCTTGTCTAGAATAACTGGGGTTTTTTTTCTTCTGTAATTATTTCTGAAGGGAATGATAAAGTGATATAGAGGTGGAAGGGATAACATCTAGTGAGGAGAAACCAGGAGCAGCCACAGACTTGGAAGCAGACTTGGAAACACTGAATAAAGGTCAGCAGTGATAGAAAAGACCTCTGGTGCAAGACACGAGCAGAGTCTACCCAAGGCTTCACACCAAGTAAGACAAAATTAAATTTCCTATTTCAAATATGAGGACAGGCCACAGTTGTCATGGAGAATAAAAAGGCAGATGGAAAGGGCTGGAGCAGCAACAAAGGGTTGTTGTTTCATGTACAGAGGAGAGTCTTTAAAGTACACCAGACATCACAGTAATGGCTGGGACTGTACAATAATGTGCTCAGCCATGCAGAGAGGCTCAAACACACCTCTGCTACAATGCCATAGGCTGGCTCCAGCTCAGCCACAAGAAATATTTGACGTCAGCAGAAGATACGGCTCTATAGACGGTTTATTGCATCCAGCAGCATGCAGTCCTACACACCAGTCTGCTTTATGCCAGCTAGAGACATTTGAGATCCCTGGAGAGCTTTTGGCATCAGACCCACAGGTCTTTCTTCTTAGCAGTGAGAGCTTGCACCATCCACACAGGCCAGTGTCAGCAAAAGTTATTGAAGAAATCCTTTTCCTTTACAGGGCAGGCAAAGACTGAGCACACTCATGTCTTTAGGGGCTGGATTCATGCACACAGTGCACTGAAACCAGAAATGTACAAGTTGAATGCTTTCAAGATGAACATTCTGGTGAGAAAAAGGCAGGGAAGAGAAAATCCCTTAAAGTCTTTGCAGTGAATTTAATAACTCCAACATTTATACTCATTCTACATGGTAGCATATCTACCAGAAGAAAATATTGCTAATAGTATGAACTAAGGCACTTGGAAGTTAGGAAAGGCCAGCACTGAAGCGTAGTAACAGAGTTATTAGTTATATGACAGCATATTTACTTCTGAGCAGTGTCCATGGCAATCATCATTCAGGCCCATTATGACAATAGGAAGCTGTTCCTTAGATCAGCCTTGCCTTGCTTTTTCTGTAAGGCAAGGATTGTTCAATATTTAGAAATATTTCTGCAGACCAACAAACCCACAGCAGCTTAAATTTATAAAAGCAATAAATGGCCATGAGGTATTTTATTTTTAGCCTTGTTTCTGTGGAAAGATGTAATTTTTTAGATAAAATATCTTCCTGGACTATCGTCTAATATTTTCTCATATTTTACAGCCTTCCAGACTGATTAAATTTCAGGATAAAAGGTAGTTTCATAGATTATTCTTACCTCATACTACAGAATGAGATAAAATTATGTGATGATGTAAGTAGCTAGTTCTTCCTTTATTTCTGTCACACAGTGGTGCTAAGCTAATTAATTAAATGAAGCTTTCTGTAAGTAGTCCTTAGTCCCAAGCTCCTCTTAACATGTAATATTGTTGTATGAATTCAGTCACAGAATCACAGAGCAATTCAGGCTGGAAGGTACCTCATGAGGTCTCTAGTCTGACCTCCCGCTCAAAGTTGGTTTATACAAATATTAACCTCAATTACAGCTGTAAATATGTAAATTATTATGTAAATATGTAAAATAGGTTCCTCAGGAGCCATGCCTGAAGCTCCTGTTGACGTGCATTCAGTGTTCACATTTGCATGAACCACTGTAAAGTGTTACATTATCCTGCCTCTGGGTGTCAGCATTTGCCCTCATTTGGAGACGTTTATAAATTGTCCTTAAATTCGCTTGTCTCTAAGGAACGTGAAGCCAGACAGATTCCAGTTCTCATTCCGAATTCATCTGAACAGTTTGACCTGGCTTATGAGCATTTTCAAGAAAGCTGGAATAATCAACCTAAATCAGAAAATTAAATTCTCTGTGTGATAGAGAAGGGGGGTTTTTTTCAGGATTTCACTTCTAAGATATAAGGGAAAGGGAGATTTAATTCTGAATTCACCTTTTTTCCCCTAAAATTCAGACTGAAAGCCTTGAGCAAGAAAAAAGGAATGAGAAGAAATAGAACAGGTTTGAGAAGCTGCTATGCTACCCACTTACAGATGATACACTATCAGATAAGCAAAAGTTATACACAGCTTTTCATTTTAAGCTAAAGCTTATCTCTGGAGACAAGATCTGTGTGAGGCTGCATTATTCCAGCTGTCAATATGGCCAGGTGGTGGGGACAAAAGCTACAGAAAGGCCATTTAGCTCTTCACCAATGCAGTCAGAGTCAAGGCCATCCTGGGAGGAAGAGCAGGAGAATAGAGGGAAGAGAACGGTGACTCTTTAAGCTGAAGGACCACAATGCCTATCCAATGCAGCAAACCATCAGTCTCCTGCTGCACACAGCAAGCTCTCAAACCCTGTGGGGCTGCAGTGTGGCTTCTGTAGGCTCAGCCACAGAGGGTTCTTCGTAACACCCAACTCTCAGAGACACCCAAAAGATTTGAAGGAATTCAACACCTCATGGGACCAATTCTCTGCTTTTCTATAGCTCCTGGTATGTGAGCTCAGAGGCATTGCCAAAATTTCTCCAGATCTCAGGAACTGGGTATAAACACGTCCTGTGGAAATCTGTCTGCCTAGAAAATTCTGCATATTATTTTGACACGTTTAGTCACATAGAATCATAGAGTATTTCAGGCTGGAAGGAACCCATAAGGATCATCAAGTTGGTGCCATGACCACTTCCCTGAGTAGTCTGTTCTGGTGATTGACCACTTTCTTACTGGAGAAACTTCTCCTAAGGTCCAATCTGAACCTGCTCAGACACAGCTTCCTTCCATTTCCTTGTGTGCTATTGCTGGTCACCAGAGAGGGATCAGCACCTGCTGCTCCACTGCCCTCCCTAAGGAAGCTGCAGACTGTGATAAGGTCGCCCCTTAGCCTTCCTTTCTTCAAGCTGTGCCGACTAGGTGACCTCAGCCACTGCTTGTAAGTCTTGCCCTTGGGGACTTTCTCTGCCCTTCCCTGGACTCTCTCTAAAGCTTTGTACTGTGGAGCCCCAAACTGCACACAGCACTCAGGGTGGGGACACACCAGAGGGACAATCACCTCCCTTGATCAGATGGCAATGCTGTGCTTCTATCCACAGTACAGTGCATAATCCAATAATCGCCAATGTAAAAAACAAACAAACTAACTAACTAACAAACAAACAAAAAAGACCCCACCACAAAATCTCTGTGAAGAAGTTATTTATTTAAGATTGAATTTCCTGGCAAAATAGAAATAAGTGATAATTCATGCATGCAAACCAGAATGCCCTGTCCCATGTGGATTTATATTCATACCATCATACATTAACAAGTTCAATCTGACAAACACAGTACATTGTTAGAATGCTGCCCCCTGAAGCATGACATACAGTTTTATGCTAGAATTAATGAAATTCTCTTCAATTTTTATTCATTACATTCAGATGTGCACTAAGACAATAAATGCCTTAGAAGGAGTGAACATTCAAAAGCCTCTGTTATCTTGTGTATTGAAAGACACTTGTTTTCAGATCAGATTTAATGCATGACATTTACTGAATAACTCAGTCAGGCACAGTTGGTTTGTCTACAGAAATCTGCCAGAAGAAAGATACAAATTAAAATTTTAAAAAGCCATCAAAACCCTGAAATTTCTATACAAAGAAATCCATAGCAGACTAAATGTAGTCTGATTTAAACTAAAGATTGTGGAGCAATATTATTATAGTCCAATTTGCCCCCCTTTCAATCACTCATTAATCTGATTTGGATTTACAAATACTTTTATAATTCCCAAGTGTAATGAAAATGGTGTAAATATTCTCATATTAAGATCAACTGTGAAGATACTTTCCCACTATGCAGCTGTCTCTAACTTTTTGAACAAAATTAGTGATCACTTAAGAAAAGTGGGTGTAAATAAGCCTATAGAACTAGATGAGATGTGTTTGTGGGTGCTAAAAGAGCTGCTATTTGCTGTTGTAAGGCCACTCTAAGTCATCTTGTAAGGTCACGGAAATTAGGTGAAATCCCCAGTGACTGTAACAAAGGCAAATGTAGCACCCATCTTCAAAGGGCAAGAAAAGAAAAAGGGTAGCCTGTTCACTTAATATCTGTCCACAGGAAAATCAGGAGGCAGACTTTCCTGGAGGACATTTCCGGGCACAAGAATTTGACTGGGTGCAGCCAGCACAGATATATCAGATATCCCTCACACTTGACAAGCCTGATGGCTCTGTATGATGAGATGAATGGGTCATAGAATAGCTGCAAACTTGTTTAAGTGGATTTAGCAAGGCATAAGTAGCTCATAATAACCTCACAGCCAAACCAAAGAGTTTGACTGGAAAGTCAAGGTTGCTTGGAACAACTCTCAGAATCTGCCTGTACTCATGAATTTATTATCATTTTCTTCAGTAGCAAAGGAGCATAAATGCTTCCTTTCAATGAGAAAATTAAAGTGAGTTATTATTATTACTAGGTCAGTTCTGATGCTCCTCAATGCATCATAGTGCATGAAAATACAGTTTCTACTGAAAAACAGCCCCCATGAAAAACTTGATTAAAGCCAGACAGCCTGAAAAAATGGAATGTGATTTAGTGATTGTGACCTTTGCTTACTTCACTGTCAGCTACTTCTGTCTTCCATTAAGATTTTTTAGATTACAGGGTGGGGGGTGGAGTGGGACTTTATAGATATATTTGTGGTCTGATTACTGCTACCCTACTTTTCTCATATTAACTGTGAATGTAAGAGAAGAAGTACTCAGCACTGAATTCAGAACAACCCTATATCAAGGATGGCCACCACATTATAATTTAAAAGAAATGCTGTCACATATTTTAAAATACAATTTAGTCAAAATGTAAAATATCTGGGGCATATCATTCTGCAATTAATAAAATTGCAGATAACATACAGAACTGATATTCTTAAGATTAGAAATAAAAGTGCTGCTGAAACAAACTGGCTGCAGCCAAAACCAGCTCAAAAGAATCAGTAAGAACATTCTCTGGCTGAAGTTATCTTCAGATCAGCTCACACAGCAGAACCCACATCAGGATTTACCAGGTTCAGAGGTCTCTGTGTTACACAACCCCTGAACAAAAGGGTTTAATGAGAAGAAAGAGAGAAATACCATCTGCACACCTAAGATTTTGTGATTTTTCAGCAATGAATACAATGGAGGTTGCATGAGGGTGGATCCAGCGATTTTCATCACAGAACATAGACATTTTGCAGGATGATGAGAAAATAAAAAGAAGGGTTCCTGCTTCCTGTCAGTGGAGAAGGGATGATGAAATCTTATGGAAACCTGGGAAAAACCAGCAGGCAATTCTATGGCTTTGTTTTCACTGTGGTGTTAGGAATGGTTTTGATTATTGAGATGGACTACAGTTTTTGCACGTAAATAACACCTTTGATCTAAAATGCAATTGCTGACAGGTAGAAAGTCTGATCATTGTTCAACTTTTCTCGCTCTCTTTTCTCTCTTTGTCTGGTTTCTTTGAAGTTCAGTAAAATATTCCTAGCATGCCATCACCATCACTTCATGTAAAAAGCACAGGAATCCAGACAAGTCATGACAAATTATAGATAAGCTAAGCAACATTTTCTTTCAAACAGACTGCAGTTTGGGGTCAGGTATATCCATCCACCAACCTGGCAAAAAGGTACATTTATTCAGCTTTGTGTTTTTCTAACATACTCACAAAATAGGAGGGGAAATTTATTTCCTGACAATACTCATGAACTCTTACTAGGACTTCACAGCAGTATTTGGCATCAGAGGAAAACATATACCACATTTCCCTTAATTCCAAAGGGATTGGGAAAATAGAAGGTTAAGTAAACTTAATATTTCCTTGATAGAAAGGAGGAATTTATTTTCTCATTACTTTGCTTCTTAACTTTACAGTAAATACCTGCCTTCTTTGTATACATGCACCTTCATTAAGCTCATAATATTGTCACATGTTTTACAGTTTGTGCTTGATGGGAATTTAGAACGTTTTATCTCTCATTTATCTTATTTTTAAAATCTGGTTACAGTAGCACCAAAGTGCACTTTGACTGATTCATAGAAGTGCACAACTTCTACATTTGATAACCAGATTCCCAGCTTTCTTAACAGCAAGTGATTGAGGTCTTCAGAAAATTAGGTTTTCTTTTTTTCTTTAGTGTGTAAACAGTATAAATCTACTCAAATGCTGAGACTGACAGCTGGAAGCTGATAGGAGCAACTAAGGGGAGCTGGGGGTGTTTAGTCTGGAGAAAAGAAGGCTCAGGGGGACCTTATCCCTGTCTACAAGTCCCTGAAAGGAGGTTGCAGTGAGGTGGGATTCAGTCTCTTCTGTGAAGTAACAAGTGATAGGACAAGAGGAAATCACCTCAAATTGTGTCCAGGGAAGTTTAGATTTGATATTAGGAAACATTTCTTCCCTGAAGGGATTGTAAAGCATTGGAACGGGCTGCCCAAGGAAGCGGTTGATTCACCATCCCTGGAGATAATTCATGTGTGTGGCATATAGGGACGTGGTTTAGTGGTGGATTTGGCAGTGCTGGGTTACTGGCTGGACCTGATGATTTTACAGGTCCTTTACAACCTCAACAATTCTATGATTCTCTTTCAAATGAAATGAGATCACGGAGCAGAAGATCATATTCTAAAGATCTCAATCCATGTCAGTAACATCAGCTGGGATCTGAGTCAAACTGGAAGATGAAATCTTTGCAGGGCTACTACCACCAAGGAATGTACCAGATGCAGCTCAATGGATATGAGACATGGGAACACGTATCAGACTGACAGTTGTGGAAACTGAAATCCTTGCTCTTCAACTGATGTATAAGGTAAGCCATGACTGGGGAAGCTTCTCACAAGCATGGTTCACTTATTCAAACAAGTGATTTGCTTTGGTGACAAAAGGCAGTTGTTTATGTCACCTCCACTGAGATTATCAGCAAGTGCGTCTGTGTTTTATTCTTTTTCCTGCTGTCATAATACAGGTTCTTCTGGTACTGTATTAAGTATAGGTGATTAAATTGTTTCATTTACTTGTTCCATTATCTTCAGTCATTGTGTTCAATCTAGAAAGTTAAATTACTTTTTAGACTCTTTGAACCCAAGTCTTTTAGTAGTTTGAAAACAAGAGACAAATGTTTTAAGCTTGGTGTGATTTTCTGTGGGAAGTCAGCACTGAGTTGAAACTTGTTTGATGTGTTTGTAACACCCATTGCCACTAACTCTGTAGTGCTACGTACCAGCTGGATCTTCCAAGCTCTGGGGGCTTCAGGTCCGTGGAATGGATCATGGAGCTACATCAGCACTGGAGAGACAGCAGAAAAATGTGAAAAATAGAAGTCAGGTGGAAGTGGTTGAGAATGTCAGTGAAGAACCAGCAGTGTTCTTCACTAGGGGACTGAATTAGGCAGTCACAGGAATAGTCCTTCTAACAAAAAATACTGCACCAAGACTGTCCAGAATTGCTCAGTTTCTGCCTGCTCTTCATTCACTGGCAGGCTGTATGCTTATAATTACGAGTTTTATAACAGTCCTGTTGCCATATGGGATAAAGCTCAGATAACTCTGTATCACCTGTTACTACATATCATCCTAATTTATCTGCAGGTAGGTATTAAAATGGTTTATAAAGAAACAGCTAATTCTTGTACTATTCTGTAAGTAAAATTTTCCATCACTGTTTGGTTTATTGTTGCCCCCTGGGACTACTCAAACAAAATTACCAAATTATTCTGAATTTCTACTAAGTCCCTTGAACAAGGCTGCAATATCACATGATACAGATGAGTAATGGAGGAAGAGAATTGACATTTTTCCTCTGCAGTTCGAAATAAAACCACCCTCTCTTTGCACCACTGATGAAGTTTCAATTCTATGTTCTGATATGAAGCCAGCTCCTCAGCTTCCAGTGAACGGATATGTATTTATCTTTGATCAGTTTTTCTGTGAACCTGTTGCAGACGGAGGGGCCTTGGGCAACAGCTGAATGTATCATAGAATCATAGAATGGTTTGGGTTGGAAGGAACCTTGAAGATCATCCATTTCCAACTCCCCTGCCATCTCCCATGAGTTTCTCAGTCAGGACTAAAATTTGTGGTATGCAGCTCGAAAATGTGAACACCTTTCCAATGGGGCATGAAAAGACCTGCAGATGGTGAGAGCTAGGCCAAAGGTATTCCAAAGAACAGAAAGCCTCTTTAATTTATTAAATCCTGTTGGTTTTTTTAAAGCTCATTAAAAATGTTTCCCAACAAAAAGAGATAAAAGGGACTTTCCAGTGTGAACTGTGTTTGTTCAAATTGAAGCACACTGTGATGTGCTGACCTTGGCTGGTCAACAGATGCCAAGCAAGTCACTCCATCACTCTCTCTCCTCAGCAGGATGGGGGGAGAAGAAACAATGAAAAGCTCTTAAGTTGAGATAAGCACAGGGAGATCATTTGCCAATTACCATAATGGGAAAAACAGACATGACTTCAGTGAAATTAATTTTATTTATTGTCAGTTAATAACAGTAGGAAAGTGAGAAACAAAAACAAAATTAAAACCACCTTCCCCTCCACCATCCCTTCTTCCCAGGTTTAGCTTCACTCCTGACTCTTTTACTTTCTCTGCCCTGAGTAGATCGGAGGGATGGGGCATGCGGGTTGGAGTCACTTCACAACTGATAACTTTGTCTCTGCTGCTCCTTCTTCTTCATGCTTTTCCACTGCTCCAGCATGGCTACATCCTACAGGATACAGTCCTTCAGAAACTTCTCCAATGCTGATCCTTCCCACAGAGAAGAGTCCTTTGGGAACAAACTGCTCCAGTGTGGGCCCTCCACAGGTCCTGCCAGAAAACCTTCCCCTGCATGGGTCCTCTCCCACAGGCCACAGTTCCTGCCAGGAATCTGCTCCACTGGAGGCTTTCCATGGGCCGCAGCTGCCCCAAGGGCACATCCCCCTTCTCTCGTGTGGGGTCCCCATGGGCTGCAGGGGGACAATGTGCAGAACCACAGACATTTCCATGGGCTGCGAGCAAATCTGTGCTCCAGTGCCTGGGGCACGTCCTCCCCCTCCTTCTTCACTGACCGTGGTGTCTGCAGGACTGTTTCTCTCACATTTTCTCACTCGTCTCTCACAACAGCTGTGCAGCACTTTTTAACCTTTCTTAAACACATTGTCACAGAGGCACTTCCAACAAAGCTTAAAGGACTCAGCTCTGGCCAGTGGCTGCTTTGGAGCTGTCTGGAACTGGCTCTGTCTCACATGGGGAAAGCTTCTGGTATCTTCTCACAGAAGCCACCCCTTCAGCCCCCCTGTTCCCAAAACCTTGGCACATAAACATACATACCAGTGTTAATAACATCTGGCTTAGAGATTTATTCTCAAATGCCTTATTCACTGAATTCTCAGGGAAAATTGTGCCTATCTGTCCTGGTTATAATCCAGCACAGTGCTTTGAATAGTAGCATCTTTTTTCTTACAAGAATAAACTACCCTATTATTATTATTATTCCTTTAAAGTCATTATAAGATGTGTTTGCTTCACTGAGCATTGTGATCTGTGCATATTTTGTATTTTATAAAAATAGGCTACCCTCTTTTCCCACTGCTGTATGGAGGCTGCCTGAAGATGAGACTGGCATAATAAGGTCAGCACTGCTGGGTAGTGTAACAAACTTGTCAGTAAATGTTAGTATCAAAAACAGCATCTCAGAAACCTTTTCTTTATTCTTCTCACTTCTTAAGACATGCAGTTTCATGTGTCACCACTCACTATTTTCAGAAAAAAATATATACACATTAAAAAAGAAATATAATTAAACCACTTCATTTAAAGCCAGGAAAACATTCAGAATCTAGTAATTAGAAGGAACAAATACAGGCAGCTCTACCTACTTAATTTCCTGTGCATACTAGCAATAATGTCTTTTGGGGTAAATTTATAACATATTTATCACCATCATCTCTAGGAACTGTGGGTTAAATCCTTGACCATGTATAAATCCTCTTTTTGATGCTTCAGTGGAAGAGTCACCATTACAGAAAAATACTATGCAAATCAGATTACATGTTCCTGCCTTAGGGATTCTAATCCTTCTGCCCATTGGCCATGCCAACATTCTCTATACAGACACAGTAGAAAATCCCAGAAAAAGAAGCCATAAAAATAGTAAAATAATGAAAACCTTACAGTACATAGAGAGAGAGAAGAGATTCATTTCCTGAGGAAAGAAATTAGAAAGGTGCCAATAGAAGGACAAAATCTGGAAAAAAATGTGGAGATGAACTAGTCACACTTCCATATTTTCTAAATATAAGCATTATATTCAGAATTATAAGCATAGAGAAAGGTCATGGTTCCAGCTGTGGGTTTTTGCATCATGTTCAACCCTTGGTGTGTGCAAACTTGAATCTCAGGCATGTCTTATGTGAAATGGGGTGCCTGCATACAAATTTACTGCACTAACCATGGAACAGAATGTGTGAAATTCTCTGTGGTGTAGCAGCTCAGCTGTCCATGGTGACACTGAGCTCACATTGTCTGCACCCCAGAAGTTGTGGTGAGCATGGCAGTAAGTCTGTGCTATTTCACATTGATGAGAGGTGCACCATAGCATACATTCACACTAATATAGTTATCTGGGTACTGCTTGGCTTGGAGGAAAGTGGAGAAATCTGGTATGTGGATAGAGCAGGCTGAGTCTGCTGACAAGGAGCCACACAGATGTACCCACCAATAACTAGGTTCCAAACCACTGGAGGCTTTTTAAATATTGTTTAGAAAATGCATTTTCCCTTTTGATATTTTCAGGTAATTTAATTTGAACCTAATTGTGCTTTCCTCTTTGATGAAAAAACTACGGATTTTTCCAAGTGACTCACAGAGGTGATTGTGGGTAACATACTGTCTAATCCACCTCCTTTCACTGAGCAACTGGAAGATTTACAGCTGAGCTTCCTAAATGGGGAGGGAACAGAGGGAATCTAAAGCATGTAATGTCACCTAACTCTTTATTCAATAAGTGCAGTATCTATTCCACAGTCTCTTCAACAAGTAGATTTATGGCTTTTGCACTTGTGGTGGCTTAGCATTCTGACACAAAATTTGCCTTTGTTTATTCGGTCTTGTCTAGGAGCACAGGATTGCTCTGCCATCTCTGTATTTCCAGATGGTTTAGGGCAGAAGCAAGGTTCTGTTTGGAGACAGCACAGAAATTCCTGAGGCGAGAGGTTGCATGGCGATAGGAGCGGCGCATGCTCGGTGCTGCCGCCCTGTTGCCATGGAGACGGCATGGCTGCCCCCGGCCTGCTCGGCCCGCTCCGCCGCTGCAGCGGGAGCTTCGGCAGGGCCATGTGCGCTGCTCCTCATCCTTCCCTGTCCTCCACAAGCACTGCGGAGCAAACTGATTATGGTTCAGTTTGTGCTTAGACATGGCTGGCTGAAGTACCGTGTCACTGCTGTGTTTGAGAATATCTGTGTCAGAGCATCCTAGGACTGTGTGAAGCTCAAGGGGGAAAAAAAAATTCTTTAAACACATACACCTCTAAAAATACTACTGTGAATTACCTCATTTCTGCCTAAAGCCTACAGACAGGATATCTTATCCACCCGTTTTTAAGAACTTCATATATACATTGAATTTAACATTGGGGTGTGAAAACCATTATAAATAATGTACAAGCAAATGTACATTTATCAAGTATTTTGTATTCTAGGGCTATTGTGAGGAAGAAAAGGAGGGGAGTTAAGCAGCTGATGACTCCAGGTATGAAAAAGGTGCATATGGCAAGGACCCATCTCTCTCGTTGTTGTGCCAAAAACATTTTAGCTAACATATTGAACAGAAAAGCAGGTCATAGGATGATTTCTTTTCATGCACAGAACTTGACAGGCTGCACTTGTTCAGAAGTATGTCTGCTTTTTTTGAAAGGCATTTCATTTTTCGAGATTGGAGAAGCAGCTACAACCCTATGTCTAAAAAGCCCATTTAATGTGCATGTGAAAACTTCAGTAATGATCTCAAGTACTGCTTTAAATACACATAGTCAAGACCATTTATTCTTAACCAGAACTACCATATATTCAGTTTTTTACACTGAAAAAGCACCACGTTTTCTTCCCACCGAACTATCTTGTCTGCACGGATTTTGAAGAAATGCCCTTTTTCTTTAAGTTCTGCCTGGATAATACTTGAGTTCAGATGAAAGGGCTCAAACTACTCTGCATGCACTGTATGACAGCAATAAGCTCTGATCTTTCATCAAGAGCCAAAATCTAGCAAGTAGGAAAATCAGGAGATTTTCTCATGGATGTGCTCCACAGCCAGAGGTACATCTGTAATAAAGGCAAAGCTTTTTGAGAACACATCAGTCTTTCTACCCATCTGCTAAGCAACAGAGAAGCACTGGAATCACCCAAGAAGCTTCAGCAAGACTATCTGATCAGCTTGCATGTTATTTTGTCAACTCTGTTGACTTGTGTTATTTGCCATCACAACTGCTGTCACTTGCTCTATAGACTCAACCCTTTAAACAACATAAGATGTAAATAATATTTTGCTTGTACCTTTAATTTCTGCAGTTCGTGCCATCTACCTTGGAGTATAAGTTTTATGAAGAACGCACGGTCTCTGACTCATCTAAGTGAAATACTCAGCTTATGCCATAGATAAAATTTATCTATTGTAACACTGAGCGGACATCAGTGTATGTATAATACACTTTGCTATGTTATGTGTCTTCTGCTGTTTCAAAGCCCTCTCGACGTTACATTCAGAGAGGTGCAAACCACTCAGCTCTTCTACTCAGGATGTCCAAGGGTGAGTCCATTTCCCGTTACCATCAATCACGCTCCTTGCACAAGCGCGGTTCCCGTAAGACTGGAGTCTGGTTTGCCTCCCATTAAGACTGATGGCCATCGCATGCATACACGATGCTCACGTCCGGGCCCGTCCAGGNCGCCGGGCGCTGTCCGCGGTGCTGGGCACGGAGCCCGGCCACGGCCGCGCTCCCCGCGGGCACCGCCGCAACGGGGAAGCGTTTTGGCACTCTCACCTGCACCGATTAAAATTTTTAAAAAATTTTAAAATTAAAAAAAAAAAAAAATTACTGTGCCAGAACGCTTATTCTTATATAAACATCTTTATATGATATTGCCTCTCATGGGGTGGACTAGATGATCTTTCAAGGTCGTTTCCGAACCAAACCGTTCTGTGATTCTATGAATATTAAAGCAGATTAAAACAGTGTTAATCCCTTTCCAAAAGAGACCCATTTTGATATCAATGTCACTAGAATAAACCAGCTTTCTCCAACATAAGTGTAGTCACCTACTGCCATGATTTTTTTCCCAGTGATTTTTCAAAATCTGCTGTAGGTTTAAAGTAAATTATCATATTTAAGTTGTAGAAGGGTTCTTGTGATCAAGTGTCAGCAGTTAGCTGGTTTTAACAGTGCACTTCAAGAGATACCATGCTCTTTCTTGAAAACAGGACAACACCTAGACCGAACATAAGAAGAAACCTGGATTTCAGTTGATATTCTTTTCCCTCTGGAATTAATAAGTACTTCAAAGAGATCAGAGAAAGACAAGATCAAACACCTGAGTCAAGAAAGCACTTAAGACAGCAGCTACTTCCACAGGGGGATTGTGAGTCATTTATATGGGGACCCTAGGAGTTTCAAGAAGAGACTTATTAAGAAGATAAATGGGATATGGGAAGCTGTTCTCTGGCTGGCAAGTGGCCAGAAAAGAAGAGCATGAATGAGATTCTCATAAAAAAGGGTAATAAAGCAGTCACACACATAAGCAGCACAGAAAAGCACTCCTGAGACAAAGAAAACAAGATGGAAATCCCCCAAAACAGAAAGGGCTGCCTAGGCTGTAGACATGGAAAATCCCCAGGGAACTGGGATAAGATAAGAGTCTCTAGAGAGTAGGATAGCAATTAACTCCACTGCTATCCTATGAGTTAACTGTTACTTTTCCTATTCACCCC
>VZRO01003854.1:148831-172055 GCA_013397915.1 Daphoenositta chrysoptera | reverse complement strand
CCCCCCCTCCGCTTCCTTAGGAGTTTAGAATATTTACTAAAGAGTGAAAAAAGCTGAATGTAAATGTAACCAACTTTCCTTCTACTTACAATATCCAAAGCATGGGAGTAGAGTCATTAAAAATATAGTTATTTTTCCCCAATCCCAGCTGTGACACTTGCCATGGGACAGATGGCACTGTCCAAACCAGAAACCACTGATTTATGCCTCATAGAATTAAATTACTCAAATACTATCATGGAAGTAATTAAAAAGAAAAAAAAAGAAAAGAAAAAAAAAGAAAAGAAAAGAAAAAAAAGTGTTCCTAATTTTCCTAATTTTACGCTGTATTTTCCTTGATTCAGATCATCTCCTTAGGGCTGTTTTTACATATTTTTCATTTTAAACAATATATGTCCTCCACAAAAGGGGTATGGTACTCCAGAAAAGGACTGCCATGTCTGATTCATGCTGTCTTTGAGACAGCCTCAGTGTAGTTGATAGAAGCATGTTAAGGGATAGAATTAGTCAACAATCAAATCTTATTTTCATTGCTTGAATATGCTTGCACAAGAATTTCTTGGAAGGACAGCAAACACTACCATGCACTACCATGGCCAAGGCTTCTGTATCCTTCAGCTTCATTTATTCATGCCCTGAACTGCTGCTGGTTTCTGCCCACATTCACTCTGAAATGGTGCAGCACGGTGGGTCTGATTTTATTAACAGGGTATTTTTTGCTAGAAGCTCTTTGTCAGATCAAATCATTGCTCTGCAAAGTAGCAGGAGCAGTGTAAGGAGCAGGTTTTCCATTAGCATTCTGCCTAGAACAAAGGTGCAGTTCTGCAAATAAGGACTTAGTGCATGTCTCTTTGTTTTCTGTTTGGAAAGGGCGCAACAGCCGCATGTTCAGTGTATTTAAACAGCTTTATTTCTTGGATCCAGATCAAAAAGGAAAATATCTTTTACCAGTGTGTCCAAGGCAGGGTTTTCTAAGAAGAGCACAGCTGTTGCCGTGCTGTCTCATCTCTTCTCAAAAGGCAAGTCTTTTCTTGTTTAAACTGTGAAGGAGGTTTATCGTTCCTATTGTACTGACACTGTTGGTCCAAGCTCTGCTTGCTTTCCTGAGTCAAATCAACAGGACTTGTTCCAGGAACCAGCACTAAAACGATTAAGAAAGTAATGCTTGTGGGAGGGAACTAATTTTGGAAATTCTTTGTGTTCATAGCTCAAAATAATACAGCAATCAAGAAATCAGCATGTTTCATCTCAAAGAGTAACCCATAAATCTTAATCTCTGACTGTTACAATAATCCTTAAAATATTATTCTTGATACTTTTTAGCCTTTAGAGATCATTTCATACTAGCTGATTTTAATAGTCTTTATCAACATAGGTGGCATTTTGAGATGAGTGAAAAACAGACCAGATCTGTTGTACAGTCCAGCATAACTATAGTGTCTGACAGACAAACAGTAGGTATTAATTTGATTGCAGATCCCTTAAATGTATATTTTAAGGATTACTATTATTTAGCCTTATAATTTTTCAGGAAGTGAAAATTTTAATGGAAAGGTCTGTCATTAAAAAAAAAAAAAACCAAAAAAAACCTGGGAGTAAATTTTGCTGAGTTTTGAAGTGTATAAAGAAAATATTTATTTACCAAGAGGGTACTCAGACACTGGAACAGGCTTCCTAGAGAGACTGGGACACCTGTCAATGTTCAAGAGGGATTTGGACAATGCCTTTAATATCCTTCAGTGTTTGGTGGTCAGTCAATTGGATAAATGATTGTTGTAGATCCCCTTTCACTGAACAAGTTTAGTCTGGTCTAGTCTATATAATTATTTTATTTGCTGAAAAATGTTTTTTATCCTTTTCTTTTGCAAAATCTTGATATTTAACATCAAAGTGTTAAAGTCAAAGTACCTCAGGAGGTCAAAATGTGTAAACAGGAATGTTGACTTTGCTCATCCCATGAGGCCCAGCTCTGCCTCATGGCAGCACGATCTTCTCTGGAGGTGTGGGCTCACGAGCCGAGGCATCATTTTGTGTTTGATTCTGAGCTCTTCGTGGTGCTGAGCGAGCCCTTCAGAGGAGCAGCAGGAGGTACGTGCTGTTCTCCCTGACTTGATCTGCTGAGAGTACACACAGAAGCTCATTACTGTTACTCTATTCCTTGATGTTAAGTAGTAAATATGCTACAGGGAGGAAAGGAATAGCAAAGAATTTTTATGGGAAGAGCCTATGATCTTGAATAAAATGTAGGCAACACCATCACAGACAGCTGCCCTAGTTTTTGCTGTCATAAGCTTGCACACAGAAATAGCCGGGTTTCCTTTTCTGTGCTATCTTCATAGGAAAATGAAAGCTGAAATTCCCATTTATATTTTAAGTTCCCTATGCCAAGGATGCCCACAGCCAAGTGCTTCACAGAGCCACACTCACATTCTGCTGCACTCCACAGTTAGCCCTGCTGAAATCAGCGTAAATAAAGTACATGACATTGAATGCCAGTTGTACTCCAGTATAGATACACATTGTCTCGTTTGAAATTTACTGGAATTATCTGACTCATATATAGAGTTCATATGGAGTTTCTGTACAAACAAGTTTTTGGTTCAGGATGCTATAAAGAATGGATACCTCAATACAGCTAACATCTGTGAAATAAAATATTCTCTCAATTCTTTATTGTTTTCACATAATCTTTGCCCTTCAGAAGACCTAAGAAAAGGTTCCCTGTAGATTCTTTTTACTTACATTGAAATTATATAAAATTAATTTATTGAATCTCTATTTGATGAAATTTGTGATTCCCAGAATCAGTTCAGAAAAAAATTGCTTCTAGCAATAACCAGGCTGGGGATTAAGAGGGAAAAGTGATCCATCTGATCTGCCATGCTTATTTGCTTTAAATTCCCCCAATAATTCACAGTAATTTTCTCTTTCCCAGTCAATAGTCCACAGGGAAGGCTGTGATACTGTTTATCTCTACCATCAATTCCACACATGGAGTTTGAGTGCACAAAATAATGAACCATACAGGATTTTTTCCACAGTAATTTTCCATATGCCCTCTTATCCCCTAAAAAGTGTGAAGTAATTTAAGAAAGCTTACCCTTTGTAGATTGAAAGGCTATTCCCCATTCATTTGAGAGACGTGAACAATTCCAAAGCCAATTTCTGGAAAGCTACTGAGGTACAGAAGCTTGTTGATGTGTTGGTTCACCTTACAAAATGTTCTGCATGGAAAGACTTATGATAAATTGTATAATCTGGGACACACTGGTTATATTTATCAAATTTTATAAATCTCAGAATTTTTTTATACACTCAAGATCATTATTAGATTTTAAATCTCTACAGACATGAAGGAAATACAGCAGTGTGCGTAACTGTATAAGCATAAATTATCCTCACTCTTCAGAAAGGTTAAATTCGATACAGAGAGTCTAAAGTATCTTAATTTATTCATGGAAAATGCAAACAAAATATTCCATACAAAAACAAGCATTCAAATTTATCAGCTGAATTACAGGCTGAACTTTTCTAGTTTGGCAGAAGGGTGATGTAATTCAAATAATTTTAGCCTGAATTGAAAAATAGCTGAATTAACACAAGTAACTTTGCATCTATAATAAAAATAAGCATGGAGCTCATCACTACAGCTTAATTAATGCAACTTAGCTTGCTACGTTATAGAAGATTTGTGCCTGACTCCTCTCTTTTATTAGGATCATTCAAGGACCAATTTTAGTATTTTATCCTATATATATATATATAGGATTATTTGCTTCATCACCTGTGAAGAAGGAACATGACAGCAATTTTGTGGAGCTGCACACACACAGGTTTGACAGAAAGAAGATTTTATTCTCCAATTTTCAGCCCGTGCTGACTGTGGAATACAGCAATATGTCAGGCTGTGAAATGATAACTTTCCATTGCATCTGATGCGACTTCAGAAAACACATGCAGAATTGAACCATGGTGATTTCATTGGAGTCAGTCTTTTTTCCTTTTACGAGTAAATACAGCATTATGTTTGAGGCTTATGGAGTTTTTCAGAAATTCACTAATTTTTGATGTCTCCATAGCAAATACACTAATCTGTAATAAAACCTAATTATAAGGTTTGCAAAACAACTGTGAGAGACATTTTACTTTACACATTTGTCTTTATTAAAGGTTTCATATTGTAAAAATGAATTGCATTTTTCACATAAACTGTGCAAGGGAACAGAGGTGGAACTTGTTATGAACTTAATTAAATTGCTTTGTATAGTGACAAAGAAGATCACTGGCAACATAATATATCCTCTTGGACCAAAGGTGGTTAAAGAGATAATTCACCTGATGATAATGGGCTTTGAGATTACAAAGGTTGGTTATTTGTTTCAGACCTTGCTATTTCTCAAGGAATTACCACACTGAAGTTATCACTTTTGTGAAAAAATTAATTATAATTGCTTTTCCCTAAGATGTGCTGAATACATGTAAAGCTGAGCAATTAGTAAGTATCATGTCTCATTTGTGTATGCCATGGATTCAGCAAACGGCAAAAGAAATATTTTCCTTTCATTTGTGTGTATAAAGACTTTGAGTATTCAGAAAGAGTGCAGCAAAATTGCATCAATAAACATTAGCACAGAAGAGGGAAATGGACTCAAATTGCACTAACTACCCATCAGGAGACCCTAAGGGCCTCTGTGAGAAGTTGTCAGATAATGGGACAAATTTTTTCAGTTCTCTACTCATGGAAATAATTTGACCCTTAGTTTTTAATCTTCTTCAAGACAATAAATAGCTTGGAAAATAATTTTGGAAATGCAGGTTTTTTTAGATAGGCATCTGTTTTTCTGGCTCTAATTAATATTTTGCAATTGACTGAATGGCTTTAGCAGACAGGCTGGGAGACTGCCACGTGAGAATTATCAAAGCCCTCAGGTGTTGTCCTTTCCTTGGCTGTGGCACAACTCCTCAGCTGAGGAAAAGGAGGTACTACCACATCCAAGATAATGTTCTCAGTCTCCAAAAAGGCAATTGCCCAAGATGCTGTCCATAGTGGTGTCAGTAGCACAGTTGTGTGAGAGCATCTAAATCTGAAGCACAGACAAAGACGCAAGAGACATCATGTTTTTATATTCCTGAGTCATTTTCCATGCTTCCACTGGCCCTTCCCCCACCCACACAGTCCAAAGGCCAGTCAGTGCCTTACGTTAGATACTGAAGAAGCATTCACTCAGACACATGGACATGAAACACTTCTTCTTTTATTAGTCTCTCTTTCTAAACTAAATAATTTCAAACATTTTGGATCCCAATCTCACTTGGATTTTTATATAAATACAACTAATAACTGATTAGCAATTGCAAATGATGTTCATATTTAACCACTATCTAATTGTTAGCAAAGCAGCACTCCTAGTACCTATTCACCAAAAACTAGACGCTGTGCTTTCCTCAAAAAGAAGTAAATTCTTTTATGTGCATTTCAAAGGTTGTATGGCTCATGTTGCCTAAAAGAAGAGCAGCAGAATGGTAAACTAGCTTTAAATGCTTTTAAATTATTTATAAGCTAAAAGAATTTAGTATTCTGATAAGATAAATATAAATTGAGATTTTACTACAGATCTGTAGAATACTAAGATTTGGAAGATAACTTATAATTAAATATCAATAAAAACAGAATTGAAAATATTATTCATGAGATTGTTTCCAAGCCTAAATAATAATAGTTAATTCAAGCTGTGTCAGCTACAGTGGTGCTATGCTGACTGGGTCATTCAAATAGTGCTGCTTCAGAGAACTGATATAAAAATTGAGTCTGGAAACTTCTGTAATACCATTAAATTCTGTAAAATTGAAAGTAGCACTGCATTTTTTCCTGACCTATTTTTCTGCAGTATTTCTGGAAGGTGTTAGTGCATTTGGTGTGAATGCAGATGTGGGATTTAGAAGGGAAGTATAACAGATCTCATTATTATGTTTTATAAAATTTAAAATAGAATCTGATAGCTATGTTTATATTAATTCAATTACATACATCAGTACAATTTTTACTTAAACTTCATATGGGTTGAAAGTAGATTATCTCAAAACTGAATGCTTTGGCAAATGAATGTTAAATATTTCAGGAATTTTTGCAGCAGTCTAGATTATCAAGATAATTTCCATTATCTGTACTTTGTTCTTCATGTAAAAGTAATTATTACATTCATTTTAATCAGCAAAAATTTCTAGCACAATTCATAGGATATTTCAGTCTATTAAAAGAATGAAAATTGCTTTTACCCACTAAAAACCATCAGTTCAAATAGGTCAGTATCTCTGATGAAGCCCACAAAGGCAGATATGTTGGGTAGCTCTGGTGAGAGCCAGGTTCCTCCTGTTTTCTGAGCTTTTGAGTTTAAAAGCCGCTGCCAAGCTTCTTATGCAGAACTTTGTTGCTACCAGCTTTGTCCCTTGAGACCCCTCTATGATTCTCAGGCTGGACAGTTGCATTTGTCTCCTTAACATCAGAGTAAGTAAATCTTTTAGGGACTTTCTCTTCCCCTGAACAATTATCAAAACTGTCATTTTTCTAAAACCCTAAAAATAGCTGGTAAATGAAAAGAATATTGATAAATTAGTTTCAACCAACTTTTGTTCTTATTCAGATAGTAATAACTTCTCTAACAGTAGAAATAGATGCATTAGGGAGAAAAAATCTCTCCCATTGTTCATACAGCACAAGGGGTGTGATTTTATGTCAAATTCCTGTCTATGGAGACATTGGTGCATGACTATTGTTACTCTGAGTGGAAGACTGATTTAATGATTCTGAAAAACGTTGTTGGAATGAGTTGGGTGTCAGTCTCTTCTCCCCAGTAACAAGTGGCAGGATGAGAGGAAATGGCCTCAAGTTGCACCAGGGGAGGTTTAGATCAAATATCAGGAAAAAATTCTTCATGAAAAGTGTTGCCAAGCATTGCAACAGGGTGCCTGGGGAAGTGGTGGAGTCACCATCCCTGAAAATGGTCAAAAAGCATGTGGATATGGCACTTGAGGACATGGTTTATTTAATGGTGAAAATGGTGGTGGTGCTGGGTTGGTGACCGGACTCGGTGCTCTTAGAGGTCTTTTACCAACCTTGTCCATTCCACGACTCTTTGGTTCTAATACCCCTGACTGGCACCTGTCCTGTAACCTGTGAGGTGTCACTGGGGTGTCACTGGGCTTACCCCGTGGTGTGTTAGTTCCTGTGTGAGTTTTGGCCTTTGGCTCTAGCTGTGTATTGAGCTGTGGCTGAGTTTGTTATCAGTGTGAAGTTGTTTTTGTGTACCTTCATGACACACCTGCTGATCAAAGATAACAAATCTCTGATAAACTACTGCCTTGCATTTGGCTTATTCTGACTGTTATGAGAAAATGGCTATCAAAAGCCTTGAAAATCACTCACATCTTCATAGAACCTTAAAAATATATATTCTTTTAATGCAATCTTTTCTATATGTGTTTATTTTATATATACATATATATAAATATATATATATTTATATAAGATTCATTTACTCTTATGTATTCCATACATCTTTAAATATAAACAGCCTTACCAAAATCCCTTACAGGCATGAATAACATTTAATTTTCATTTATCTGATACATTCTTACAATATAAAATGTCAACATTTTCATAAAACAGCCTGATAATAAGAACCCTGCCTTTCATTTCATAACATCTTACATTCATATGCATCAAGTGAAATTTAAGACTAATGCAACTACTGCATTTTAGGACTATATCTGCAACTGAAGTAAGTGGTTGTGTGGTTAGAAAGTGTTCTTTCTCTCTCCATTTTGGAAGAAATTATTCATGTTAGGCATGAAACCAATTTTGATAGTACACGGATTTAGTTTTACTGCTCCCCTGCTTCCAGAACTACAGCTGAAAGCCCTGTAGTGGGCCAGGTGCTCAGTGCCTGGAAGCCATGGATGCCCCGGTGGGAAGGCACAGGGGAGGTGGAAGTGTTTGTACCCACGGGAGTGACTTCTCTGCAGGGCCAGCGCTGTGGCTTCCCCACACATGGCAGTGGCTGTTCTGGGTCTGTGACAGAACACGTGAAAATGCAATTGTATATTGCCATATTTTATGACAAACGTAACCCGTCTTCAATCCTGCAGGTAGGCTCATGGTACCTACAGGAAAGAGAAAAATAATTTTATTTCTCTCATCTGCTTCATTTCCACTTTAACTTTCCACTGAAAATGTGGGGGCAGTCTGTCATCTCCTGCTTCCCAAAAAACCTGGCACTTTCCAGTGGCTGTATTGCCACTCTGGAGCCAGCCAGGAGAGGGTGCCGGAGAACAGAGTCTGCAAACAGCTCCCTGGGTAGTTTCACTCCTCAAAATGCAAACCGAAGTCCATTAAAGTTATTATGTTTTCTGTTATCACTTTAATTCATTCTCTTGCTAATTGACGCTCTTGCTACCCTCTCTATCCCCTTCAAATGGCATATTACAAGTGCAGACAAATTATACCGAGATCTTTTCAGGTCTGGAATTTTGTTTAGATGGATTTGCCTCCTATTTGAAAAAGATTCAACATCCTCTAATGTTGAATTTGAATGTATGTCTCACCTATGTACCCGTTTAAAGGTATGTATAAAATCATAGAACCACAGAATGATAGAATCATTTGGGTTAGAAAATTTATCATCATTTGGATGGAAGATCTTTGAAGATCATCAATCCCTCCTACCACGGGCAGGGACATTGTCCACTAGACCAGATTGCTCAGAGCTGCATCCAGCCTGGCCTTTAACACATCCAGGGATGGGCATCCACAGCTTCTCTGAGCAACCTGTTCCAGGGCCTCACCACCCTTGCAGTCAAGAACTTCTTCCTTATGTCCAATCTAAACCTACTCTATTTTAGTTTAAAACTATGGCTATCCAGCAAACTCCTTATCCATCAAATAGTCTGTCTAAGTTGTAAAACTCTAATTTATTAACTTCCTTAGCCTGCAGCCCACAGTTAAGAAACTGAAGTCTCCTGGAATGGGAAGTATTTAGGTAAAATAGTGCACTGTCTCACCTTTTAAATTAGAATGTTTCTGATATTTTTAGATGCATGTACATGGTGTTCCTACTTTTATAAATGTTACCATGATCCCCTAACCTCATAAATTGACAAACAGCAGTAATAATTAAGAGACATGACATTACATTCAGGCAGACAAAAGATCCAGGCTGGTAACTATTTATGACAAGCATAGAGAGTCTACGAGCTCCCTTCTCCCATGCTTTAATTATTTGCAGAAGCTTCCACATTTACAGTCACGTGTGTTCTCCAGCCTTAATAGCAGAAACACCTTTGTGTGATATCCATGAAAGCAAATGAGAGAATTCTTTGCCATATTGTTAATGCTAACTGCATGATGATTTTTCTCTGGAATGAATAATTTACTCTATCGCTTATGGAAAACTGTTTTCCAACTGATTTTTTGGTTTTGTTTGGTTTGGTTTTGCTTTTGAAATTATCCTTGCTTATTTTTAAATGTGAGTTTTCAAATGGAGGAACTTAGGTCACCTGGTCTGCATCAGGTTGACAGAGCACAATTCTGACTGGAGGCAGTGAGTATAAATCATTGGTTCAGTCACAAAAGGGAAGAACAAGAGACAGCAAAGGCATCTTTTCAGTGTACAGTTCTGGGAACAGAACAACAACTACAACCTTCCCAAGGAACCTGTTCTACCCTTCATGCCCGAGTCTACAGGACATGCAAACACCCTTTCCCCAGAATGCCCTGCCTGGCAGTGCTTCAATGTGCTTGCAGGAGCATCCACAGAATGTGCCAGCAACATCCAAGGACTATCCCATTTTTTCTGTGTTAGAGGTATGGGATAATTAAATAACTTCATTAAATTTATTTTTACTATTATTTTACTTTTTGAAGCACACATTTAAAGTTTATTCCTAGATAAATAAATGTATTATATTATACATAACACATACGAATATATACATAGGTTTATGTTATTTGTTCTCATCTTCGAGATGTTCACTTTCTGGAAAAAAAAACCCATCAGACATCATTTTAAAATGTAGTGACATGAATATAGCTATTAAGCTGTCACTTTTTTAGTGCAAATAAGCACTTGAGTCAACACTTCAATGAAATTCACTCTGAAAGGGCTATCAGATGACAGATTTTAACTTCACGACCAAATTGTTGCTCTCATACAAGGGAAAAAGAAAAGTGATGCAATGGACATTTGGAGGACTTCAATCATAAGAGAAAAACTTGAACTGTTAGTCTACCAGTCAGTGGGTATGAACAAATCATCCTGCCAAGTTTTATTTCACTAAAAAGATCACTTGCCAATCAAGTGTTTACCACTGGTGAGAACTGTGATAGATTTCAGTTTTGAAAGGGATGCAAGAGGTTAAGAAGAGTGAAGCTGCATCCCAAGGAGCCAAAGGAATGTGCCAGGAAGCAGTCCCTGGCACAAGGGCTGACTGGCACAGACACAGCCTGTTCCTGACCTCCCAGGCAGCAGGGATCCTTGCTGCAGTCTGGAGGGCAACTGGGGTGAAGAGTCTGAAGAGGTAGGTTTTATTCTGGTACTATCCACTGACATTCAGCTGCCAGCCACCCATGGTGGGGGTCTCATCTCAATTCCTCCCCCCTCCCAGTCTGAACCAAAATGATCATTTTTCTATGAACTATCTGTAAGCATCCGGCAGAGAAGGAGATGACTAAGAGTCAGTGTGAATTAGGTAAGAATAAATTATGTCAATCCAATTTAAATTCCTTTGTGACAGGGTCACAGGCCCATGGGTAAGAGAGAAACAGCTGAAGTCATATATTTTGATTTTAGTACTTCTTGTGGCACTATACTGACAGTGCATCCTCAAAGCAAGCCAGGGACACGTGATAGAGGTGAAACTATCTTTCACTGGATGTGAAACAGTTACAAAATTATACCAGGATTATACTATTATCAATGGTTCATTATAAAAATGGCAACATATATTTCAGTAGGGTCCGCAGGGATCCGTCCTGGGTCTGGCAAACAGTTCCATTAGTAGCCTGCATGATGAAATAAGGACTATATTGTTAAATGTGCAGACAACTCCAAGCTGAATAGGATTGTCAGAGCTTTGAAGAATGGTTAGAATTTATAATAATCCTAACGAGTTATATCATCTGAGTATAATAGGATGATTGTTTTAAACAGAATAAATGAAAATTAATGAAGGAATCATGAGCTGAACAGAATAAGGAAGAACTGAGGTAAGCAGGGGGCAATATTCATGTGCATAAAAAGTTGCTACAAAGAGGGCACTCTGTTCTTCATGGCTGTGGAAGACAGGACAAGAAGTAATGACTTCGACACTTCAGCACAGAAAGTTCAAACATGAAGTAAAGATAACTAAGAGTGGAAGAGTAATGTAGTTGTGGAGATTATGGAAACCATTGCTGGAGACTTCTAAGAGCAAGTTAGACATGTATCTACCAGAATCAATATAGGTATAGCTGAAATTCTCACTCCTAGAATAATTTCTATTACCATCTAGAGAAGGAACATATTTATTATTTGCTATATTCAACAGAGGAGAAAACCAAACCCCACACAGACTGATGATAGGAAGGAACCTGACTTGTTTCATACAAGTTTCTGAGTGTCTCTACACAGCCTGGGCGATGCACCTGCACACCATTGCCTCTGCAGAATCAAGGCTTCTCTCATGCTGCTCCAACACTCCCATAAGAAGCAACAGAAAAAGATGCCATTTTACCACCTAGAACATTTCAAATGCATTTACAATTATTACAGAGACGATTATATTTGCCAAGGTCCAGAACCGGCAGGAGGATAACAAAATTCTGTTATTAGAAACATTAAACCAACTGCCATGCAAACTTCCTAATTACTCTGAAGAGTAAGGTACCATTTAACTTTTTCACTCCTTAGAACAGAATTCAGGTTTATTTAATATTGCCATTATTTTAAATATTGAATGAGGTTGCACTCTTAAAGTAAAAGCATTTCCTGAGTGGGAACAATTCCAAGTATGATTTCATACAGTTCATATTTTTTTCTAGTCCTATTTGGAACTGAATAGTGGCTTCTAACAAGAAGCTGGAGAAAACTTACAATGTCTTCAACAAAAGCAGACATAAGTGATCATCAAGAAAAATTAGAAAAGGCATCCCATCATCTAAGAACTGTGAAAAAGCCAGGGAGTATGAACAGCACTTGTGACACATTACTAAAAAAAACCAGTACGAGATGTAATTACCTTCTCTGTGTCTTCAGAACATGAGATTCTAAATGAAGAAGAAAGAAGTAACACCACCTCTGCTGATGTTATTAGTTGCCTGTCGTTGAAAGAGGGTCTGTCAGTGAATGTTTCCACCTTAAAAAGCACCAAAAAATCTACTAGCTTCTGAAATCCCTAAATGTTCTTATCTTAAAAATAAACTTCAGATTTCCCAACTAACATTTCTTATATATTGAATTAGACAGAAGATGGAAGGAGAAATTGTACAGTACTTGGGAGATGATGACTTAGGAATCCCTGAAAATGTACTGAATGATTTGCTGGATGATACAAAAAAAATAGCCAAATTCAGTCATTTTGGTGAGATTAAACTGTGTAAGAATAGTAATATGTAGATAATTTTGATTTTTGATTTGTGACAGACTGTGAAAAGCAAGTTTTGTGAGGTCCAAGGGAAAGGTGCCTTCAAATACATTATTTGGGGCAACAAATAAACCAATATACAAACTTTGAAAAAATATAGATATAAAACCTAGCAGTACCTGTATTTCTGTTGAAGCATTGCTAAACCTATTTGTGAAAATTCCCAGTTGGCAAAAACAAGGGATTCTTTAAAAAAAAGGTTGAACTCCAGTCTGAAATCAAAGTTGTTGTCAGTGTGTTCTGGCAACCTCTAAAGATAAAATGCCCCCTCAGTACCAATCCCTGGATTCTCCAGTCAGATCCAGTTTCATCTGCTGCAGTGAAGGCAGTTTCTCTGGAGGTCAAGATCAGGTCACAGATACAGAATGTTTGCAGAAGCACTGAAGTGTCTGATGAGAAATTGCATCATGTCCCTGAGCAAGGAGCATGAGATCCCACACCAATCAACAGAATATAAAACTTGGTATCTTTGAGCAAGAGTACACCACAAGCTGTGGGTTTTGACACATGTATCCCTCACCTGATGTTTTAAGTAGATATATCCTCACCACTTCAGTGGTGTCCACTGAAATCCAATTATAAACCCAGAAGTGTTGCAATATACCAGGCATGAACTGAACACTGATCCCATATTTGCTGCTT
Source organism: Daphoenositta chrysoptera (assembly GCA_013397915.1). Taxonomy (NCBI): domain Eukaryota; kingdom Metazoa; phylum Chordata; class Aves; order Passeriformes; genus Daphoenositta; species Daphoenositta chrysoptera. Next base: position 158,738 of record VZRO01003854.1, on the reverse strand, counting down.
TGTTGCAAAGAGCAGATATGTTACACCATAACTTCTTGCAATGAAAAGTAGAAAAATAGTCTGTATGTATATAGGATCAGAGGAGCCAACCCGTATTTAAACTGTAATGGAATCTAAATTCTTAAGTAACAATGTTTCTAACATTCCTAAATAGTATTACAAAGCAGTTCTCCTATTTTGATCCATTTTTCCTTATTAAAAAACAAGTCTTTAAAACTCATGTCTGTATCGGATATTCGGATAAGCAGTTTCTGGCTTAATGGCCTTTTTTGCCAGATGATTTCTAGCCTTGTTCATGGGTGTACCATTTAAAAACAGTGGTGACAAGAACATGCAAGTCCTCTCTTTCTATTTGGTATCACTTTTAATGTGAAACTAACATAATTGTTTGGCACAGCTTGTGGTATTTGCTTACAGTAGGTTTCAGCAGGCTGTATTTCATTTTGTCACAAGTTCTCGAGTCCAGGCTCAGAGTATGTTTCTTTTAACTCTACTGATATCATAAAAAGTAACACTGGGTGTTATTTAAATATTATTTATGAAGATTTTAAGTTATGTTCCAGCAGTGGTACAATTTTAATACTGATCTGAGGGCAGATCCTGCAGACTTGCCATGAACAGACTGGCAGTCCTGCTTGTGTCAAAGTCCTGCGTTTGAGGCATCGTGCATTGATGTGGGTTAAATCTGCCTTCCATGAAAATTAAAGAATAATATTTTGAGTGGGTTGAGTGGGTGCTCTTGACTGCTTAAACTCAATTCACACCCACAGTAAATAGTAATGACAGTTTCTCATAATGACTTCTAAAATATCTATATTAAAATGAAAATGACAAGAAAAAATAAGAGGTATATAGAATAATAAATGGAAAATACCATTTACCATACTTAAATACATTCTATACACTTTTCAAAGGGAAAAGTAACCCTTTTGAAAGTCTGAATCTCCATTGGTTACCCCCAAGTGACTTAAAAGGTCCACTGATCACCTGACATCTAGATCAAGAGAGCAAAGTACAGGGAAAACAGGAAAATTAATATGTAGAACAGGCAATTTTTAATAACACATGTTTTTACTAATGAGGATTTTGAATCTTCTGAAATTTCTATCACCAGTGAGTCTGCAATAACTGTATTAATTCAAGCTCCTCTTAGTATCTAGAACTGGCCCTCAGTAGGTGATTTTCAAAGCTTAGGCCTTACTTTTGGTAGGAACTACAGGGCAGCACGTAACCTTTCAGCTGTGCTGGTAATTATGGGTATACAGGGACTGTGGGACTGAATCATATTTCAGAAGTATTTGAGCCCAACCCCTTGGTCTTTCCTGAACTAAAGCTTGCCCAACACTGTTTGTGCTGCAGCAGGGAACGCTGAAATCTGCTGGTGCCAGGTGGCACCGTCCCCAGGGCAGCTCCCAGGGGGAATGGGATATGAAATCAGCTCTGACGGGATTCCTTCCTGTCCCCACACTTCCACAGATGCCCCTGCACTCGAATTCTAGGCGGCATTTGTTGCAGTTAGCAATTAAACTGAGCCGAGGGACTGGGTGTCAGACGTGTGCAGCTGGGGATTTCTGGCTGGGCGCCTCCAGCCCGTTCGGAAGAGCGCGGGGGAGCCAACACAAATCCATCCCAGCAGGAGCTTTGCCATCGGGCCGGGGACTGCCAAAGGGCTCTGCAAAGAGAAGGGCACTGCCTGCACAACACAGCTGAGTCTCAATAAATAGGAAAGGAGCTGAGGTAGCCTTGCACTGTTACCCGTAATTCATGGTTCAAATCCCTGTCGTTTCTTTCAGCTTAATAACCAGACTATAAATCAACAGTGTATTTGACATGGTCAACAATTCATCATTAGTAGGAAATACTTTCTTGTTTGTCTTGTCTTCTTTTAGGGAAAAATGAAATAAAATTACAAACTTAGGGTATAAATAAAATTATCAAATCTGATGCAAAAATTAAGATTTAAATTCTCATTCCTTCTTCTTGACATTTATAAACATTAAAATTCTTCAGCAGCCCTACAAATATAGATCTTTTCTTGAAAGTGAGACGCTCTTATTTATGTCCTTCATATATTCAATGTTCTCAGAAACTTCACAAGGCTTTGATTTAAAACAGTCTCACTGTTATTTATTGACAATTGTGTGAAATGTGATATTGCCATTGTCTAAAGTGGATGCCTAGATAAAAAAAAAAAAAAAAAGCATGGCATTTGCCTTTTAATTGCCCCAGATGGCACACTTATCTTATTGAAAGGGAATGAGAGGGTGGTAACAACATACCTTTCTCACATGTTATGTGGGCGGATGTTATCAAGCTGAAATTACCTGTGAGGAACCATACACGTGAACTACAAACACACCGCTCCAAAACCCTCGCTCCAGTGATTTTGAATCCATATAGTAACCATTCCATTTGACTATTGGAAGAATTTGTAGCCCAGCTGGCATCCCAATAATCTTTCTGATGTTGAAGTGATTAAGCTTAACGATTTACTCCTATTAATATTACTATTGTAATATTAATTAATATTAATATTAATATTGTTTATATGAAGCAGCATTTCAGGGCCCGGTTCAAGATCACATTGAAATAGATACTAAAAAAATAGATCAAAAGGCCTTGTCCCTGCTTACAATTCAACCTCCAAACCTTCTCAGAGAGTGCCTATATGGACAACACTACTGGGTAAGTACCTATCCAAGAATATCTGTAAAGACAGAAAGGAGCAAGGGCAGAAGGATGAGACTAACTGTGTTATGCTCCTTGGCTTATATACACCAATACTATGAAGTTGATAGAACCAAGACCAGGCTCTAAGAATAAGACCAAAATATAAATACTACAACAAGAGTTGAATAAATAAAAAACATGTTTCTGGTTCCTCTTCTGAGCTCTTCAAGTTTTCGTGAACTAGTTTCTAGATGAATACACATATTTAAATTCTTACTGTTCTATACTGAACCTCAGTACTGAAAAATTCATGCATAATCCAAATCTTGTTATTAAAGCAACTCCAGAAGGACTAGTAGAGTGCTTAACAAGAAGATTAGGATACAAGACTTTGCAAGATTCTTAGTTTTTAAAATCTACAAGGTAAAAAGGCTCTGCTTTGACCATTCTTCATTGCTGTACCTTTGAAATATGGTTAAACTCAATTCAGTGATCCTGAGCTCAAATTACAAAGCTCTGCTAATACAGTTCCTGCTCTTCCCTGAAGCTGGACAGCTACTGACATTGGCAATTACATACTGTTTATGCTGGTTTTTTATTTCAGTTGCAGTTTAAATGGATTCCTGCTTCATATAAGGAGCATGGGAAATCATATTATTATTTGACCAGCAGTGTCTCAGATCACATCTGCACCCTTGATGTCCTTCCCCCGTTGCCTTGTGTTTGCCTCCCAGGGACTCAGAACTGATTGTCACCTCCTGTATCACATCTCACTTGGCTGCAGCACGTGCAGTGCTTTCTGGCTCGTACCGTGGAGCCTGTGGGGACATTCTAGATGCCACCTCTTTCTACACCATCATGGTATCTCATTTTGCCTTTCACTCCTGTGTGAGTGTTCCCATAAGCTGATGAAATTTGTACTGGTTCCAATCATTGCATTTTGCCAGAAGCATGTGGTAATTGGCAAGGTATTACTTTGATTCAAAGGGGAGAGCTCTTAAGAACCATGTTAGACACCAGGTCAGTGAGAGTTCACACTTTTAAACATATTAGATATCTTCAACTAATTTTGAGCTCACCTTAAGAGCTCTGCAAGTGTGTGCTTCAATTCCTGGGACACTTTCTGATATACACATTTTACTGCATCCTTTGCCTTTCCCACAATGAAGAGCATTCAAAATCAGACTCTACCTGCATGCTAAGAACGGAATAAAAGTAGATCAGAAATAAATGTTTTGCTCATCAGAACATAAAAATCCAGTTAGGTCTGCAAGTTAAATAAGCAGACACTTCTTAGACACCTGTTTTGGGGTCATAAAACTCCTTTCACAAATGACACTTGTTTCCAGATAGAACTAAAAATATCAACTACGGTTCTCCAAGTGGCACTTCAGATTCCCAATCAAATGCTTTTTCTGTCCACTCTGTGATGCAACTGCTATATACTATATAATCATACATAAGGTACTGAGGAAAATAAAGCAAGATACTAAAATTATTTCCTTGATAACCCTAGGAGATGCAGCATTCAGAAATTATTAACTTCTGAATACCACCACTACTTGCTTTCTCACTTATTCTGACTTAATATAAAAAATGTCTCTCAGATCCACCAAGTCTATGTCCTCCAGCTTAAATAATGCTTGGCTGATACCACTGAGCCCAGATAAAAGTGAATGCTTGCTCCAAAGCAGAAAAGCTTTCAAAATGAGGTAAGAGCCATTGTGTGTGTGTCTGTCTCTGACCAGCCTGTTTCCCTTGAGTATTCAGGTTTCAGCAATATCATAGCAAAACCTAAACCAATTAAAGTTGAAGATTACACCAGGACTCATCTACCAGAAATAGCTGCCCACCATCATCTTTTTCAGGACCTCACCACAGCCGCATCCCAAGCTCTACTGCAAATCTGTACAGAATTTACATTACATTAAAAAAGCCATATGTTGCAGTAGGATGCCATTATTGAGCTTAGATGGTTGGATTTTAGGAATCATAACAAGGCCACTCCTAATCTTTTACACTGGACCATGCAGTAATCTTCTCAGAGATTATCAAAATACATGTCCTGCTATGTACAACCATCTTCTGAATTAGAAAAATTGGACCTATAGAGCAATACCAGATTTTGTTCTGTTACAGCTCAGGCACAGCTGAAGTCTAAAACACAGAATATTTCTGTGCCACTTAGACTGCACATCCCAAACTAACAGACTCTGATGGGAGTGTCTGTTATGGTAAGTAATGGTAATTGTTTCTAGCTAGATTTTTTAAATGTGTTTACACTGTTTTAAAAGCAGATCAAATACGCACTTTCACCCAAATTTCACATATTTCTCAAACTCTTTGGATGCAGAGCTGAGTCATGAGTTTTGGCAGAGCTCTGGGACCCCTGGGGAGAGAAGCTTAAATCCAGGCAGTTGCTGGCCACAGATCCTTCCTTGCACCTCCATCCCCAGTGTGGGCACAGGCACAGATGTGCCTGCTTGCCATCACTCTGCCTCTCTGTATCTCATAATTTCACACAGTAACTTCAGATGCCTGAAGTCAGACAAGTCAGCCCAAGTCCTTTCTACATATATAGGCTGCTTCACAAACATCTGAGGCTGTGCAGTGCTTCAGGTTGCTTTCTGGCTTGCATTTCACTGAGAAGTACTGACAGAGATCTGTCTAGTACAAACAGATCACACAACTCTTATCAGAAGTCAGATTAGATAAATGTCTTGCAGAAAATAGTATTTCCCTTGAACTCTTTCCCACTAGCACTGAACACACTGTTCGAGCAGACATCTTACACTGTGTACACAGGCAAGATCTCTCCCCTATTTCAGCTGAATATTCCACTTCTTCTGCATTAATTCTCTTAACCACAGTCTAAGTCTAAGAACTCCTATTGAGACATTGGCTACTGAGGGCCCCAAGTATTTTTCTCAAATTTGCTTTCCAAAACAGTTTCTCCTCCTGTTGGCAGAGCTTTATTATTTGTCCCAGATGTTTTTTCTTTGAATTTGGCTGAAAGTTTTAAAACACTACTATTCACTCCAATGAGTCTTTCTTAGAAGATATGCTTCCTATAAAGATGCCCTGATACCTATTACGTATATTTTTAATCTATGATTTGTGTTGTCAGAGTCCCAAGTTAATTATTCTATTATTTTGCCCAAGACCAACACGAAGCGATCCTTCCCTTTTTCTGCTTTCTCTACATTATAATGATATTCATAGTCTTCTCATCTTTCTCTCATTTTCCAGTATTTCTGAAAGATGATGAGAGAATTTTTCCAGGTAATTCTCTGCAGACCTCTAATGTAAACTATTGCTATGAAAATGGTTAGCTCCAGAAGGTCTTCTTTTTAGCATTTGTGGAACATTTGAGTGAGATCTGCTGATATTATACAACCATCTGAATAGAAAAACAGGATCAACACATTTGATAAGCAAACTTGTCTCAGCTGGCAAAGTACAGATGCTCTCTAAGTCATGAACAGAAGCATTATCAGCTATGTGCCTGCATTAATGAAGTCATATAGTATTGGGATTACAGGGCCCAGCTCTGCTGTCTGCCCCATTCATCACTGACCTCAGAGGGTGATGTAATTCAAAACCAAAAGATGGCCTATGGCCAGTGCAGGTATTGCCTGCACTTTGTCGAGCTGTGAAAGCTCATTAAAAAAAACACCTCAGACCCTTGAAATTGAATCCAGAGAGATTTAGGCACCAAAACTCTCCAATTCAAAATAATTTTGTGAGAAAGCTATCTAACCCTAATGAACATAAGATCAGAAAATGTGTCTTTGGTTTCCATCCCAAATGTCCACAAGTACTTTCAGTAGTATAAAAATTTGAAACTGTTCCAGTCTGAGAAATAAGCCAACCTGGTTTTGGACCAGCATTCTTTGGGTGATAATCTGAGTGTGGAAGCATTCACTTCTCCACAAAGTCAAATTTTGCAACTATGTGCAACTACCAAATGATGACAGCATAAAAATAGTAAAGGTGTGTGAGGTGACTGTTGAGTAAGAATTCACATAAGGCAGGAATCCTTGTTCAGCCTTTTAGTTATCACACACATACATACACACAAAAAAAAATAAAGTAGAGGTTCCACTCCTTTTGCCACCTGGGATGACTACTGTCTCTGACTTCCTACAAGTCCTGCTTGCTTCCATTCTGAAGGACTGGGCAAAAGAAAAGTGAGGAGTTGAAACCTTCTTGCTGAAGCTGAACTACTACACAGAAAAGAAGGAAAAATCATGGAAACAGAAAGAAACATTCAAGGCGGTACCTCAGATGAGTCTTGGTCTCTGCTGGCAGCATGAGTAAGCCACTTGTGTGGAATGGTGCTAAGGTACTCTTGTACACACTGCTGAGCCCTAGGCGATTCTCTCCTGGGCATGTTACGGTTTTTGCTTGTTCTTCTGAAGTGCCTGACTCTGAACTGATGTATTTGGGTACTTAATTAGTATATTGAGACTTTTACTGTACTGCTCTCCTGCTGTTATTCTGACAGTTCATGAGCCAAACTACTACACTGCAAGAAAGCACACTGGAAAACAGCATTTCTAGATGTCTAGAAACAATGTGCCATCATATGGAACAAATAAACTTAGAAAAACTTATTTCACAGAAAGCTTTGCAAAAACATCAGGTGAAGACTTTCTCTCAGCAGTTCAGATGTGGACGTGTCAATGCAATGATTTCCTTGGGACTGTGCTAATGGACACAGCTAACTGCTGGCCAGCAAAACTCTGCTGAATTAGAATCCCACTCCCCCTCCCACGGAGAAAATTCAGCAGCAGCAGCAAAACATACTCTGTGATCCTTTATATTTCACCCCATCCACTCTCCCTTGCAACTTTTTTCTGGAGGAGCACTCTACCAGAGTGAAGAAATTGGTAGCAAAGCCTGGAATAAAAACTGTTTCATATACCTAGCTCCCTGTTTGGGAAAGCATAAGATCTAACCCCGGGGCCTGGCACAGTGCCCAGCTTCCCCTGGCAGCTCCTGGAGCCAGGGAGCTTCTGCTGAATCTGCAGCCCTCTGCGGCTTCCTGGAGAGCTGCTATTTTTCAGGAGGGAGCAAAGCAAGGAAAGGCTAAGAAGACACTGTGTTCTGTAGGTTTTCTGAGGCCCTTATGAATGTATAACGTTTTTTCTTTCCAGCAAACACAGATTTTTTCAGTTATACACTGGTTATAAAACTAGTTTTACAGGTATAGCAGAGATCCTGCTGGTTTGTAAAAGACATAAGAGAAGAATAAGAATGATATCACATGTTCATATCAAATATATGTTCCTCCCAGTACTGATGGGTTAACTACTGCAAAGTAAAAATATTTTATTAAGGGACTTAAAAGTGAATTAATTCCTCAATTACTGAAAAGTGACTTAATTCCTCAATATTTATAAGACATACATGACTGTAAGGGAAAAAAATGTTTGCCTGAAAGTAAATTATTGTTTTATGATTTATGATAAGGCTATAAATCTCTATGCCAAGAGGAGAGAAGATCAAAGGGAATCACATCCCATTATGAATCCTGAGGCAGCCTGAAGACTCCACTTCTCATATCTTGTTTCTTAGCAAGGCAAAAATTTGAGCTTGAAATGGAAAAAGATAAAACAGGCTCTGACAATTGAATCATCAGCAGCAGCTCTGGAGCTGAGTTACTATGGCAATGGCAGTGCTGCTGCACAGCTTCTTCTTACTCTTACTACTGGTACAACAGCTTTGCAAATGTGCACGGGAAATTTCCACCCCCCATGTGCCACTGGTGGCTTGCAGGAGAAGCCCACGGTCTCAGGAGCCCTGATCTCTATGAAACAGAAGAGCAAATTTGTGTGATTAAAATATGTGATTTGCAATTTTCCATGGAAACAGCCTTAGAGCAGTCGGGAAAGGTCTAGAATTCTTCCTGCTCTTTCGTGGCAGGAAGGTAGATGCCAGTGCTTAGAAGATATTTTATAAGCACAGAATTTTTATTACAGGAATTTTAAGCATTTTTTTTCAGCTGTAACTATCTCACTTCTCTGAATTATAGATGTCTTGTCACTGCCAGGGAAGGATGGTATCATCTTTTTGGCAGAGCATAGCTTGGAGCTCTACATAAGTAATGGATCTAATTCTGATGCCAGGTTAATAAATTAGTAATTATGCCTCTTTGGATATACAACAATCAGTGCGTCAGTACTCACCAGTGTCCTCTTTCCTCTTCGAGGTCTAGATGAATGCATCACCTTTCCTGTTACTGATGCTATGCTCTGCACTACACATTAAAGGCACATTTGCTCTTGATTATTTTTGAGACAGTATTTAATATTTACGGTCTAATAGCAAACAGAAGTTCCCAACAGGAATTGGGACCCTTTAGAGGTGCCATGGGAAAATTATATCCCAGCTGAAACCAGAACAGAAGGAAGCATGCATGCAAAGGGAATCTTTGCAAAAAAATATGATTGCTGAAAGTACAATCTCTGCAAACTCACTAAGTCCTGTAAGTATCTATGTGGAACCTCAAATGAGTTTTATATTGAGAATTTCATTATCCTTTTTGTGGAAAGGCAGTCCTTTACACCCATTGTGCACATATGCATATACCACAGATTGCTATATTAGCAGTCCTGCTAATGCTTGTTTTTTAAGTAGACTCTCCCTGGGGAGCAGATGAACAAGGTTACCACATGTGCATTAATCAATAGGAGGGTCAACGACAATTACCACTATGAATGGTAAGAGAGAAAACACCATAATTAAATATACTATGCAATGTATCATCTGAGAATCAAGTACTTTTTTATGTCTGAGAAACAAGTAAGTTTTTATCTCTCTACATGATCCATAAATGCCTGTTACTGAAAAATAATAGGAAGAAATCCTTTACTGTGAGGGTGATGAGACACTGGAACAGGTTGCCCAGGGAGGTTGTGGACGCCCCAGCCGTGACTGTGTTCAAGACCAGCCTGGATAAGGACTTGAGCAACCTGGTCTGGTGGGAAGCATCCCTGCCCAAGGCCGGGGAGGTTAGGACTAGATACTCTTTAAGGCAAACCCTTGACACTCTGATTCTATGACTAAGAAGCAGAGAAATCGGGCTATGCATTTTGCTAGGTGTACACAGCCATCGCATTTTGTACCGGCATCAGCTGCCCTCCGCCCGTTTCCCTGTGCCTACGCTCCCGTCCGCCCTTCGGGCCCGGCGGGACGGCGGGGCCGTGCGGGAGCGGTGCGGAGCGCGGGGAGC
>VZRO01003854.1:118577-148557 GCA_013397915.1 Daphoenositta chrysoptera | reverse complement strand
CGCCCTGGGGGGGCGGAGGGGCCGGGATTTGCCTGCCCCTGCCTCGATGATGGAAGGAGGAGGGCACATCCGAGAGGCTCCTGACGGGGTGTCCCTTCCCCAGCAGGAGCAGAGGACGCAGCTGGAAAAGGAGGTGTCCCGCAGCCGCATCCCCCGCCTGGTCCTTCGGCCGCAGCAGAAGGTATCTCCCGCTTCCGAATCGCCCTTTTCGGAAGAGGAAAGCCGGGAATTCAACCCGCCCAGCTCCTCCGCGGGCTCCGGCAGGACTATCAGCAGCAACAGCTTCTGCTCAGGTACCGCAGAGAGACCCCCCAGCCGCGGTGTCCCTGGGGAACGCGGTGTGCCCCGCACGGCCACCCCGAGGCTTCGCTGCCATCCCAGCCGCAGCATCTGCCTGTCGGGCTCCCATCGAGCCCGCAGGAGCAATCCGTTTTGCCGATGAAGAAGGGCAACCATTGATTTTTCCAGGGAAATCTAGTATCTGTTCTTTTAATATGTGTCCGTAAGCGACACCAGATGTTTCCATTTCGAGTTCTGCTATCCACTGCTAAAAAAGTTGGCGGTTTCATTGCGGCAGAAGCGTTGCTTTAAAGAGAAAGATTTGCCTTAACAACTGCAGCGTGGTATTAAGGCATTTTGAAAAGCCCTTAAATCAAAAGTCGGTGAAACAGGGGAGTTGCTATTAAGGGTATCAGACTGCAAATCCTTTTGGTTTTGTGGCGATGATCTCCATGAATTGGAACAGAGTATGTAGGTGAAGTTTTCACTGTCATATTGAAATAAGTCTTGTTTATTTCAGAATTCAGGCTTCTCCTGATGAGTGGGTCACCAGACATGAGTTGGGCATGATGGCTTCTCATCATCTCTCATGATGATTGATCAGAAGTAAATTACTGCTCTCCAACTGTAGACCAAAAAATGTCATTTGCTCCTCAAAATATTACATGAGGGACAGTTTGAAAACAAATTTTTTTATGTTAAATATTTGCCCTGTGTAGAGTTTAGCACAATTTAAATGCCTCAACTAGCAGTGAAAGACTCAGATGCCTACTAGTGGTGAGTAATTTTTTAATTCAGTGAAACTCTTCACTGTAAATGACATTAATACACATGCATAACAAAATTGAGGGTCACGTCATGAACACCTTGGACTCTATATACCTGTGGTAATTTAAAAGGTATTTTTAGTGTGGAGAAATTTTCAACAGTCAGTTTTTTGGAAAGCATAACATTTTCAGTGGTGGAATTGGAAGTGCAAGGTTAATGGTTGGACTCAATGACCTTAGATGTCTTTACAACCTAAATGTTTCTATGATTCTGTGATTCTCGATCTAAAAATCTGAATTATAACAGGGGGTTTTTTTGCAATAGTTAGTATCAGAGCAACTTCCTAAGCTTCCTTTTTTCAGTTCATTAAGTATTTTGAATTACCAGAGGTGTTCCTGGGAATAGACAGAAATGCTCATAGTTATCTCGGTCGTCACTACAGTGGATGAGATCACTATTATTACTTTTTTAACTCCTTCCATGAAAAACAGTGTATTGAACACAGTGTACAAGTTTTCCTAGATGAGAAACACAATATCCATGTTTGAGTCTAGCTTTGCCAGATATTGCAATTCAGGCTCAGTGGAATGATCTATTTGGTTATTGTTTAATGAACAATGCAGAGCATTAAACAAACATTCTTACAATCACAGGATTGTAAGAATGCTGGAGTCTTTTTCCCATGCCTTTTTAATCCCTCCACCTTACCTGCTTGAGTTTGCCTGTTCCAAAGAAATAAAATCTTTTGAAGCTTTCTAGAAATACATTATCTTCATGATCTCTCCCAAATGGCTGCTTTTCATCCCGATTTTTTCCCTTCTGTGTTGACAAGCCTTTCATCTTGATCACTGACATTTTTTTCATCTTTTGGGTTTGTACCCTGTTCTTCAGATCTACTCAACACGTAGCTGCCACTGTCATATACCCTTGCTGTCCCACTGCACTGCATAGGCTGTCTTGAGTCCCAGCAGCACGTTGTATTTATTCTGGGTGTGTCTGATCTCGTGGCTTCATAATTTTAAGGCACCTTTCACAGAGGTATGCCAGCATGCAATGCTGGTCTCTTAATCTGCATCTTAAGTAGGACTGCTCATCTCTTTTATTTATTTTATTCATCTTTTATTATTTCATGAATGCTGCATCGATTTGGTTTGATTTTTTTCTCCATGTGAGAGCTTTGTGTTTCTAAAGCCGCCTGCAGCACCCATACAGGTACACACTACGTGGTTTGCTGCTCTGAGTCTTCAGACCTTACACAACCATGGATGAGCCAAGGCACTGTCCTCCATCCCAGAACCTGGTTCAGTTGTTGCTAGGTTTGATGGATTTTTCACTGTGATCCAGGTATGACAACAGTCACTGGCTTGATTTCCTCATTCTCTGACATCTCATCCCTGTCTTCCACTTATGACCCTTCTTTATCATGGTTTGTCTAATTTAGAGTGAAATTCCCTGGGGGCAGCAGGTGGCTGCTAGTTCCTGTTTCTGGAGAGGGGATGGTGAACAGATGTGTGGAGAGGTGAGTGGAGGGGCCACAGCCTCAAACCTGCCTCTCCTGGTGCTTCTTAATTGAGAAGTACGATGTCCAAAAACCGTGTTTAAAATTAGCAAGTAGTACCTTTGGAAGATGAGAGCAGATGGGAACAATAATGTAGCAGTATGTAAAAGTTCATGAGCATTTGGATAAAAGTCTTTTTGTAATTTCTTTTGAGCATTAAACCCCAAAATGTCCTTGATAAGTAGCAAATAGTATGAATTGATCCCTGGAAAAATTCCTTTCCTCTTTACCCTTCTCTTGTCAAGTTGTTCTCCATCTTTCTTCCATTATTATTGACACCAAGTGGTTACAATCCGTAGATTTCTTTTTACCCCAAAAGAAATTATTTTTTCCCCTCATCTATTAAATATTTATTTTTTGCTTGATTCCCCAGAGCTTTTGATGTTGTCCATTTTTCCTGATCTCATCGCATAAGTGAAGGTTTGGAGTTCCTGCTCTCTAAATGAGGGTAGATCTTGTAGGTATTATTAGTGTTGGTTTTGGGTACCATGGCAGTACTGCAAGTGTGGTGGTAACAGAAAAAATATCTCTTGGCAACAGAAAAGAGACAGTTTTTGTGATGCTTAGTTTCTTTTGAAGAAGTTGTTAGTTCTGGCTGTGATGGGTTTTAAATTTGCATGATCAGCTCCCTCTTTGTCTTGTTTGAGTGAATCAGAGACTCACTTGATCATGTTGGTCAATTATTTGCAGTTGACTTTATGTCAGTTTTGCTTTGTAAGTCCGTATGAAACACAGTGAGAGTGTTAGTCATATCTGTGATATTCCTGACAAAATGTGTTTTTAATATTCTTTGTTTCTGACAAGTGAACATGGATGCTGTTGTGTAGGCAAGCTGAGCCTTTGTATCTGCATTCACCATGCACAACCCTTCCTTAAAACCTTAGAGCATCTGGGGTCCTGCTTGTCATTTGATACGGGAGCACTTCTCTCCTCCAGCTTGGATGTCGGCCACAGAACTCAAACGATGTCAAATGATGAAAAAACACTCTCCAGCAGCTTTGTCTGGCTCAGCTGCTGCTGAGCATTTGCCATGTCATGCGTGTTTTTCTAAGTTGTCCGTGGCTTCCAAGTGGCTGCGTGCGCTTACCGTGTCCGTCGGGCAGCGAAGGCGAGCCGGAGCATCCCAGAGCAGCACCTGCAGATGGATCCGTGGCACAGCACCTGCTGCCCCTTGCTCATTCCAGTTACAGTGTTTGCCTTGAGAAATACGATACTTTGGGTGGGGCACTATCCTTGGTTTTCTTGTACATGTCCTTGGTTTGAAGTCAGCCTGTGCTAAGCCCCCTTAGTGTATTTAGCTTTTCTTTTTTAAAGGAATTTAGTCTGGAAAATGCTTTCTTTTCTACTTTGGGTTTTTAATAGCTCAGCTTTTAAATTTCTCTGCATGAAGATGACTTGTTACATGGTACCTTTACAACAATGCCCAAGCTCTCTTTCAGCCTTTTCTAGGATGCCAGCTGCTGGAATTTCGGCAGAAAATGCAGGGAAGCTTTGGTAACCAAGATGCAGCTTTGCAGGAAGCACTTGTATATTTAGTAATCGGTTCAGCAAAAGAATTTTTGAGACAGAGGACTTGGTTTATACCCATAGCAAACAGTTCCTCTTTTCTAGGGCTTACCTGTAAATCACCTTTTTAATTAGACTGAATAGTCCTACCAGCTACTGAAAACCAGCAGCATCTCTGTTCATGAATGATTGTGACTCACTCCAACGCAGTCCTCAAAAATAGGAGTTGAAGCTTCATTTTTGCTTTTTCTTTAAAATTTCAAGATCTGGTTCAATGCTTAATGAAGTTCAATCCTTATTTCATAACTTGTCCTTTTCTGGGGTAAAGATTTTATTTAAATCTTGTGCTTTGCATGTGTAGCACAACAAATGTGCACAGTACAGTGGCTGCACTGCAAGCCCGGGGTGTGGGTGCTGCAGCAGGAATCTCGGTGTTGCCATTCCTTGCTCACTCGCTCCTGTGCACACTCCCCTTGAACTCTGACATTATTTGCCAATTGGCCCAGCTCTTGGTGGATGCTGGGGCTGAGTTCACAGTGTGTGTCAAAAAAAGCATGTAGGCTTTAGGTAGGCTTGTGTCTTGGACTGACCTTGTTAGGTCCATATGAATACACAAACCATTTTGCTTGCCACAGACAAGAAGAAGAGGTTGTACAACTGTTACTGAAGAAAAAAGCTGTACCTTCTTGCACTCCAGTAAATAATTTCTCTGTTAGAGCATTGAAGCAGGTTGCATTATAAACCAGCTAGCCTTGGAGGCTACACTAAATAAGCATGTGTACTAAAAGATATATTCCTAAATAGAAATAGATACAGAAAACTAAATTTTTAGTATTTTAACAAATCAACAGATTGAGGCCAGACAGTTAGTTTAAATTACTGAAAGTAATTGCTTCTATTATTTGTTTGTATATATGTATGTATTACTATGGCAACAGTGAGTTAATCTCATTCCTCTTGTTTCTTGTTACAAGAAAAAGTATTTTGTTTAAGTAGTTCCTTACTGGTTTATGTGTTTGATTTTTACTCTGAGTTACTGATTCAAAAAAACATGCTTAAAAGTTCTCAAGTATGTGATACTGAAAGTTAGGTTCTTTTTCCTGCAGTCCTTCATGCTATGCTTTTTCATAATTGTTTTGCCTTTTTTTTGGACTTCTAGAGGTCTTTTCTAGCACTTTTGTTTGCAGCACTTTGTAAGGCAGTTCAGTGATGACTGTGATATTAATTTACAAAAACACTGAAACAAAATCTGCTTTCAAAAATACACATATGGCCTTTTTGCATGAGGGTGACACTGGTGACTTCCTTCCTTTTCTCACTGCTGCTTCCCTAGAGAATTTCCTGCTGGACCAGCTTACGTGCAATAATTTATTATTGCCTCTAATTGTGAGCCACCAGTTCAGTTTCTGTGGCACAGAGATCTGTTCTAAACATGGAAATGAGAAAAGTGCCTAGGTACTAAAGAGCAAAGCCTGCTCATTCCCCAGTTTTTGGCCTTTCCCTGCTTCCCTTTCAACTTCAGTATTTATTCCCCCTGACTAAGTAACAATCCTTTTGTTCCTCTTGCCACACAACAACATCTGGAAGCCAAAATATTTGACCTTCTGGTTGTTTTTATCACCTTTTTATGTATCTGTCAGTACTGTGAACCTTTAAAACCAGACCCAGAGCCTCCTGGGGTCAGTAGGACAGTTCCCGTTCTCTCTGGAACATTTTGCATGGTGTCCTGAGAACAGTCACCCTTTCTGCTACACCTCAGCCTTTCTACTGCCCTGTTAGTTGTAGCTTGTTGTACTATGGGCTGAATTCTAAATAACATCATGTATTTTCCTCACCACAAATGCATAATCCAATACTCTTTTCTAAAAATGCTTTTCATGCAACTTTCTATTGAGTTGAATATTGTCATGCACTCTGACAAAAATCACAACGTGTAGCAGGAATGACACTCTAATCAGAAGTCTTGGATTTACTTTGTGTTAAAAGAGGATCTTGATGTTTTAAGAGAAATTCAACATTACATATTTTAGCCCTACATTTATAGGATTAGTATACATCCATGAAATTTTGGAACAGTGTTTTGATGTGTATGTGACTAGACTCTGTGGTACTGCTAAGTGCCACTCTGGGCTTGAGGATACTTAAAAGAAAAGAGAAGAGAAAAGAACAATGGATAGAATATATGTAATTTCCTTCCATGAGAAGGTGAGCAGTGCAACCTTATGAGGTGATGTTGAAGCTGTGAGAGTCACAGCTATTTGCTGTTAGCCACGAAGGCAGAGCTATATGAGGCCAAACGAGTATAATGTGTTGCACCACTTGAGGAATAGGCACAAATTTCTTTGCGGTCTATTGAAGATTTTTATTTCCAAAAATGGTACCTTCAAAACTGGAAAGAATAATTCTGATTTTCTTCTTCACTGCATAATGGAATAAACCACATAAAACCACACAGAAACACAACTATATATACATATATATTTCATATGTATTTATTAATCTTAATATTAAACAGATAATATTTCTTATACTGGATGTAGTCAATGCTTTCCCACCAGAGGTAGCAGCAGTGGCTCCACTTCCTGCTGTTGTCCTCAGAAAAGATTAATGAGGTCTACTAAAGTGCTTAAACCTATAGAAAACAGAAAAGACTCTTCTTTTTCTCTTTTTAGACTCTTTCCTGTCCTTGCCTGTAGTTAAAACTTTCCTATAAAATTTTCAAATAGATTTTTCAGTCCTTTATCATCTTAAACGCCTTGTCCAGATGTTTTCTGTGATGTGATACTGATACAGGGAGCTGTGCTATTCCTGACCACAGCGCTCTCCTGGTAACAGTGCTATTTTTATTGATATTTTTACTAGTAAGCCCTTATGCTTCTCTTCTGTAATACACCATTAGTGGGGCTATAAATGTAATGACAAAGCCCATAAGCCACAATTACATAGTCCTCTTTCTTTTCAGATGTTTTGACAGAGCTCACGTCAGTCCTGTTTGTTAGTGAAATATTCAAGTAGAAGGAGCATTTCTGGATTTGCTGCCAAAATCAATTAAAATTAGGCAGTTCAGTATGACTTAACAATTGTACAGTCAGACATCAAGAGCAGATACCTTTAAAGACGTGTTTATGTGAAATCCTGCATTGCAAAAGATGCCCAAGCTTAGGAGCAGGGCATGTTTTTTCACCTTGTTTTTTCACCTTCCTCTGCCCTCTCCTATATAATCTCAGCCTGACAGCATTCCTGCCATGCTGTGACTGAGCAGAGAGGGCCTCTTACCAAAGCCAGTGAGCAGCTCTCCTACTAAATTTTCTGCAGTGGCCATTGGTGGTCAGTCTCTGAGTGTGACAGAAGCCAGGTCAAAGGGGCTGGTGAGCAACAGGTGTAAAAGTTGCCTGTACATGAATGATCCTCAGCAACAAGTCCAAGATGTTTAGTCTCGATTTTACTGGGTTAGATTTTATGACTAGAACATTACAGTCATAAGCTGCAGCTTGAAAGATGGACTGTGAATAGCAAGGTGTTTTCCAGCTGTGGAATATCTAACAAAAGGGAAAGCATGTAGGTTGCAGGAACCTGTGGAGATCATTTCATCCAGCCTCATTTTTGAAGCTGGACTGTTCCCAGCACATCCCAGCAGCCATGTATTTGTCTGTGGGAGTCTAGAAACCCTTCAAGGACAAGAGTTTGCACAGCCTCTGTAGGTGACCTCAAGGAGTGGTGGAGCTGCTAGCCAGCCTTTGTTCACAGGCAAAATGGAGCATAGTTAATTCAAGTTCTGCCTGCAGAGACACCGAGATTAAATGTAGAAATTATTTGCATAGCAGGATTTTGCATAAGTAGGCCTCCTCTCTTTTCCTGACCCTGCTGTAATTTTCCTTGTGCTTCAGCTCTGCTTTACTTTGTTTGACTTTTGGTAAGAGACTTGCCTCACAAGTACATGATATTCTGAGAAATTTTCATAAATACCAAGCCAAACAGGTCTCCAAAATAGTTAAGAAATTACTTTTAAATTGATCAGAAGGACCAAAACTAGTAGCATTTTTATGACTTTACTTTTAGTGAAGTTAATAAATATTTTTTTCCACAGTCTATGTGATTTTGTAAGCAACAAATTGCTACTAGCAAATTAATAAACTTACAGGGTACATACAATCACCTACTGGAATGGCCTCAGTAGAAGTGAAAGGTTTTAGTACAATCAGGAGCTGAGGAGAATTTTCACGCTTCTTACCTTAGGCTGTGCTCCCACAGTGGTTGCTGGGAAGGTGAGGGTGCCTCCAGAGGCACGAGGTAGGATTTATGCCTGTTGAGACCCTCATGGTGTGGATGTGGAATGCTCCTACCTCTGCCTTTCTATGTGTACTACTAATTTTAAACTATTATGTTTCATCTGCTGCTTTTACTGTGTTTCCCAGTTGTTCCAGCATGACACTGTGAATCTCCCATTAGCAGTTTTTTCTGCCTGGGCACTGAGCCCTTACTCCTCACTGGTTCAGCTGCCCAGGTCAGCAGTGTTGTGTTAGTCCATAGAGAGAGCTGAGATCCTCCAGGCAGTGACTCAGAGTACTGGGAGGACTGAGCCTGAATGGGGCTCTGGCTCTGACTCACCCTCCAGAGGAGCCTCCTTCTCTCAGTTTAATACAGAAAGAGCCTTATAGGTGGAAGGTAGGTGTTGTACTCCCTTTGGTGTCTGTCAGCAGCTTTCATAATTGCATAAACACCCGTGCTGCAAGGCTAGGCATAAAAAGAAGACCAAAACAGTTCAAAAACTGGGGTTCAAAAAAGGTGAGATGGACAAGCAGACTGGGAGATTACCCTGAACAATTCTGAAATACCCTTTGTGGTACCCTCACTGCCAATAGCCAGCTTGCAGTGCACTATCCTGGCAGAGCTGTGGCTACCCAGACTAACAGATCCTGGGATGAATGGAAACGTAACCATCAGGTAAACGCCAGGAAATTGTTTTTGTCTTGGTACACTGAGCATTTAAAATTTCATTAGAGCCACATGTTTAATTCCAGAATCCACTTTTCTTGGTGGAAATTCAGAGTATGTACAGCCTTAACACTGGTCAGGGGAACCTTAGGAGGAGATGAATGGTGGACAGTGAAATAGGGATCAGGCAGGAACTGGACAGTTCAGTGTCACAGGAGTTCCTAACTCAGTCTGGCAGCTAGGAGTGAAAGTAAAAAGAAGTCAGTGCTTCCTCAGTGAGAGCATCATTAATTATTTAATGTGTTATATAAGGAGGTTTGTATAGTCAATGTTTCTTGAAGCCTTTAGGAAAAGGCAGTATTTTTTTAAAGAAGGTTCTAAGACATATTCTAATGAACCTTCTAAAGTATCTGTGCTGAGAAAATCATCACATCTCAAAAACAGCCTAAAAGTTTACAAGAACAAGTATTTTTGTCAATTGTTAAGAGTATTATTATCTTTAACACTATTGTTTATATTTTGACTTTACTATTTAAAAGTTAGTCAGGGCATGCAAATGTCAAAATGCTCTGAGCAACTTTCCCGTGCTTGGTTTTGAAACTTGGCAGGCATGTCTGATCTGGAAGAGGGCTTGGACACAGAATTTCAAGTGATGAAATCCAGCTGATGTTCAAAGGAAAAGCCTATTCCCAGAATGCTCCTAGGAGGCCCCTATGAAAAAAAAAAGACACTATGAAAGAAAGCAGTGGAAGTCATGTGTTACAAAATCGTGATTTTCCCCCTTGTGAAAGTAAATTCAGGCAAGATCAGAAGTACAGGCTTTCACAGCAGTCTTTGCCAGCTTTCTCTTTTTTGTCTTCCTGATGCTGATGTGCCTGAGAAGGTAAATCAGGCCTGCCTGTATTCCTGAGAAGTCTGGGTCTGATGTCCTTACTGGGGCAAAACTCCTGGTGAGGTGCAGGGTTGAATCCTTAACTGACCTTGCTGAAAACTATATGCACATCAAATCTTCAGCAGAAAGTTAATCCCATTGTGGGCTCATCTGCTCCTGTTACCCACGTTTTTGAGAGAGATTCCTTATCTTGGTGCACTTCTGGGCAGATGGAGGTCTTCACTTCCTTCCATCAGAGTTGCCAGCAGGGTTTGGGAGGAACCACAAGTCTGGGGGCAGTACTGAACACTCCGTGCTGCAGCCACATCGTTCTGCTTGCAGGTGAGGGGCAGAGGAGTCGCTGCAGCAGTGAGCAGGGAGGGTGCTCAGGCTGTCTGGGGATGGAGCAGAATCAGCTCCATGTCAGGGCCCACAGGCAAGTCGGCTGCTCTCCTCTGGGGAGTTCACCTACAGTGTTAAATACAAATAAATAGCCTGTTAAGGTTTCAATAGCAGGAAAGATGAAGGTAGGTGCAAGCAATTTGGCTGGCACTAAGCAGCTGGAGAGCACCTCACTCTTCACCAGGACTTCTCCTTGTGCCAGGAGGGTGAGCTGTGGATCAGGTGGATCCCCCCAACGTACAGCAGAGCTTTGCTTGCTTTGGTGGTGAGCACCAGCGTTTCACAGGCAGCTTTTCCATTCTGTGGTAGTAAACATTTTGATTATCTAAAAGGCTGACACAGAAAAATCTTTCTCTACAGCTTGCCCTAGTTCTGGAAAATTTATAATTTTGTTCATGTTTCTGGATAATAGTAGTAGAAGGATTAGAAGTTGTACATTACATAAATAATAACAAATGATCAGAGGAGAGGGAGTACAATAAAATCATTCATTTACTGCAGCTGGAGTGGGAGTGCTCACCTGGTTATTGGTGTGTCTAATGGTTACAAGGGGTATGAGAAGAGATGAGCTGTTCTTTGTGCCAGGCTCATTTGTTCTTTTAAAAAAAGCCCTGTTGCCATGAAAGCTGAAGTTCTTAACAGTAAAACAAGGATCTGTAGATATGACATAATCTGATGGTACAGTGTCACCACTGTGATATAACAGGCAATGTTGGGGGGGTGGTAAATAAAACATTTTTAATGCTATTTTAGTATGCATTCTTTAGCTACCTTATTTCCTAACTGCAGTTAGTTTTACACATTTGGGGTTTTTAATGCCCCAGTTTTTAACACTGTAGTTTAGTTCTTTCATTGTTTAAAGTTTTACCAGCTCCTGTGGTTCTTCCAGGCTGCATCTCTGTAGCTTTGGGAGCTACTTCTACATAAAGTCTCCCATATAGAACAGATCTGTGAGGTCTGCAGAACCTGTGCAGGTATTGCAGTAGCTTTAGTGGAGAGATGAGGTAAATAGTTTCTTGTGCGTTTGGGGGGAGGTTTTGGGAGAGGGGTTTGCTTGGGTTTTGGTTTTTGTTCATGTTTCTGGATAATAGTAGTAGAAGGATTAGAAGTTGTACATTACATAAATAATAACAAATGATCAGAGGAGAGGGAGTACAAATGGGGTTTTTGTTTGTTTGGGGATTTTTTGTTGATTTTGTACTAACATAAAGTTTGGAAACTAATGCCACATACAGAAACATCTAAGTGGAAAAGTCGTAATTAAAAACAAACTGCACAAACTGTCAGTTATTTCTGAATGTATTTGATTATAAATGTTTGTGTGCTTCTAAAGAGATGATGCTTTGGACATGGCTAAAGAAGCTGCTTAAATGCAGTTCAGAAGCTCACTCAGTGGTGCTGATCCACTGTCCTGCAGGTAACTGTCACTCAGCCTGCAGAAGAGACTCTAAATGTTGGAGAAAGGGGAACAGATGCTGATCTGGGAGGAAATGGCCACCTTCTCTCTTCTTTGTGTTATATTGTGATGTTGATGGCAGTGGAAAGGATAAAAAGTAAACTAAAGTCATGTGGGCAGCAATCCTGCTTTAGTCAGGATGAATGTGGGGACAGGCTGAAAAGCTTATTAGCAGTTTTCTCTTTTCTGTGATTTTGCTAGGGACTAATGCTGAGTTGCAAAAGGCAGCAGCAAGATGGCAAAAAGAGATGCTTTCGGCTTTATTGGGATGATTTGAAAGAATTAAATATGATTAAGCTGGATTAGGTGCTTTGCAGTGTCGCTGGCCTTTGTGCCCTGGGAGGTGTTTCTGGCAGTAGCTGGGTTGCCCCTTGGCTTGGCATCATGCCTGGCACTTGGCAGAGGCCTGGGGTGCAACACCTCAGGCTGCTGGCTGCTCCTGATGCCTGATGCTCTGGACAGTCAGCACCTGTGGGTACCTTGCTCAGGACTGAAGGCAGGCATGGAGAAATGAGAAGCAGAACATTAGATGAGTGAGGATAGAACTGGGCAGGCATGAAGGAAAACTGGATCACATGAACGGATGAAGTTTTTCTTCTGTATTGAGGGAGCAATAGCTAACAAAAGCAAAAGCTGTTCTTTCCCGCAGAAGGGAGGTGGGCAGAAAGGTGTTAGATAGATAGGAGGTGTCCCTTCTGCCTCATAAATGCACAGTCATACACTGACTTTTAAATCAGTATGTCCATGCAAAGCTCAGTGCAAAATGAGGCTTGACCTACATTATGAACAGAGTGGAAGAGGTAAGTGCAAAACAGTCATGCAAATTATTTGACTCAGTTGCAGCTACTTCTTTGGGTTTCATGTTAGATAAAGAGAATGCCTCAGAAGAGTGTAATTGCATCTTTTAGATGGCACCTTTCATTTTGTCCTGGGAAAGAACAATTAGATTTCTCCAGGAGAGTCAGAGTAGTGTGTTTGGTTTAGTTGTGTATTAATTAAACCATCAATACTTTTTGGGGAACTGCAATTACTCCAGATTACATGGGATGTGATAGATTAAGAGGGATTTTGATATGTGGATTTCATTCAAAATCAGACTTCTTACTTTGCATTCAGTTGTTAAGAGCTGGAGTGTTTGTATCCCTGGAGGTCAGGAACCCGGGACTGTTCCCAAGGTGGCTGTTGACACCCTGGAGTGCTGGTGTGCCCTCAGAGGAATTCAGCTTTAAACAAAAGCAGTCTGTGTATAACCCACTCTCTTCAGAACCGGGTACCTGACAGCCACTTGTCAAGAATGGAAGAGTTCTATGATCATGGTTGCTTTTAAAGAAAAGACAATGTTGCAGAACCTGTATTAATTCCAGTTAAATGAAATTCCTGACTATGTGCATGTGGGCTGTAGGTTGTTCTCTTGCTGTTCAGATATGGGAACATTTCTTGAAGGAGAACATGTGGCCCATGCTTGCTGTGCAGGCAGTGTGCACTATACAACATTTGTGTCTTGTGTGTATCTTTATGCTGCAATATTCCCTAGTCTTGCTAAAGGAATTCATTTTAGGCAGGAATTTTCATTATGTAGCCCCTGATTTTGTATATTGCCAGATAGAGCAAAACAAGTATATGCCCTTTTAGCTTGCCATAAGGTATTCAAGAATTCTGCACAAAACGGGTGAAACAAACAGCTTCTCACCAGGTTTCAGAGCCAAGGTTGTGCATATCATTTACTGTAAAGAGTTGTAGTTCATACACTCTTTCTTTTATTCTGCTAACTTCATATACTTATTAGTTAGAAATGTTGATGTTTCCCTTTTCTCTTCAGATGACACTGGCTGTCCCAGTAGCCAGTCAGTATCTCCAGTTAAGACTCCTTCTGATGCTGGAAACAGTCCAATCAGTTTTTGCACTGGTAGTGATGGAGACTTCTCCAGGAAGAAATTCAGTCCAGGGTCAATGAGTGAAGGGAATACACAGCTGGCTCGATATAAGAAGGAGACAAAGACAAGCCTTGTAAAGCCTGGTGAGTATAATTCCTTTTATTTCCTAATTACACTTTCTAACTGACAGGTGTATTTACAGGTATCTACATACACTGTGTTATTAGTATTGGTATTAGTGATACCACTAATGCTGACAGTAAATAAAATAGTTGGCTTCTTTCTGTGGAGCCACCTGAAAGATATGAAAACAGTATTGTTACAGTCTTTTTCATGGAAATACAATTAACTGACATCTTCATTTTCTTTTATGAGGCTCAGTGGTGATGTCAAATAGCTGAAATGGATTTTATTCTGTTTCACAGTAATTGCACACATATTTCACTGTCCAAAGATAAATTACTCTTAATATGAGAGAAAATGTGATGTCCTTAGATATATTGTTGGATCCTGCCTGAAGTTTGTGCTGCCAGGCTCTGATAGCTCTGGGGATACAAGATGTCAGAGCAAGGCAAGAGGACAGGCAGCCTGTGGGTGGGAGTTGGCAGATTTGGGCCTGTAATGCAATGGCTGGATCAGGAATGTATCTCCAGTGCCTCGGGCTAATGCTTGTGGCACATCCGAGAGCAAACACTCAGGTGTGCCAGTGGTTCCTGTAATTTTAGTGAGTAGATATAAAATATTTTATATCATTTGATTCATGTACAGGCAGCTCTCAATTACAAATGGTCAGGATATTTGTGCTGCTATTTAATTAATCATGGAGACAGAGTTGGCCCTGTGCAGAGCCAGCTGCAGAACTGACATGGTTTATGAGCTCAGGTACCTCCTGGCTATATTGCTTCCAGAGTCATTTTACCTCTGGAAGCAATTTAGATACTTTCATGAAAAGCCAGCTCAGATTTGCCAGCACCATGTTTAATCCAGAAACAGTAGAGAATCTGTTGCAAAATAATAATAATGGGTGATGGGTAATATTTTTTACAAGGTTTGCAGTGAATTTGGTGTGTGACAGTCAAATCTGGAGCTGTGGCTACCACAACCATTTTGTTTGTGAATATGAATGGCACTTAGCAAAATGTGAATAATGAATGCAAAAGTTTTTTCTAATAAAGAGTTCTATACTCATGGAGAAGAGTTATGCACCTTTTTCATTAAATTACTTCACTCTTTTCAATTTTACGCTTAAATTGCTTTATAATATGAAGTTATTAGCCTTTTGCAGTAATCAGCAACTGGGGCTGTTTTACAAAGTAAAGTTCCTCCTGCCAAATATCTCACACTTTTTTAGTGGAAAGCTGTTCAAAATCACATCACAATCAGTGTGAGAGCTGACACAAGTGAGGGACATTTCAGATATGGATGCCACGTGACAGCTGGGGTTCATTTTCCTCAGTGTTGGCCACAGGGGTTAATGTGATTTTCTTCCACTGCTACCTCATTCCGTGGCTTCAGGTGGACCCAGTCTCTTCCCCATAATTTACTTGCACATGAATTTCCGGTGACTCTATTGAGAAGATGTAGCCACTGTGCAAAGAGGAGGCATCACCATGTAGCAAAACACACAAGGAGTAATAGGGGATGAAAAGAAGGGAAGTTGGATATGGAGGAGAATAACAGCAACATGTCCTTGTCATACATAAAAGAGAGTGTGTGTAATTTTCTCTTTACCAAAAGCCCTCCTTGATTTATAGAGATTATATCTACTTCATAATAATCTGAAATGGCTCGTGACAATGACAATGACATAGCAGAAGTCAGATATGAGAGACAAAAATCCAGCCTACCACTATGCTTTACCATGTCCTACACTAGATTTTTTACACAAATACATCAATTACTGGGCACCTTCAAAATTCCTGTCATTTTGCTGAAAATCTGTCTGTTACCAGGATTGTTTTCTTGGAACATACTGAATCACAGAAGAAGCACTTACACAAATATTTAGATAGTTCAGGAAATGTCAGAAAGGGATAGCACTGAGAATGAACCCTGGGACGTTTTTAGGCTTTTCCCAAGCTCTGATACTTTTCTTCTTCTCTAGTAATATCACTTCATCTTTCTTTTCTGTGCTTCAAAATACAAAATGCACATAGCTTTTTCTTTTTCTCTAACAGCCTAAGGCCTTGTTATTTGAGTCTAAGTCATCTTCACCTCTTGAAGTATTAACAAAATAGATTTGGCTATCATTCATATTTTATGTAGTTTGCATAGAGAACCATACATAATCCTGGAATGCTCTTGCTAAACCTTTAAAATATTTATAATCATGAAGAAATTATTCATTTGAGAGAGATGAAAATGGTTTTTACTGTGCATTAAATCCAAATCACAGCAGTCTAGAAGTGAATTTAGCTTAAAACCTGTGCCTGCTTTCCCAGGGAAGGATGGAGAGGGCAGGAACATTAAGGAAGATAATAGAACATCCACTCTCAGAGATAGTTACAACCCTTTTAATTTATGGATTTTAGAAGTTGGTCCTTCTTTTAGATGTGATTAATTTATACAATATTAAAAGCAATACAACATGTGTTGCAGAAAATGCCCTCACAAAAAGTCACAAAAGGACTTCAACATTGGTCTTCGTTTTGTATCAAGATGCTGTGCTGAATCCTACAGTTTTTGTAATTGAATAAACAGGACCCTAAGCACTTGTACATGTTCACATTCTTGTGTAGTCCTCCTAGAAAAATCCCTCCTGAATTCCTGTAGTTCATGTCCACATCCTGTTGAGAACCGTGGGAATTATTTCTCTTCCTTTGACAGTCTTTCTCATCTTCTTTTTTGACTTCCATTAGAATGCTTAGTGACAGGATTCAAAATCTGCCTCTGCAAGCTGCAAAGTACTGACAAACTTTCAAAGACACGGATAAAGAAAAGAATCTTTAAAAGAAGTTGTGTCAATAACTTTTAAAAATCTTGCAAGTTTAAACTAACATAGACATATTTAAATCTCTATGAGCATCAGAATTTGAGAAGGGCGTCCGATCAGCTGTGTTCAGCATTTCTGTAAAGTTCTGGTTTTACTGCTTTTGGTGTTACAGGCACACTTGGGACAGTGTACTGAATGTTTGCAGTTGGAGCTGTTTCTTAGAGCCCATGGAATTGCTGAAGTTTCACATGAAATTATTAAAACCTGAGAAAAAACATTAAGGCTGTCCCAGAGCTTTTAGCACGTTCAGGATCCCACTGAGTGGAGGTGTAAACACCACTGCACAAAAGGAGCCTTAGGTGAGCCCCAGTTCGGGTCAGCTCCCAAACCTGGTCAGGACTGGCTGGCTGTCATTCACAGCTTGGTACAGTAATAAACATTCCAGGTAGCATTTTTCCAACTATGCAAAAAAGGGTTTTTTTTTTTCACTGCTAATGAAACATCTGGCCATTTATTACTGAATCTGGCTAAAATAGCAATATTTTGGATTTCAGTGTAATCGAACTGCTATGGATTGTGTTTCAAGAAGGATCATCATTGGGAGTTTGGACGTTAAAACTTTTTTCTGTTCAGATTAATAGGACGATCTCAGAGGCTTTCACCACACAAAACACCTACATTTGTTGGACAATAGGCAATGAGCACAAATTGAAAACATGAAATTCCATCTGGACACAAGAAAACACTTTTTTTGGTCACACAGTGGTCAGACACTGGCACATGTTGCCTGGAGAAACTATGGAATCTCCATCCATGGCTATATTCAAAACTCAACTGGACATGGTTTTGGATAGCCTGTTCCAGCTAGACTTGCTTGAGTGGGGAATTAGACTAGGTGGCCTCAAAAGGTCACTTTTACCTCCCAGCAAGTCTGTAATCCTGTGTTGCTGG
The DNA here is from genome assembly GCA_013397915.1 of Daphoenositta chrysoptera. Lineage (NCBI taxonomy): Eukaryota > Metazoa > Chordata > Aves > Passeriformes > Daphoenositta > Daphoenositta chrysoptera. The sequence goes on along the minus strand of VZRO01003854.1, from coordinate 131,025 downwards.
ACATTTTTTGTCCTTTGAATAGTGCATCAGCCAGGTCTGTAGTGAAGTAGTTGCAAGGTGCAATTTGTGTTTTTCCTGCCCTTTCTTGGCCACTTAAGTTCATAAAAATAAAAATATATTTTAAAATTATGTCTTCTAACAATCACTATTCAACTAAAAATATCATTTAACTTCAAGGCAAAGTAAGTAATCTTGTACTCAACATGTGCTTCCTACTTTTTCCTGGTGAATTTATTAAGTCATGATAAATGAGCCTTGGGGTAGGGTGCCCCAGTCTGAACAGATTAATCTTTGACAGCTTTAGGACTATTAGGAGTTTTAGGGGAGACAGGTGGAGCAGAATGTATTGCCCTTACTTGGTTGTGAGTGTTCAATATGTGCAGGTGCTTTTTTTGTCAGTGTTGGAGCTGATAGTGATCAAAAAGGAGGCAAGGGAAATTACCCTTGACAACTGGAAATATTAAGACTAGGGCTTAAATAAGCCAAACAGATCAGAGAAGAAATGCAAGTGTTAGTTTCAAAATATGTTTTATCTGTTAAAAATGTCTAGTTGTTAAAACATGATGCTCTTCCTGAAGTTTGGGAGTTTTTTATTCTTTTTTTAATTGTCTGGTGTGTGAGGATTAGATTCCAAGGACACTAAATATCCAGGAATTTATTTCTGGGAGTCCCTTGCAAAAGCAAGGAGTAGTGACTAGTTAATCCATTAGTATAAAATTAGCAGATAAATTAATCCATATTGCTACTTTACTTTCATATGTGTCTGTATTTTAAAGGCAGCCACTTTGGTTATTTTAAAAACAAAACATAAAGACCCTGATTTAGGTTATATTCCTGGCATCTGGCTGTATTATTTTACAGGTCTTTTGTCAACTCACTCCCTCATTTCAGTATGACAGTGTGGGATAACAGTGTCTGACTCTGATATATGTGTGTGTATGTGCTTCACTTGGAAACATGAGTTGGTGTGTAAGTTCTTTGAGAGGATTGTCGTAGAGGTAATTCTGGAAATTTATTTCACTGTCAAGAACTTCTTTCTGATTGCATCATTTTGTAATGTTAGGACTTTGTTTTATCTTGGAAAGTTTGATAAAACACTAGAAAGAAATGTTTACCAGCGCATTTATCCAAGAGCACAGTATCTGGTATTTGCATGACTTTTCTTCATTCTCTGTACCAAATTTCTGCCAGGAGTAGGAAAATTGTAGATCTGTTGTCTCTGTTGCAGAGACTGGAACAACAGTACAGAATACAAAAACCAAGTTACAGAATGTGCTAACTTGAACAATTCCTATGGCACACAGAAATTCGTGAATCTGTCTAACTACTGGCCAGGACATCTACCTATTACGTTGAAACACTTCTCAAAATGCTGATGGTGTACTATGTATTCTAACACAAAGTAACACTGTTTGGTTGTTTGAAAAAAAAACAAAACAAACAAACTGAAACTAATGGAAAACCTGTATTTGGAGACAGCAAACTGTCTTGACTGATCCTTAAAATAAATTGGAATTCTTCATTTTAAAAGCAGAATCACACAATGGTAAGAGAAATAATAAGACTGGTGTCTGTCTTTTTGCTGTAACTTACTTAACAGCACTTCATAACCCACATTACAAGACTGCCCCTTTTCTTGGGGGAGGGATAATTAAGAACAAGGCTATGCCAAAGAACATTTAACCCGGTTACAAATGCAGTATTTAATCAGTGAACACTATATTCCCATCTTGCAACCAGTGATAACCATACTTGAGTGGTGAAATTGGGAAATTCATGCTTCCATTCCTAGGAAAATTCAATTACTTAGATATGTGGCTGGTGTTACATGCATAAGAATGCTGAAATTAGGAAATGAGCTACACCAGGTTCAGTGTACTTTAAATAATTGATCATAGCACACAAAAAGGGTTCTGAAGATGGACCAAGTGAATTGAGTTGATACCAAATGATGGAACATCTTGCCTATGACTGACCATTAGTTCTCCCCTTAAATTACTTGAATTAATAACAAGGAATCTCTTGATCTGACCATGTTTATTGATTAGTGTAGAGCATAGATTCTCTGACAGGTGCAGAGGAGCTTGCAAGTGAAAAGAGGCAACAGCCCCTGTTCCCTGAGTAACTTAAACCAGATGAGGAGGGCTTTAACTTAAACATTAGATCCTTAAGACACTCAATATTTGGCAAAGAGCATATACACAGTGGTCAATTAATTACTTGTGCTTCTGGAAAACTTTTGGGTTTTTTTTTTAACATCACCTTGTCAATAAAAAGGGAGGAAGCATCGTTCTCACATGTAAGCACGTTTGAATGCTTCACTTCTATCCCACACCTGATAGCAGCCATTATAACCATCCTGACATTCAAATCCAACCATATGCAACATTTGTTTCCTGTACAGTTTCAATCACACTCTTCTCCCTTTCTTATATGTGTATTTCATAATTTCATTTGTGACACTAAAATTTCTGAGATCTTCTCTAATACAGAATCTAACAAACACAGTTGTGGCAGTTTTTGACCCTGTTCGTTTTCCTCAGTTCCTTTTGCGTTTCTTCTTTCTCTTCACCTTTTATTTTGCTCCCACACAAAATAGCTGCTGCTGATTTTCTAAACAAAAAATGTTTCTGGATAATAATTCTATATGCACTTAGTCCTCCTGCATAATCTACTGTTTTAATTTCATGTCTGTTGCCATGGAGCTGTGTAGATTTGCTTGCCTGACCTGCCAGCACAGGGAGTTATTAAGGCCTCGGTTCTGCGGGTCCCAGAGGAGCAGGATGTGCTCTGGGGGGGTGCACATGCACATCTCACCCTCCAGGAATGAGGACACCGTGTCTGTGTTCCAGCCCATGCCACTCTCAGAGCTTGTGTCCTGGGGTGGCCAAGGGGCATCACCCTGCAGAGGTTTGGTGGTCGTAGCAGTCAGTAAGGTCTGGAAGGTGGCCAGCCTGTGAGGTTTGGGGGATGGTGGTGGGGGTGATACTGCTGAGGGTCTGGCATTTACAAAGCCCAGCCTCCCCCACAAATTCCAGGATATCCAGATTCCTGTGGCCACTTGGAATATTTCCTTCTAGTTGGGTCAGCAGACCCAGCGCAGCCAGTAGATCCCTCTGGTTGGAGCTCTTCTGTCTGACATAAATCCCTCACCTTTTGTGATTCAGAAGAGGTGAAATTTGAATCTAATTGTCTCCTTAGAGAGCCTTCAGTAGCTGTGGGATGCAGATGGGGTCTGACTCTTTCTCTGGTCCGAGTGACTGGTCCCATTGCTCAAGGGCCGTGGAACAGCTGTAGCTGGTGAACCTGCCATTTCCCTTCTCGGGGTTACAGAAGCTGTTTTGGAGGTGAGGGACATGTGAATTCATGGTCTTCATCCAAGCTGAGTAGAGCAGAGATGGCCCCTAATTTATCTGACCTCAATTCCCAATTTGTAGTGTAGGGATAATTATCTCTGCCTGCATGAGTGCACTAAGGTCCCGTTTTGTTTTAAAGGAGGTAGAACCAATGAATCCGGTGGATCTGGTGTGTGATCTTTCTGACCAAATGTTAAAGCATTTACTTTAGCACTCACTGGTTTTGTTGACTGAGAATGGGACCAAGGTTGGCTCAGACGTGGGAGACTTCCACGTTTAGCCAGGTGAATCCTGCCCACATCTCCTGTGTCCTCGTCAGGCCTCTGACACCTCTGCTGTTGGCTCTTGCTGAAGGCAACCATGGTCTCTCTGGCTTTTCTTTCTCTTTTTTCCTTATTTGTTTTTTTAATGGAAAGGGAAGTTGTTCTTAGACATTCAGTTGTGGAAGAAAGTTTGTGCTTGAAGAGCACACATGGACTTTCAAGTAGCTCTAAACAGATGCTTTTTCCTCTTCTGTTCATCCCTGGTAAGCTTAGGCATTCTCCATTTGTCCTTTTTGTGAGGACTGCTGCCCAAGCTGGCTAGCATTGCACAGGGAGATTCTGAATCCCATTTTGCACTATGGATTCACAGAAATTAAATATTTATAGGACTAACTAAAGTCCTAAAGCTAATTAAATCACACTGAAGTGAAATAAGTGCTCTGCAACTTCTGAAAAATAATACTGGAATATAACCAGAATATAAATAATTTAAGTAAAAGATGGTTAGAAAGATAGGTAAAAAATATTAGCATAGCAGTATTTTTTTAGTTTATATTTATATATATTTTAGGTTTAAACTTTTAATTTAAACAAATTTGCTTGAATTGGTGTGGAAAACATGTTCAAATAGCCAAATATTTCTTATAAACATGAGTAAGCAAAATAGAAGCTACAAGTAGTGCTTCAACTTTGAAGTGTTTCATAGTATTTAACACAAATCTACAAATTCCTGTTAAAGTGGCATAGAAAAACAATCTTTTAATTCTGTGTCACAACTTTTATAATCCAACCCCTTCTAAAATATTGTTTGAGGTGTTGCATAGTAGAGACATAGGCAATTAGCGGGTGGGCTGTGGCCTCTCAAGACATATATTTCTTTGTTCAGAAGACTCTTAGGCTGCAGCAAGTGCCCAGATGTCTCAGCAAAAATAGAGGATCCAAAAAGGAAGCTAGCAAGTTGTAAAGGAGAAATTGTCAGGCAAAAGCTGAAAGCCTGAGTCCCTCCTGTCCCACACGGTGACCTGCCCAGCTCTGGGCTGGTGGCACAGGCCACCTGCAATTCAGGGCCTTGGGCAAAAATCTGCAGTTACATACCTCCTGCTTTATAAAAAATAAAAGAAAGAAATAAAAGGATGTCCTTGTTGCTTAGTTCAGTAAAGGAAAGAGAAACTTAGATTTAGATCTCTTTGTGTGTCTTTTGGGGGATGGACTTTGGCACAAAGCAGAGGAGTGCCCTAATCCAGAGCCACCGGGCCGGCTGAGGGGATGCAGGGTGTCTGCTCCCAGGGAAGCTGCTCCACTTTATTCACTTACTCCTTTACTGGGGGTTCGAAGCCGAGTTCCCAGCAGGCACACGGCAGCTCTCTCTCCCTGGCCCATTAATTGTACTGGTGCTGCTCCAGACACACAGAAAGTGGGACAGCCTCTGTTAGAGGGAGGCTGTGACCTGAGGATGCCTGGGGCCTCGAGCTTAACCTCGCACTTGGTCCATGAGGGAGCCACTGCTCCACCTGCAAATCAGAGTGAGCACCCCGGACATGGGGCTTCTGCAGGGCGTGCCTGGGATGCTGCACAGGATGAGATCCCTGCCACACAACACATCTCTTAGATCCAAATGCCTTCTGATAGGAATGAAGGTCTCCTGGGGCTTGCGGGGACGTGCTCCTGCATCAGGGAAAGACAGCTGAGGGCCTGGCATAAGAAGGGCCCTGGGGTTTAGAGGTAGGTATTGAAGATGGAAACAGCTGTGATCTTTAGTAAAAACAATAAAATTCTTTTTGTATATTCAAGCAGGTTTGTTTGGGGTTTTTTCTCCTCTGCTAATCCAGAGCAGAATTTGAGCCAGAAAGGAGAAACCAATGCCATACACACTGCACACTCTTAAGTATTTGTTTTAAAATGCGTGTGAGGTCAACATAGAACATGCCTTGCAATTTGTGTATTTACTGCAGTGAATTTTCTGTGCCTTCTGGTACTTTCTCTGGGTTTCAGCCGTCTTCACCTTCACCGAATGAAAAACTGTGCATACGAAAAGGTCCATTATGAATCTTCCCTTAAGAAATTTTTTTTGTCTTCTTTTTCTTTTTGCTTGTAAATTACAATCTGTATGATTTATGCCAATGTTTAAAATAGCTTCATGATTCCCTGGTTAAAGTATTCTGAACCTACTCCAGATACATTCTACTATGCACAACTCCCACTCACTATGAGTTTTTATTTCAAGTAATTTTTCATGAAATAACATGCATTTCAGCCAGAACCCTGTGTTGCTGTTACATAGTTTTCTTTTCAGTTTTCCAGCTGTATTCCTCCTCCCATGAAAAACTGTTTTCAGCATGCATTTTTATCTTAGAATACACAAATTGCGTTCCCTTAATCTCCCTTAATAAACAGTGCCCTGTAATGCTGTTATCATTATTGTTGACCTTTTTTGGAATTTCTCCAGGTTATTAATGCCTTTTTAATGAGAATCATGGGATTTAAAGTGTTTTCTGAGCAGTGTTTGCTCAGGAATTGATAGATTATTTCCTTTTCTGTTTTCCTTTTCATCCCCCTATTGCTTTTTTGTCTGACATCTTACTATGTTCAAAACAGAGCTAAGCAAACAATTGATTTGGGGATTGCTGCCAAATCAAAACATTAAAGAAAATCTTTGTTTCAGACTGAACAAAGGCCATATTCAATCTAAAATATTTTGAATGTTTGGGGATTTTTTTAATGTTTTTACCCCATTTTTAAAAGAAGAAAGACATTTGTTAGTTTTCATAATTAAAGCATAATTTCAAAAAGAAAGTAGAAAAATCTGATTTTCCATTTTTCTGGCCATGTTTGACTTCAAATCATAAATATTTTTAGTGTTCTCTGATATGTTTGTTTTGGTTTTTTTTTGGTGACCAAATTACTACCTAAAAGATTTGTTTCCCTCAGAGCCATTACTTCAAATACTTTTCGAGCAGTATTGAGTGGATAAGTCTATATATTCCTTGTGTTTATATATCTGTATTTATGCATAGGAATGGGAAGCTAAGGGATTGTCTTTATTTTAGTCATGCAAATCTCACCTATTTGATTTCACTGTGGTATAAAGACATCAATGAGGGGGTGGTGACTGAGCTCAGAACTGGAAGGTCAAGCATAAACAACTTACCAGGTCATTGCAGATAGTGGTGTCATTTTGAACATCTGGCCTATTTAGGCAGTGGTATTTTACTTGCTTTTATGTAGCTAGATATCTAAATCCTGATGAAGCTGTGCTTTGGATGTCTTCACTCTGTTTTGGTTCTCATTTGAAGTTAACAATTTTGAGCTTAGGAAGAGCCTAGGAGAAAGGAAGAATGCCTATCCAGTCCCTGTTTCCCCAGTAAAGAAACCACAATTAATACTCATAAAATAAAACCCATCAGCCAGAACAACTAGAGAGAAGTTGCCCAACCGAGCCAAAACTTTGGATTGCAGAGAATAGTTTTCTCAGCTGTGTTGTGTGCAGGGTGGAGTCTCCTGATGGAGGTGGGAGCTGTGGGAAATTCAGGCCTGTTTGGGTTTCACCCATGCAGCTGGGGTTAATGAAGGTAGGCATTCCAGACTGGGTGGTTTCATGGAGGAGCTGGAGAAGGGCATGACAAGCTGCAAGGACAGGACCTCATCTCTTTATCAAGTTGTTATAGCTGGATGCCATGTTCCTGGGGGAGTGATGAGGAGATCACATGCAGCCCCCACCCAGTTCACAGCTTAACCTGGCCCTAAGAATCCCAGGTGGAGCCTTTCTTTCCCCAGTAAAGCAGAGAGCATAAAAGAGCTGTCTTTGGACTTGTTTTGTGTGGAACCTGATTTATGTGGTGTAGTGTGAAACACCCACCCTGGTCTTTCAAAAGAGGCATCAAACTGTTCATCACTTTTTGAGCTGACCTGCTTCTAGGCATGCCCAGAAACAAGAGCTTGGCAGAGCTGAGCAGCTTTGCTGAGTGAGACTGGTGGGAGGTGTTTCCCAGTTGAGATGGCAGCTAGGGAGAGCACCAGTTCCAAAATTCCCTTAACTCTCCCCAGGAGCTGGAGACCTGGCCTCCTTTTGTACACTCAGCCTCCAGCCACTGCAAGGTGAACATCACTTTCCCAAGGAGCCTGAAATGTACTGCCTTTAATGTGGCATAAAAAAAATAGCAAACCTGCTTTATAATAGTGTCTTTTATATACACCATTACATAAAATCTGTTTAGGAGAAATGAAAATTCTACCAGGTTTCTTTCATATTTTATTAGTATTACATTGTCTTGCTTCCATGCTGAGGCACTTCACTACAGGTCTGTGTTCCACCTTTCTGAGATTCTGTAAATAATAGGAAGCTGTTGGCTTTTGAAATCTGGGCAGGCTATGTCTGTTTGCTAGAGCTGGTAGAAAACAGCTTGACCACAAACCTGCAAGGATTTACAAGCTGAAAAAGCACAGGCTTCTTGTCTGTCATTTGTGCTTCTTAACAGTAAGAGTGAAAAAAGCAGCAAATGATGGCAGTCATAACTTTAAATGCATTGGCCTCAGACCTACCTTGGATTTGTTACTGTAAAAAATATAGTTTATGCAACCAGTTGGCATACTGGGTAACGTTTTACTGTTCTTTTCAATAGATGGCACTTGAACTTTATTCGTTTCTTGTAATCATTTCAGCATGTGTGTTACAGTAAATATTGGATTAGCTTACAACAAATTTTGCTTTTCATCCTGGGATTGCAGGGTTGTTTCGTCAGTTACCTCCCAGATATGTTTCTCCTTCCAGTGTTTTTCCCTTGCCTGTTGAAAACATGTCAAACTGATTTAAAATGTTTTATGCACATCATAATGAAAACCATATGTCTTATATTAAGGGTGACTATGCAAAAGCTTTCACTTGAATCAGGTTTTGCATGCAATCTCATGCACTTGCAGATACACTGTGCACATGGGCCTGTGCAGCTGCTTGCTGTGCCCCAGACAGCTTCTCTCCTCCTTGCACACGGGAACCAGATTTAGGAGATGTGTTGAAGGAGCCTCTGAAAGCCCTTTGTTAAACTTCTGCCACCAACGTGACAGGAGGGCTGGGATCTTTTCCCAGTCTGTGATGAAGTTTGCTGCCTCTCTGTGTACTGCTAAGTTATCCCTGCCAAAGATGACATTTTCCAGTTCCTAAAAATACTTCTGACCAGCCTATCCATTTCCCTTCAAACAGACCAAATAGTACTGCCCGGTACATAAAAAAATCCCCTGAAGGGATACTGCATGGTTGCTCATAAAAAATACTTGCCCATAGGTGGATTTACACATATAATTTACAAAACTGTCAAATGCAAGTGTTATACAACTCTCAGTGTATTTTTTGAACCTCCAGTCTCAATGTTTGTATTGAGGTTGGTGTAGGAAAGCAGCATCCTTCCAAATCTGATAACAAAGAGCCTTTTTGTTTGAACATGAAGGTAAGTTCCCCAGACTGTTTCCTTCTGCTCCATGAGCATATGTTCCCCCTACCAAAGGTCACTTCAGGCTGAGAAGAGTGAATTTATGGGAGTAATTTTTAAGGTGTTGTTAGAATGGCTTAAGCTGCATATAGAAGCACAAAAAAGTAAAATAATTAGGTCAGGCTGATTTCTGTATGAAAAATCTCCTTAAAAATACATACAGCAGAAAAAACCTCCAACTTGTAATGCTCTTTGTCTGTTCCAACATCCGCTTTTGGCTTCTATACAAATCAGTGAATTAGAAGCAATTAAGAAAAACACAAGCCCAGATCATAGTGATATGCAGAATATGCATGATGGCTCTCAGCCAATGTCAGTAATTAGTTTGTAGTGACTGTGTTTTGAGAGAAGAGCTTGATTGATTGTGGTTTCACAAAATACATAAGTCACATTATGTATTCATGTTGAGATCTGCAATGCTTATAATTTGCATTAGTGCAGTTCAGATTACTGCTAAAACTATAGTACTTAGATCAGAAAACTGCTTAATGAGATTAATTATTTGATAACAATCCTTCTTTCAAAGTAAAAATAACAAGCAAGAAAAAATGAGCAAAAATCAAGATCAATAATCATTTGTAAAATCTCATTTAGATCCAAACACAGGGAAGCAGGATCTGTGTTGCAGTCCTTCCCAAAAGTCTGTCTGGTTTTGAGCTAGAATCTTCTTGCCCAACACGTTTGACCAATTTATGAAGACTCATACACGAAGTTTTGCTGCACATCCCCTCTGACTGTGTCCCTGCCAGCTGCCCAAGCTCCCCCTGTCACCGGGCCATGCAGGCAGCTGAAACCTGGGCACAGACCTGCCTGGTGAGGCAGCACTGTGGGGCAGTTGGGTGGATGTCCTCCAAGGCTGGGGAGTGATGGTTTCATTCAATGTCCAGTGCAGTGGGATAGGGAGGGGCTGCCTGTTGGTAGGATTGACTTAGGATTGACTATGCCAGACATTGCTGTACCCAGCTTCTTGCCATTATTTGTGGAGCACAACTCACAAACCTGAGCTCAATGACTACACCTCATGTGATACACTTCATAACCAGAGGGTTGGTTAGGTACTAAAATCCAAGATTCACATCAGAGACCGTGCCAGGCACGCCCACAGGAGATGCCAGAGAGAAGTGCCCATCTCCCAGACTTAGTCACCTGCCAGTAGTCCTGAGTGTGCCCACCTGCATGCCCTGGATTCACTGTGAACCTCCATACCAGAGCCAGACCATCTCTGTGAGTGCAGCAGGTTTCATTCCTCTGAAATACAGCCAGTGCTAGTGCTACCACTCTGCTCTGTCACAGCTGAGTAGTTAGAGCTTGAGGAAAAGGTCTGAGTCCAGTGCCCTCTTTAGACCAAAGGAGCTCAAATCTACACTTCTACTAAGAGTTCCTGAACCAATGCAACCTACTGGGTATCCTCAGCTTCCTCCCCTGATGTTAGACCTCATTATAGTGGAGAGAGTGAGACACAGAGCATGTGGGAGCAGCTTCTGTCACCCAAAGATTACAGCAGTCCACATGGAGGAGAGCTGTGACCTGTTCCTTACTCTCAGGGCTACATCTGCTTTTACCCAGTTACTGTTCAGTGTGAAATATAATTGTTAAGTCCAAAATAAGAGTCTCCCATACAATAGCCCTAAGTCAAATAAGTAGTAAGTCAAAGGCCAGGGACTGGAACCAAAATCCACTGTCATCTGTGGTCTTGAGGCTGTGAATTCAGTACATTTCCCACTAGGAGACTTTGCCTACAAAATGGGTCGTTTTTAAGGGTGTTATCTGAAGAAAAGCCTGAAATGCTAAAGCAAGATTTCATTCCGTCTTTGCAACTTCTTTTTTTTTTACATTTGTCAGTGCATGAGAGCAGTGTAGTTTTCTTTCCTAGGTTGTTTGTGGTGTACAAAATCTATCTTGCAGGAACAACCCCCTATTAAATAGAACAATAAAAGCAGCATTATTGCTTCCTGGAAATATACTGCTTATGCTGTTAAATATTGGAGCTAGAGATGGAGCTGAGTTAAAGCTCTCAAGATAAATTGAACCAAATCTCTTAAAAATACAGATCCTTTCATTAGTGGGCATTACAACTGAATTCTCTCTACTTTTCCAGCTGCTTCTAATGACTTTGCTGGATATTTTTTCACACAGTCAGGCCCAAGCTCTACCCCTGGGGTCTCTAAATCAAGCTATCTAGAGAGACAGCATGCCACTTACTCCTCTAGTAGCTGCACCAAAGTGGTTAATATGTATGCATATTTTGGTCTCTTTGCTGTATAACAGAGTGCTTTTGAAGGCAAGAAAGCTCAGCAATTAAAGTGCTTTACATTTTGAGGACAAGCTGTTTCTGTCATCACTGTTTTATTTACAGCTCTGTTTCACTGGCTATATGCAAAACCTCCTTCAAGACTGATATACATATAAAGAGGTCATGTTTATGGAGCCAGAAGGTAGCTAAGCTCTGGGGTTTATATACATTGGCAGCTATGAAGCAGTAGTGGAGTTTGAAATAGGAAAGATGTACACAAAAAGACTAAATTTTAATAAGCCAAATAAATCCTGAGTTTTGGGAATCCAGTTCTGCTGCTGAGCTGTCAATGTCACAGATATTGCTTGAACTTTTTCCTTTTTGCATTATTTTGATCTTACTGCTTTAGTAGCAAATGGGCAATAAAAGGCAAACAAGAAGGTGTGAGCTTTTTTCTTACAGAAGGAAAAAAATTAAATGCTAAAGTGCAAGCAAAATTTTAAGACTAAGAGCAGAAGATCATACAACAAAGTATCCACCCATCATCTCTAATGGCTGGAAATCGCAGACTGGGATGCCATGCTGCAGGAGTGTATGTGAGGTTATGGCGTGACCTTGTGTAAGAAAGGTAGATACCGTCTCGGTACTCGTACAAATACGTATGTGACACGGTATTTCTGTGCTTGCATGCTGCCCCGGTGGGCCCAATGTACCTGATCCGTTCTGCCTGTGAGAGGTGCGAGTGCAGCGTGTGACACGGTCACGGTACCGCTGCTGTCCCTGCACTGCGGCGGCGGCAGTGCCGAGGGAAGGGTTAAAGGTGGTGTCCACACCCCAGATGTGGGCGGTGGTGGCTCCCTGCGCGGGGGGACAAACACACAGCGCTGCCAGCTGGAGGCGTCCTGGCCGGCACGGGCAGCTCCTTCTCCCGCTCCTCAATCCCGCCCCGAAACCTGTGATTGCATCGCATGCGGGGTGGGAAACCTGCCCTTGAGACATCGGGAGGAGATTCCCGGTTGATCCCCGCGCTGCGACAGGAGGGCGGGAGCTGCCCGAGCCGTGGCGGCAGGTGCCACACGCGTCTGCCGGAGCTGCTCGGTGCCCGGCGTGCCT
>VZRO01003854.1:84754-118570 GCA_013397915.1 Daphoenositta chrysoptera | reverse complement strand
CGGCTCGGCCCCCGGTGTGCCTCTGCCCGGGCCCAGCGGCCCGGCAGCTGCCGCGGGCTCGCCTCTCCTCCCCCCGAGCCAGCCGAGCGCGGGCGGTGTCGCCGCGCTGTCGGGGCAGCGGGAGGCGAAGGGCGGCCCGGAGCGCGGTGCTGCCGGCGCAGCGCTCAGCCCGGTGCCACCGCCCGTCGGGCGGCAGCGAGCAGGGACAGCGCTGGCTCGGCAGCGCTTGGCTCTGGCCTCTCAGACACCCGTTCCCGGCAAGGAGCAACCCTGGAAAACGTGACGGTGCTTCGCTGGCCCTCCTGGCGCTGTGCCTGCCGTGGCACAGGGCAGTGCGGGGCTCTGCTCCCGTGGCGCGGGCGTGCTGCCGAGCGGAGCCCGCTGCCCCGCGGGGGGGCCGGAGGGCGGGCGCCCCGCATGGACACCGCTCTGGCTCCGGGGACACCGCTGGCTGCAGCGTGGGAGAACATGAATGAGTGGGTTCCAAATGACATACTGCCGAAGCTGGTGACTCAACGTGTTCCATCTTTTGTAGGAAGGGGTTAGTAAGACAGTCCTTTTAAAAGGAAAGTCTCTGTTGGAGCTAAACAAGTGTTACGGCCAGTGAGGGCAAAGGAATGCAGGGTTGAGAAATGTCAGTCTCTTTCGTAGTTAACACTAAATTAATGGGCTGTTCTGGGACTTACGTGTGTGAGCTTTTGTCATTACATATCACAGTGACAAAAATAGTCAACAGGTGTCCTTAGGGAGCTGTCAGCCTGGAGAATGGCGTTAGGAGAATGAGAGGCCGTGTTCAGCTCGTGCCTGCACTGCTGCTAGACAAGGAGTTTCATGTTTTGTTTAGATATTTGTAAGACAGAAGTCACGCCTACCCAGGAAAATATGTTGCAATGGATATTTCATGGATAGATGCCATGTTATTTTGCTCAGAGATGTCTACCAAACTGGAGAAGATGTTTATAAAGGCTCCTAATAACATTGCTGTCAAGCTCTGCTACACACAAAACTGGCTTGAACATCACTTATATGCTTGGAACCATTACTAGCAGTGACCCCTTTAACTTGTAAAATGTTCTCAAAGATCCTATAAATAGACACATGCCTAATTTTAAACATAAGTAGTCTCCTGTGCTAAGTGTTAAGCTTGTGTGTAGCTGTTATTAGAACTGGGGCCAGAAAGGTTAGTTCATGCTTTGCAGACACAGTTCCTGGTCTCAGATGCAGTTCAGTCTTTCAGAAAGCCCTGCTGATGGTGTGGTTGTGTTTTCAGGCTCCGCTGGCTCTTACCAGCAGTGCCCAGCTCTGCAGCTCTGGGTGCTCCAAGCCAGGCAGGTCAGAGAGAGGCGATTGCTAAGCCTTGCTGCTCTGCAATGCTTTCGATAGCGAGATCTGATTATGATGTGATCTACTTAGCCAGAGATGATTGGCTAGGGCTGCTGCTCTCTGTGCCACAGCCAGGACTTGCCTTGGGAAAGCTGCTGGTGTCTTGCAAGCACAGGAATGTTCTGGGGACCCGAGCACCAGAGGTATGACATCTGTGTGACGTGTTTACCTGTTTGGGTCTTGTTTAGAAAAGTAGTTTTGGGTGTAGTGTGATACCAAGAGATTATCTGGAGTGTACATTAGTCTTGTAGATGGGGATATTTTGTTTATCAGGAAAACTCTGTTGCATCTTGGAACATCATGTCCCATGATCATTTTGCTTCCTCAAGGAGAGGGTCACTCACATTTACATCTGTAAACATGATATAAATACTCTGTGAAACCAAGTGGCTTTGCTGCTTTCCTTCCTTCCCCTTGCAAATTTGCACGCAGCTCTGATCTGGTTATGGCTGTGGTGGCTTGGGTCTGATTATCAGGTGTGTTGTACTGGGTGTGGAGCTGGTTAGAGGTGCTAGATCTGGGTCCCTGGGATCCCCTTTTGAAGAGCTAAGCTTTGTATCTGAGCACTTTGACACTGGGCTGAGGAATAAGCGCTGATGGGGTGATGCAGAGGCACAGAGAAATGGGGGCTGGTCTCAGACGTCATGAGGTAAGGAAGGTATTGGGTTAAATCAAATCACACCTTATCCTAGGGCCAGTTGCTAAGTGTTGCCAGATGGTTAGAATGGTTGCTGGCTGTCTCAGCCTGTTTAAGGCTGTGAAGCCAGGCTCTGACAAAGCCTTTTCCCAGTCTCAGGTATTCGGGGTGCAAGAGGCACCCTTCACCATCAGCTCTGTGAAGAATACAGGAGAGACTGAGGACTAGAAGGTCTATCTGCCACAGTGGGGGTGATGGTAGCTGCAGCTGTATCTCCTCTGTGTGGAAAAGATAGCAAAAATGGCAAGTTTGCAGCTGCTGGCTGGGGATGTCTATCCATGGGACAGCATCCAGAAATTCCCAGGTGAGAGATGCTCCCCCTGGTCAGCTGCTTGAAGGGTGCTGAAGAGTTATTTCCATCTGCTCAGCTAAAGTCACCATTCATTACTGTGGCTCTACAGCATGAGACCTGGGTATGGCTTAGGGCATTTGCTGTTGGAGTGACAGATTGGAAAAAAAAATTATCTTTGATGTGGTTTTTTTCCAGAGGATAAGACTTTCTTCGTACATCTATCTACTACTGACCTTAGCAAAATGAGAGCAGTTTTCCTTGTATATGCCAGAGCTTGTGAAATAAAAGCTGTGATCCATAGAAAATCAGTAATCAGACATATGACTTGTTACCTGAGAAGCACTTGAGGCCCACACGTGATTATTGGATTATTTTAAGGTTATTTGAACTGCCTCACTATGCTTCTTCACCACATGAAAACCTGCAGATGTGTGTACATACATATATATACTGTTAGCCTGTACAGTTTTATACCTATATACATGTACCTGTATGTCATCTCAGAAAACAAAACAGAAGCAGTGAGCAGTGTTCCTGTATGGTTTAAAGCATGAGAAATATCCAGTAACAATGGTGTGTTCCTAATCACTGTGTTCCTGAAGGAGCCACATGAGCAGCCTCGTTCATGTATCGATGGCTGTGAGAGAGCAAACAGGTTGTCACAACAAGTGTTCCTGTCTGAGACCTAAAATGGCTTCTGTAGTCTGAGGGTTTTGTGTCCAAATGTTTTTTTCTGCTCTTGTTTAAGTGCCAGTTCTGAAGAAATGTTGAAAATCTGGAACAAATCCAGCTCTTGTCCTCAGGGATGTTTGAAAATCCATGCAACTTCTGAAACTCACCCAGAACAGACAAAGGAAGGATGCTTGTGATTCACTGTTATTTTGAAAACAATCTTTGAGTTATAATTTCCATCATGTTTTCACTCTTTCCTTTTCCTTTCCAGGCAGTGAAGCCGATTTTAGCTCTTCAAGCAGCACGGGCAGTATTTCAGCACCTGAAGTCCATATGTCGGCTGCTGGAAGCAAGAGATCTTCTTTTTCTCGCAAGTAAGCAAAGCAATTCTTCCTGAATAACTGCTAGTGCAAAGATAGACTCCTGTGTAAGGTCTTGCATTTTAAAACAATCGGGTTAACACAAGACTCTTGGGTAGCCCACTGGTGAGAACTGCAATATAAGAAAGAAAAGAAATGCTGTATTCAATGCACAAAAATTGTCAGTATGCCAGATCAGCCAACTGTTGGGTTTTATTTGGTTATTCATGGCAAGTATGGGAGATACAAACAGGTAAGGCAGAAAAGGCATTGGCTGGACTGGAGAGAGAGCTGGGTGTATGTTAGTTGACAGCAGTATTTCTAACCAGTTAACCTAAACCTTTTGGTCTTAACACTTTATCTCTCTCATAAATTGTCAGCTTACACCGTTCCAGATCATCTTATTTTTTGTTGCAA
The DNA here is from genome assembly GCA_013397915.1 of Daphoenositta chrysoptera. Taxonomy (NCBI): domain Eukaryota; kingdom Metazoa; phylum Chordata; class Aves; order Passeriformes; genus Daphoenositta; species Daphoenositta chrysoptera. The sequence continues at coordinate 114,750 of VZRO01003854.1, read as the reverse complement.
GAAGTAGACAATATTGTCTTTGATGTTGTTGGAATTTTTTTTCTGAAATACCCTTGCCCAACCTTTATATAACTACAACTATATGCAATTTTTTTTAAAAGATCGTATCATAGTCATCTGTCTAAATGAACCTTTCATGGAAGATTTCTGTAAGATTTCTCTGTCATATGTGAACTGCAAATTCAGGCAGCTTGTGAATACAGGGGCGCTGGGATGGAGGAGCGCACGTTGTGTTCTGCCCACGCAATCCCTGCTGGTTGCATTTTGTGAGCAGGAGGAAGGAGTTCGGATTGACAGGGCTGGTTTCCTGCCCTGTGTGGAGGAGCTGGCAGGCAGGCTGGGGCCGGCAGCAGGATACCCGTGTGCTTGAGTCACACAGGCGTCTGGCAGGTCGCAGTGTGCCCCAGCACACAGAGATCCTCAGAGCCAGGCTTTGAGAATGCTTTCCTATCTGTACCGTGAGACTGTTGGGAAAATAAACACTACTTAAGTTCCCTCTGGATTACATCTAACAAGTACAGTTACTGGCTGTGGAAAAAAATGGTATTAAGTATAATATGAAGCCCTAAAATCACCTAACTTTCAGTAAGATTCTGTATCATTTCATATACTACTGTGCATTTTAATATAACTTTAAACTAAAGCATACTGACATACTTCATGGGACCGAAGTCCTCTGTAATAAGGCTCCTTCAGATGCACTGCTATGTTAAGCACTGTCTGTGCACGTCCTGCCACACACCAGAGTTGATGATACACTGTATGAAGTGGAAAGAGATATCTCCTTTGCAATATGTTCTTTTTTAACTTTTTGACTGTAGTCACTATGAAACATTTCAGTGTTGTCACAAACCACAGTCCTGTACTTCATTGTAAAATAATTATAAAATCACCCAAACCACAGCAGTGTGATGAAGGTTCGCAGCAGCCACTCAACCATCTGTTCCTTATAAACTGTTCCATTTGCAGAGAAGGGAAAAAACCAAGTGAAACAATTTAAAGAAGAGATGTTGCTTCATAGTTCTGTGGTATTTGAATTTTTATAATTCAAGCCTTCTCTCTTGCTGGCTGAGTTTGCCTTTTTCTGATTTTCTGATTTTTTTTTTTTTTTTAAACCTGCCCTTTCATTACCATTTAGAAGAACAACTTCCATGGGAGAATGAAGGTAGCAGTGTAGTAGTGCAGGATGACAAACCGAGTAAGCAGGAGAGGGACACATCCTGGGAAGCTGTCCTCAGAGCACTCCAGCCCTTGGGTAGCTGTCAGGCAGGGAGGATACCAATTGCTTTCAAGCACACACAGTTCACAGATTTTTTAAGAAAGAATGGGAAAAGAAAGGTAGATATGTATGAGAAAAACTGGAAGAAAAAAAAAACCTGTGCTTTCCTTTGTCTCTTTTAATACTGTTCCAGCCGGCTCTCCATGGGGTTCAGACTATATCTAAGTGGATGAATAGCTGACCATGACAGATGAAGCACCCAGTATGCCAAAGGCAGAAAAGCACAGTGGCACAAACAAAATTTGTTTTCGCTGCACACTGTGATCCCTCAGGCTGCTTGCCGAGGAGCATGAAAGCAGCCTCACAGCAGCCCTTCATGCACAGGCACCATTCTGCAGGCCTGGCCAGGGAAAGCTGGAGTGTGGTTCTTTTGGCTTTAGTCCAGACCGCAGGCCTCTCTTTACTTAACGGAGTCAAAGATTCAGGGAACGTGGATGATCTGATGGAGTCACTGGGAGCTGTGCTGTCCACAGAGAAATGTAAAATGGCTGAGATTTCCTTAGATCACATAATTCAGACTGAGAGCCCCCTGTCAGTGAAAGAAAATGCAGTGGCTGATCATGTCAGAACTTTATTTCAATCCAGCCACTCGCAGTTATCTCTGGTTTTTTATTGTTTAGAGAACTTCAAATGTAAAATAAGACATACAATGGGTTGTGTGATGAGAATAATGCTTTCACCATTTTGGTTCTTCTCCAGTCGTGGCCCTTATGGTCGGAATAATGGATCCTTATCCTACAAGTCTGGAGCCAGTCCACCTACTTCCCATGGAAAGGAAACTTTGTCAACACTGTGCAAAAACCATCTGAGTCCTGGTAACATCCATCAGAGTTACAGGGCTTCTTCAGCCAGCAGCAGCAACTCAGGCTCATACAAAGGAAGTGACAGCAGTCCAGTGATGAGGCAAGTCTGTGTTTCAGCCTCCCAGTGTCGGGTGCATTGATACCCTCTCTGCACTGTAATGTGGGATCAGCAGTAGGAGTTGCTGTGCAGGTCACCTTGCTCCTCACCATAGCTGTGATGCCTTGTATAGGTGGCTTGACAGTCAACAAGGTGCTCCATACCATGTAAAAGCTGTATTGTTTCAGCACTGTAAATTCAAGCTTACTTTAAGTCAAAGCCCTTTGCAGGTGGTTTTCACTCCAAGGCAGGCTACTTCATGCATTTTCATGCCATCAGTTCTCATGAGGATTTACTGGTTCATTTGTTGTAGGGTTCTTTTCTCTTTGAAGAGAGTTGGGTGGGGTAGTTTAGGAAGCATGATACACTGGGCAAAAATTGACCTCGCCTAGCCTTAGGCACCTCCCTAAGGAGTGCAGTTTCCTGTACAGGAAAGAGCAGACACCTGCCAGAGCATGTGACATGTGTTGCTGAGAAGAAATGGCCACCATGCTGCTGCTGTTGCACTCTCTCCCAGAGAGCTGAACAGCCAAGCATGTAAGATCCACTCCCAAAGCTAGCCAGGATGAGTGTAGATTTCAGTGTGCTCAGCTTTGTAACTCCTGTGTGGGGCTGAACTCAGTCCTTGTGCTGCCTCACCTGGCTGTGTCTGCAGATGGGTGCCCCTGCCCTGCCTGCTCTTGGGCACACCAGCCATTTGGGGTGAGGGGATGGCTAATTATTTTAAAGTTAAAAGCCTCATTTGATGTAATGACACTGAAGCCAAGTCCAGTAAATAGTAAATTTTGCACTATAGCAACAAATCAGCTGTTTCCTCAAGTACTTTGATTTGCTAGGGGGAGTCACTTGTATGGTCCCTGAGGAGCCCCAGATGAGTCAAGCTTTGCATTTATCAGTCAGTGGGATGTTTTTCATTCTTCCAGGACTTAAGAACTGTAACAGTGATGTTTTGTCATGGTTTGTTTTGGGTTTTTTCAGACGATCAGGGAGATACAATTCTTGTGGTGACAATCACAGCATTAAGCCACAAAATCCAGAGCAGTATTTGACTCCTCTGCAGCAGAAAGAAGTGGCAGTGCGGCATTTGAAAACCAAGCTGAAGGAATCTGAGAGCAAACTTAAAGAAAGGTAAACTTCACTTCAGAAATCAGTCAGAAAAATTTATTTGGGAACATTTAGGGGTGGAAATCCTGAATGTTTTTGCTGATTTCTTGATCAATAAAGTTTCCATTAAGAAATTAGAAATATTATCAGTCTGATTAGGTAGTTTCCAGTATTTCAGGTTTCAGAGTATACTAAGATGATGCAAAACAAGGAGTTTATTTATAAATATAGCTGTCTCTTTTTCCTTTTTGGAACTTTCTCAATGGAATACTTTAAAGGACAACTTTTTACGAGTCTGATTTAGATTGAGACTTTTTATATGTAGAACAATTTCTACCTGCCAGCATGTATTACCTTAGTGTCCTGTTCTACGTCTCTCAGTGAAGTAGGACTGCAAATGTCCCCCTTCTACCCAGTGAAAGAAAAGTTCATACCCAAACCACGGTGCCCATTTGTGGTTTTGTCGCTTATATACTGATTTTTTCACAATAGCCCTTTGTATGGATGCTGAGCAAAGAAGTGACAATGTGCATTACACAGCAACAGATGTCATCTCTTGTACTAAAACTGCATTTTCAGAGCTGGCTCTCCAGCACAGACAACCCAAGTGGGCACAAAGGGCTGTTTGAACGGAGCCCAAGACAGAGTTTAGCAGTCCCATGCTCTGCCTCTGCATCTGCAAGGGCTGGAACTGACACTGGAGTGCCCTCTCCCCACTTGCTCCCCAGGAGCTTGCAGCAGCCTCTGGCTCCCTGCTGGGAAGGGTTCACTGAGCCGTGTCCCCTCAGACCTGAGCTCCCTGTCTGAGGCCACCCCTGCTCTGGCTGGAGGTGACAAGCTGCTGGTACACACTGGGGATGCATCCAGGCAGCTGTTTCCCATTTCCTCCAGGGCCAGGCAGTAGGGGAGATTTTAGGCACTGCACTGGTTAGGCCTGACCTAAGGTCACCGCTTGTGCCTCAAGTTGTCCAGGATCATGGCAGAGCCCACAGGGCTGCTGGTTTTGTGGGGAGGTCGGTGACTCCCAGTAGCAATCAGCTGGCATGTCTTGGCTCTCTCAGAGGTGACCACAAATGGCACCTGGAGACATTTGCTTCCTTCTTGGAGCATCTGAGCAGCAGAGCCATCGCCGCGTGGTGGGGCCTCATGTTGACTTTAACTGAGCAGTCAGCAGAAGTGTTACAACGTTTTTATTTTGCTACAGGGAAACAGAAATAGAAGAGCTTAAAGCTCAGCTCGGACGGATGAGGGAAGACTGGATTGAAGAAGAGTGCAATCGTGTGGAGGCAGAGCTGGCCTTAAAGGAAGCAAGAAGCGAAATTAAACAACTCAAGCAGGTTATTGAAAGTATGAAAAACAGCTTGGCTGAGAAAGACAAAAAAATTCAGAAATACTTCACAGACATAAACATTCAAAACAAGAAACTGGAATCCTTGCTGCAGAGCATGGAAATGGCTCAGAAGCACTCTGTGAGGAATGAGCAGTGCCTGGAATACACGAGCGACTCAGAGGGGAAGCTGTTAGCATTGTGTGCCCCCGTGCCAGACAGCCCCACCACAGAGCACCGAGGGCTGGAGGAGGGGGCAGACAGCGAGCTGCTTCTCAGTGAGGACAGAGCCAACGGGACTGATTCCTCTGGAGAGAGTTTGACCACCACAACCTCTGAGTTGAGTGATCCAGCTCCCTTCAGTGCTGCTGTAAATAAGGAGATGCTTGAAATCATTCTGGATGGAAAACTAACTTATTGCCAGGAGGAAGAGAAAAGCAACAACATGACAGCAGAACAGGCCATCCAGACTGATGTGGTGCCATATAGCTTAGACGTGGAGCAACTCATTCAAAACATCTTCAGAGCTCAAGACACCTGTCCTCTAAGCCCACCTTCTTCTCTGAAGGAATTGAGTGAATTTTCTCTTGGAAGCTTCAGTGATTCTGGTATCATAGTGGACTTAACTCCAAGTGATCCTAATTCTGCCATCCTTTTGTCTCCTATGGAGTCTCCATGCAGGAAGGTGGAGCACGGAGTTAATGACAACCGTTTCATGAAAGAACTTGATTTTACAGAAACTCATGATGATGAAGCATTTGAGTATGTCAATACAGGAATAAAGAGGAGATACTGGAGCAGCAGTCTTCTCGGGGATCTTCTGGCTGTAGCAGCCCCTGTTGTACCAACTATTGTGTGGGCTTTGAGTACTCAGAGAGGAGGAACAGATCCTATTTACAATATCGGAGCATTGCTTCGTGGTTGCTGCCTGGTGGCCCTGCACTCTTTACGCCGAACACCCTTCAATATCAAAACCTAAAGTCTACTCTGTCCCTGGGCACCAACTGGCTGAGGCAGAGAGAAAGAGGGATGAGACAGATCATAAAAGGTTACTGTATATTCTGGCAGAGTCCATCATTTGCTTTTGACTATTTGATTTGCACTATAAGTCAGTTCAAAAATATGTTCCTTGTTTCACAAAAAAAAAAAAAAAAAAAGCTGAACCTTGTACTTCCACAAGATGGTTTTAACTGGTGTTTTTAACAGTACTGCTGCTTTCAGAAATACTCCTCCTGCTCGCAGGCACCATGTCCCTCCCCTGTGCTGGTGACTTTCTGGTGCCAGTGCATCTGCACAGTGAACATGACCAGGGAAATCAGGAACTTGGGCCTAGTGCTCTTTCATGTTCCACTGCTGAGCTAGGATTAAGCTCAGTCACTCTCCCTGGATGGTTCACTGAGCAAGTGTACAAGCACTTTGCACAGGCTCAAGGGTAGTGCGAGATGCACAAGGGAACAAATGGCCAGAGAAAGGTGGGGTATTTCTCTAGGCAGCACTAACCTTCCCTTAGGGTATCACACCTGTGCTCCAGAAAGCATGCTAGCGCTTTCCATGTGTTGTCCCAAGTGTCAGTTCAATTTAGAGGTAAAACCCGTATTCCCCAGGCAGCTTCCAGCACATCGTTTGTGCCTGTCTTGTGTAGTGCTCTTCTCAATCGTGCAATTGCTTGAGCATTTCACTGGTCTTGTGCGTATACAGGGACCGTAACCAAAAAGTACATTGTTGGGAGTCTTAACACTTGTTACAATGATAAGTATAGGCGTGGATACACTTTAACTCTTAATGTTGTTTTAAAGTCTTTATGTATTGGAACCGGATAGTCTTTTGAGCCCTTTGAAATACTATGTATAAATGTATTGTGTTTTAACTTATTGTTTATTTAATTGCTTTATTGTAAATTACCTTTATAATCACAAATTCAGTAAAGCATGATAGAAATATCAGGCGTGTAAGTGTTTTACTGTAGAAAGGTATAAAAAAATACCCCATCTCAGCTGAGCTGTCAGGTACAGGCCAAGCTACGGGAGGTGCTGTATTAGGTACTGTTCCAGGAGAACAGAATTAGACTGAGAAAACCTGAGAACAGCTCCAAGTGTAAGCACTCACCAGGCTTATTAAAGGCTCCAGCCGGGCTGCCATTGCACACACAACCCACTCTGTTGCCTCACACTGCACTCACAGATGCAAGTGACATAATCTTTAACCCAGTGCAATCATCTGGACACCTGTAACTCCTCAGTGCTGCAGTCTCAGAACAATACCAGTCTTTCTGGCGTTTAGCAGAGGCCCAGAAGGCCTCGTTTAACCCACTGACAGTCATGTGGTCTCGGTGTGCATGCACACTGTGACCATCAAAGCATGAATTCTCCATGTCCAAAACCTAAGATTCATGGATAGATCAGAGGACAGCAATGCTACCCATCAGGCAAAACAGTGGGGTTTGTCCACCCAAGCTTTCAACACCACCTCTGGCCATTTAAACCTCACTGGCCTTCTGTTTTCTTCTTCAGCAAAACAAGTGTGACCCAGAGTAGAAGGGATCCAATGGATCCAGGGAAGCCTGACGGTGCCATGTATTGCTCTGCAGCTTTTGGGAAGTTATGAGTAATCCACAAAGGAGGAGTATAGTTGGCTATGTGTGGGGAGCATTTGCAACACTCAAGGGAACAATACTGATGCTTACAGAGGTGTCTCGCACACCTTTCATGTCCCTGTGACGCCTGGGTGGTGAATTATTTTGTGTTTGCAGTAGAGAATCTAGAGGCTTCATTAAGCATTACATTAAGGAAGAGAACTCTAACAGATAATTTGAAGTAATATAGTCCCCATCTAACATGATGCCTTTCCCTGGTCTTAAACTTAAGAGCCAAACACGGTTAGAAGGGAAAAAGGGTTTTTTCCCTGGGTATTTATTGCAGCCCCTCAGGTGCACACAGCCAGGGGCAATACCCACAGAGCACACGGAATGCACACCCACGGGCACTCGGGGATCACATTCTGGGCCTTACAAATGAGCACATCCAGCAAAGATTCCCCAGGGAGAGGCTCCAGTGAACCCCTGCCCCAGGAACCTTCCCCTGGCTGGGCCCAGCTCAGTTTACAGAATGTGTTCTGGAGAGGCCCTTGGTGTCTGGGGCTTTCTGACCCCTCACTGCGAGGCTGCCAAGGTGTTCCGTCTCTTGGCTTAACAAAGTATTAGGTCTAAGAATGTGGGCTAGAAGCACTAGGAATATAGCAAAATTATATAAAAGGGGTATTAAAGAAAAGGCAAAAAATCATCATGGCATCAGAGATGGACATGAGGGCATCTTGCTTGCTTTGCCATAACTTTGTCTCCCAAGCTCTCCCACCTTCTTGGGTGCCTGCAGCCATCTGGCTTGCCTTGTGACACTGCTACAATGCATATTGCTCAAAGGTCACTTTCAAAAGCTTTTAAATTATAGGGACACTAGAGCCAAAATTACCAGTTGGAGGTATCATTAATGTAAATTTTACACAACTATGGAATTTCATAATGCCTAAATATCTCTTTTTGGGACTGAAACACATTACAGAAAATTTTATTCCTACATCAAAATATGTCTGTGCAGGGCCAAGAGAGCAGTATTTTATACCTGATGTTACCAACTTCATTACAACATTGGATTTTCCTTTCATAGCCACAATTTTTTAAGTGATCTTTGCTTTGAGTGACAGTGAAATGCACAATAATTTAGAGGAAAAAGTGAGCTTCAGTTCTAGATGCATTCACGGGTAACTGCATGGGTATTTATTGTAGCAAGAGGCAACAAAGCAGCAAAAATCTACACTTACGTTTAAGATGCCAATAGGCCAATCTCATAACCATGTTTTGAGCAGGCTCCATTTAGCAATAGTGTTTTTAAATGTGCTGTTTAAGATGCTAACACCAGAATAATGTCAAAGTTTCTTTCTGCCCTTAAGATTCTTCAGTCTGCTCAGCTCTCATAAGGCATTTAATTATGCTTAGCAAGAGCTGACAGCATTCCTATCAGATTCCTGATAAAAGTCCGTGCTCTGATCTCTATCCAAAACTCAGCATGCTTCTAAGCCTCCACCTTTTCTCCTCCATACTGCAAGGACATAGACAGCTCAAGGTGCCCTTTGTTAGAACACGCCTGAAGTACCAAAATGCACCAGTCCTAGACTTTGGTCTTTGTTCCACGATCCAAAGAGGATATGCCAGTTGCTGCTCCAAACACACTAACTTACTTTTTTCCCCTCTAATGTTACACCTTAGTCTTATTCATATCTCACCTGAATCCTGCTGGTGCTGTACAGTTAGGGGAGGACCATCAGCCTCCAAACAGTACAATAAAAACTCCCATCCTTTTTTTTTCTGCATTTAGAAAATGCTCATACGCACACCCATACCCCACTGGAAAGCCTTACCTTAAAACATGGAGATGAGGAGGACATGCAGCTCACATGCTATGGGTAAAATAGCAGATGCTTGAATTCGGGCTTATGGTATAGAACCAAGTCAGCTCCTTCCTGGGCTGAAGGGGTGCATGTTCATAATCCCATTACACATTTTCTTCCCAACCCAGGAACACAAAAAGCCTTTCTTTAATATTCAGCTTAAGAGGTATCCAATATGCCCTGCTGCTGAAGATGTTGAGGCTCAGGCACTGACCCTCTTCCCACCAGATTCCTCTCTATCCTTCACAGACTCACAGAATGGGTCAGGTTGGAAGGGACCACAGTTGGTCACCTGGTCCAACCTCCCAGCTCAAGCAGGGTGATCCCAGAGCACATGGCACAGGATTGCATCCAGGCAGCTCTTGAATACCTCTAGGGAGGGAGACTCCACAACCTCTCTGGGCAATCTGTTCCAGTGCTCACTCACCTGCACAGTGAAGAAGTCCTCCCTCGTGTTGAGGTGGAACTTTCTGTGCATCACTTTCTCCCTGTTGCCTCTTGTCACCCTTGCTTATGACCTTCTCACAAGGCTGTTCCTAACTTCAAATTATACATTTCTCCTTGCTTTCTCTGCAAATCAACTCTCTCTCCTAAATCCCCAACTCCAGAAACATGTTCAGCACTGTTTTACATATATCCTATTTAGGAAGTGAGTATTTTGCTCCAAATCCTTTCAGACATGAACACAGGAGCTGGTAAGCATGAACAACTACAGCACAGTCAAGGAAAGGATGATTTTTCAGTCATCCTGGCATGTCAGTCCTCCACAGTCAAGAATATCAATCAAGTCCAGCTTTCAGCCAAGAAAGAAAGAAAAAAAGCACATGGCCAACATCAAAATATCTAAGAGAAAAGGAGGAATGTATGGCAGCAGGAAGGAGAGAAAATAAGTGTACACAGGGGTGTACAGGATCCCTCAAGGAACTCAAACCAATTGAAAAGACAGTAACAGAGCAGCAGCCTCAGGAAGTTTAGCAAAAGTGTTTTCATATTTGTCAAGGATAAAAATCAAGATGCAGGAAGGAGGAAAGAAGAGAGAGCACTGGAAAAAGATGAAACTGATAACAATGCATGAGTTATCACCATTCAAGAGACTTCCTCCAAGAGTAGTTCCTCCCTACTGGCACCATTTCAACACAGGGCAGAGATGGGAGGAATCTCTAGACTGTACTCAAGTTTGGCAGGTAGGTGGAAGGAAGAACAGCAAAGCAGTACACAGCAGGAAGGAAAAGTAATGCAGGAAGAGTCCCATGCAGAAGGTGGCAACACCCAAGGGTTTTTAAAATGGCTGAAGGCTCAAAAATCCAATGTGCTTTCATGATGTATTCATGGGCTTTGTTTGCAACTTAGTAACTAGCCCACCTGTTGTTATTTTTAATGAATAGTTTTGATTTACATCTATTTTATACTGTCTCAAATATAGCAACAGTAGTCACTAAATTTTTTAAAATGAGACATAGCTTCCAACAGATTTCACCTTAAATGTAGATAACCTATTTCCTTGCCTTGTGCCAGCAATAGTGAAAGAATTCTGACTGAAACCTCCTTGCTTCTTGAGTGCTAATAGAAGTACAAACACAAATTGTTATTAAAGCTTATTCATAAACTTTCTCATCTCCCATCCCATCAGATACTTGGCAGGGGTGTAGTAGGAGCAGATTTGCTTGCCATACTGCTGCACTGAAGTCTGCACTTGAAGTAATCCATTCTACTCGAGCCAGAACACTTGTGCAGAAAATATGCATGGCAGTGTTGGCTTCAAAATATATCTTAAAATTTAACATCTGAAAATTGCTGTCAAATCAGTTGACTCGTGCGAGATTTGAACCTATATGACAAGTATACTGAGCATTTTTAAAAACCTTTCTCTGTGACTAAAGCCATTAAAAGTAATTCTTACTGTCTTGTTTTCCCAATTACTTTATACTGTAAGCAAAACTTGTGCCAGAACCTACTTGAACTTAGTTAAAATCCTATTTTTGTAGGCAGGAGTGATCTAGTCACATGCCCCTCCTCTGCTTCCCATTCTCTTAGACTTCCTGTGCTGTCCCCCTCAACACACAGGGAACGACTCTCATGTGCAAAATGTGCTGAGGTCACTCATCTGTCATCAGGTAAGAAACCCATACAACCCATGAATTCAGGGATAATAGCATCCACACAACAGAAGCTGGAAAAGGCACTCACTGAAGCACTGTGCTGGACATAGGAAGCACATAGACACCCCTCCTCCCATACAGCTCTTTCCAGCAGACATTAAACTTCTCTTCTTCACTAAAGCACTGTTGCCTTCTAGTGCAGATTTACCATTCACACTTCACCAGGGGAATTCCAGTGTAAATACATACAGTAAGTGTACCAAAAATGGAGTTTGAAAAGTGCTTGTAACTGAACTGAGAATTTTCACACTAGCTTTATTAACAGGAAGACACGATTTTTTTCTCAATTACACTAACTATGCAATGAGTATAAGGTGTGAGGATTCCTGTCTGTAGGAAGTATAAGAATTTCTGCTAGAAATACAAATTCACCAGTACAACTAAGTGATTAAAATGCTCCCTTACATTCACGTCAGCCTTTGTAGGAAAGGTGCACCACTCTTGTGTAGTGATGCCACTGCTGGTAGTCATTGAACTGTCACATGTAAATAGGAGCACAGGAAGCTGCAAGTGACAAAGTGACAAGAAATCCACTTTCAGTGTTCAGTTGTCACTTGTGCTCTACTGTTGCATAACCTACCAGGAGCATATTTTGAGTTGCAGGTCATCCATAACAAGTTATTTTCTTTTACACAGGTCAACATGATCTCCCATGGAAAACTCTCAAGTGTTTACAAATACTTTGATAAAAGAGCAAAAGCAGTCATTGTTTATCAGGCAGGAAGCAAAGGTTTCTTTAAAACTGTTTAATTACATGTTTCAGGTAAGCACAGACAATACAGGTAGATTTCCCACCACTCAATATTTACATTCTTTTCTCTAGGCTTGAGCTGTTCATTAAGAGTGTTTTTCAATCAATATCCTTGTCAATCACTTTTGCTGCAAAGAAGGGTGCTGGAAAAGAACTATTGCAGGAAACATTCCATCAAGGCATGATTTTCTCTGGGGCTGTTCTCCTTTAAGAACTACGTACTAGTAGTTCAAGATATTTTGGGAAAATCCTGGCTTCCAAGATGACCTGAAGAATGCATTGAAACCAAGCAGTGTGTTGAAGTCCTATAAATAGTTAAATCAATACCAATACGTATGTTGTAGAGCTGAAATTCTCTTTTCACTGGCACTGCCATTGCTGCCTGGTTTCTGTTAGGACAGTTTTACACCGATTTTGTTTTGTTCCTTTTTCATTAGCCTTTGTGCCTCTTTCTCCATTTTCTTTCGCTGTTGTTCTGCTGCTCTTTTTTCCCTTTCTGCTATCTTCTGTTGTCTGTAATTAAAGAAAACATGAATTGCTAAATAACACACACTCCATTTTCAGCACGGTCATACCGTAAGTTCCTGTCAATACATAGGTTATTATAACTAATAAAAACAGAGCTTCACTCTATTGTCATTAGGCTCAGAACAGTCATTCTTTTACTGTGCTGAAGTCCTTTTTTTCAGTCCTTTTTTCTAGAATTCTAGAATATTCTGAGTTGGAACCCACAAGGATCATCAAAGTCCAACTCCTGGCCTGCACAGGGCCATCCCCATGAATCACACCATGTGCCTGAGAGTGTTGTTCAAATACTTCTGTCAGGCTTGGTGCTGTGACCTCTTCCCTGGGGAGCCTTTTCCAGTGATCAGCCACCCTCTTTCATAACATCCAATCTAGTTTTAGCCAGTAATATTTGTTCAATTATTTTGCAATTTAAAAGCCACTAGCTTCTCAAATATTCAAAGTAAGTGAATCAGTGAGAGTATATACAATTATAAGGCCTAGAGCAAAAACTAAAAATCTATCTAGTGCTTTCAGCAGCAGCTCAAAAGTTTTGGGTTTTTGCTGGTTTGGCAGTTTGGGGATTTTTTTGAGATTGTCACCTATTATTGTACATTCCACCTAATAGCTGACAGAGCTGTCAGTCTAGCAGTATGCAGAGTAATATTTGCCACATTTCAGTAGCAGATTTTTACATTCCCCACATATCTGAACTGATGCAGAAGGGAAGAAGTGCTATGCAGACCAGCCAACATGTAGAGACAGAGTTCCAAAATGCCACAGAGTGTTAATGCTGCTGTTCAGGTGCAATTCTGAAGGGAGGGATCACAGCAGCTCCCGTTCCTTTCCCCGGGATGACCCACAGGACATGGAGCTCCTGCGCACTGCAGCGGTTCCGTGCCCTCGATGGCCGAGAACCTGCATTCAGGTCTGCCCACAGACAGACCTTCACCTCATCTCAGACACACAACTGGCCAACAAAAATAGTAGCTGCTATAAACTAAAAACATGGGATCTTAACTGCTTCCACTGGGAAAAAAACTTTGTTGGTAAAATGAAGTCTGAAGTTGCAGATAGGTATCTAAAATTTGCAGAAGAAACTAAGTTCCAACTAACTTGACTGAAAATCCAGTTTATCATCCACTTACACCAATTCATCCCTGACTGGAAAATTTCAGTGTATCCTAGCCCAGAAGCTGCTGGAGAATGGGGAAAAAAGAGACTGCAGGAACTTCTCAGGCTCTGATAGCCTACTCCTCAGCACTGTCTTTCTGCATGCCTTGATCCCAGGGAGCATTTGACTTACTATAATATGTGCTCATTTCAGCTGTTATGCTTACACATAAACTCACCAGACAGGCCACAGGATAGAGTCTTCCCTGCTATTTAGCAGGACACAGCCCATTTGTGCACGACTGATCAGCACTCCATTACTACACAAAAATTATTCTGGTCTTACTGAGCACCAACAGGTACAGCAGGCTAAGGGAGACCCTTACTGTTTCTGCACACTCATTTCCTTCTCCAAAAGCACCACTGGAGTATAGTCAGCACTGGCACTCTGGAACATTAAGGGGACTCTGTCCTCTATTTGGCAGTCTGAAATGTTATATGCACTTCTTTCAAGCGTCACCCTTATGCATAAAGTCACCAGAGGCCACAGGATCTTCAGATCATTTTGCAGACCAAGATGCAGACTTCTAGCATTAAGAAGAGACTCCATACCACTTCCTTACTACAGTCTGTTGAAAACAGAGCCAGGCCTGTCCACTACTATACTAAAGTTTTATGTTAAATGTCAGATGTTAAAGACACCACTGATGTCTACTGCAAGAGAAGCTAAACTCAGAAGGTATTTTCCATCAATCTTGCTAAAAATCAGCCAGTAGTTCGCTCATTTACAGATAAACATTGGCATTTCTGTGTCATGAATAAAACAAAGGTTTTACTTCACCCAGCTGGGATAGAGCTTACACAATGACCAGCTGTACTGAATTGAGGTAGCCAGCTATAGCTGGCCAAGTGGTAAGCCACAGAGACAGCTGGAGTTCTGATTATGTTCTACCTACTGGAAATATTTAGACACACATCCCTTCTATAATAACTACAGTTTGATACTTTTTACTGAGATCAAAAACAAATCCTATGAAAATTAACCATTTTAGTTGAACCCTTTCAATACTAGAGATGAAAGGCTGAAATCTTTAGGATAGGTTCAACCAAATAACATGACACTTTGAAAAATTAAGCTTTTGGAAAACCCCACTGCTATCGCCATGTAAGAGATCTCTCTTCCTAAGTATTCTAGAACATGAACCTGACAGATGGCAGACAATATACCTTTGACCATCCTGGAAATATTCACTACACAAATTTTACACTCTAAGAATAAACTGGCGCATATGTTCACCAGATAATTTTCAGCAGCTAATTTGTATACAACAAACTCCTGCTTTTTTGATAGTTTGATACTTTTGATAATCCTAAAAACATCTGTAATGGAATGTGGCAAGGGTTAAGTAAAGTACAATGCAGCCTCTGCAGTTAGCAAAAGTAGCTGCTTCATTTCTCAGTTTAAAAGAAAAATCAGTATTTTCATTGCCTTTCATTTAAGTCTCAGCAGACTGCACTTCAGCTATTAGAGATCTTACTGAGTCTATTGATATTCTTTACAAGAAAAAGTACTATGCTTGGAACAAAACCAGCCCAAAAGCACATAATTCATATCACAAAGCTTGTTTATGGGTACAAGACCTGAAACAGTAATGAAGTTAAAAAAAAAAAGACAATGCATTGACCAGAATGTACACATAGATACCTGCCTAAGTTTACAAAAATATTTGCATTACAACCCTATTCTCACATGTTAAGCTGCTGCAGAGCATGACACAGAGATAATAAATTGAATCAATTATAATTATGATTAGCACATTGAAAATGGCTGGTAATTCCCCTCTTCTCTTATTCCACAGATTGAAAAAGTAGATTTTTTGAAACATTAAAATAAATAGTTGATCAGAACACTTTTTTTGTCAAAAACACCTATTTTTCTTAGAATGATTTTTGAATATATCATGTCTTTATTTCATTTTACCACTACTGGACCACAGAAGCCACGTACTTGTGATTTAATGATTAGAACAGCCTAGGAAGCTAAAGCTATCTGAGGCTGGTTACCTGATAATGTAGCAAGCAATAAAGTTTGATAAAACCGTGAGTCACTACCAGTTCAAATCATTGTGTATGACTAATTGAAACTCAATTTGCATCTCTTTGCCCTCCATACTCATTAAAGGAAATGAAAGAAAAAAAAGAACACAAACTGAACAGCTGAAGTGTTCACACTTTGTGCAAGACTTTGATTTTACATTCAACCTTATCAGCTAGTTTAGTTAAGTTAGCTAGAAAAGCTCCTACAGGGATTCCAAGCATATATTTACCACTTCACCTTCTATCCTGAACCATTTTTACCTCAATGACATAAAGAGGTATTTTACTTAAGTTGAAACATGATCTGAACACAATAAATGGTTGGGATTGGTGGGGCATTATAGGTGTGGGGTTTTTTTAGCACCTGCATGTGTGTGTTAATGTGTTGTTCCAATGTTCCAGGGATTTTCAGATTTCCCCTACTATCTCATCTACTAAATTAATTAGATCCAAAATGTCTTCTGCTAAATACCAGTTACACAGAGATTAGATGCATAAAATTAATTTGTCTTAAGAGCCATTTAACAATTCTTGGCACTTCCCAGAAAGGAGTCAGATAAACAAATGTGATTCTTTTACATGTAAAACCTTTACATAGTGCTATATTAATTTCAATTACCTAAGAACTTCTTCTGCCTGCCAAGCAGCATCTTCCTCTTCTTCCCAGGCATTAGTATTTTCTTGCCAAGTATCCAGGTCTCCCAGTTCAGGCTGAAACAAAAGAGAGTTCTAAGCACATAGAAAAATTAGATAAAACGTTGGTGGGTGTGTGATTGCCAGAGTGGCTCCTAGATGACAGTAAAGTTTCCTTAACATTTATTTTTAGCCTATTTATTTTTAAACTTAATGCTTCAGACTTACAGAAATATTTGAGGTATTGCGTTGCTTCTTATCTTATTGTCTATGTTGTTTTCCGTGCTCTAATACTGAGTCTGTTCAGTTGTCAAAGGGTTTTTTGGACAAAGGCAGGAAGGAAGTAGTGGAGTGCATTTTTAGCAAGAGGAACATAAATTGTGCAGATTAAAGGAGTAGATAGTGTGAAAGATTTCTGGAGGTTGCATGGACAAACCAACATGTACATCCACATGTTTTTATGGCCAGTATCAGTTGAGTGACACTTTTACTCACTAAAAGTCCTTTCCTGAACTATTTTCATTATGAGCAGTACGAGGAGGTGGTATGATCATTCGGTACTGCTTCCTGCCTGCACCCTTTTGTGCACAATGTTAATCAAAGGAGAAGCACTGTTAAGGAAGGCAAAGGGCAAGGGAGGGAGAGCATCTCCTGCTAACTTGGACAGGCTGTTGGGTAACTAGACAATTTTTTCAATGGCTAGGGAGCAAAAATTAGGAGACTGTTGCATTACAATCCCTGCAGAAAGGAAAGGAATAGCAGAAGGTTAAAAATGGGTCCGAGATAATAAAGCAAAGGTAACTGAGAGGCTTTCAAAAAAGCCTTCTACTCTTTTGTTAGTAACTTACTGTGTAAAATCCAAAACATATAGTTCATTGCTCTAGCAAATTTGCAAGCATGTAAGTACATGGAAGCTTCTTACCTTTTTATCATTGATCTGTCAAGTTTCTCAGCAGAACATATTGGACTACTTCATTCTTCACTCAATTTTAAAACAATTTAAATTATTCCACAACTATTCCCAACAATGCAGACCTGAGGAAGACTATCCCTTCCCCTACAGAACATCATTTAACCAACAAATACAAGATCAATATTTAGAGCATACTTACAGATTGGTGAATAAAAGGAATATCTTGTGTAGCTGCTAATCTGCTAGAGAATCCTGTGTTTCCCTCTGGAATCCCAAAATTTAAAGGCTCTCGTTTTTTAATAACTATCTGAAAATATTCAAAAAAAGGAACAAAAAAGTGGTAAGTCAAAGGACTGCACAGATTCCTTGGTGATCATGTATCTCTGAGCCTGTGAAGGTTCAGCTACACACCATCTCACTGTGCCTCAAACCCAGTCAGGTTCTGAAAGCTGCACAGCCAAATGAACTGGAAGTGAAAGATGTTAAATGCAAAAGACAAGAACTCCTCCTGCCCCCACTACCTTCTTCTTTAGTTGCATGGAAACCTGTGACTGTATAAGGACAGAGAATGGGCACAAAGAATCACAGATCAAATAGCCACATCTCCCAGTACTCATAAACGCTACCAATTATGATATATATTCCTTGGAGAAATCCTGCTCCTGTGACAGGTCACTTCAAGGTTCTACTTTTGAGGACAGTGCTGTCTGCCCAGTCCTACTGCACTGTAATGTGAGCTCTCTCAGCTACTCCAACTGTGTATCTGTGTGGTTTCCAATAGCTGCAAATTCTCCAGCAGGATCAACTAGTAAAGCTCTGTTCTAGTTTGGCCGAAAAATGGCGCTTTTCCCCAAAGAGTTGCCAAGATCATGTATCCCTCACTTGTCTTGACCTCAAGTCATGAACTTTGTTTAGCCTACTTTGAGTCTCTGCTGCTTCCCAACGAGGCAGATCCACAGTTTCACTGCCTATACAAATGCTAGTACCAATGCAAGAAAGGAAACAGGACTTAGAATCTTATTGAGCAATGACAGACTCTGTTTTTTTACTAAGGTTCTGTTTCCAAATAGATGAGTATAGATGAGTGGCAACATGAGTAGGCTCTGCCTCAAATCTCAAGGTTTATATTGAGACATTCAATGGAAATACAAATTCATAATGAATGGTGTTAACTAGGCCAAGTTAACAGGGATGTTCTTTAGAGTGCCTGCAGTCACCCCTAGAGATCCATTTAAACTAAACCCAGCATACAATACTCAAACAGCCATGGACTCTTCCCATGTTTTGTTCTGAACCTGAAGCTCATTCTCTTAGGCAAAAAATGTCAATATATATAAAGGAGAAATCTACCTCTCCCTAGTCTTCTTCTGTCCCTCAGATTTTGGGAAATCAAAATCCTTAGAAGAATTTAGTCCACAGGATACTGCAGATCTTGAATGTACAGAAAACTGACACCAGTATCACCTCCAGTTCACAGGACCACAGGAAGATTCAGGCTGGAAGGGGCCTCAGGAGGTTTGTAATCCAACCTTCTCCTGAAAGCACTGTCAGCTCTGAGGCTGATGGAAGTACTTAAGGCTTATCCACCTGGGGCTTAAAAAACTTCCAGAGACAGAGGCTGCACAATTTCTCTGGTAACCTGTTCTAGTACGTGTGAGGTTTTCCAATTGACTCAAAGGACTGTAAGTACCCAGCTGAAAGATTTGCACATAGAAGCAAAACCTGCAATCACCAGATTTTAATCAGCATTTATTTACAGTGTGGATGCCCCCGCAGAGATGCCCTTCTGTCTTGTCTCCATAGTAAAAATGGGTAGTTGAAGAACAAACTATTTTGAAATACCAGTTCCCTAATTCCAGCCTCCCCAATATAACTTGGTGAA
The DNA here is from genome assembly GCA_013397915.1 of Daphoenositta chrysoptera. Classification (NCBI taxonomy): domain Eukaryota; kingdom Metazoa; phylum Chordata; class Aves; order Passeriformes; genus Daphoenositta; species Daphoenositta chrysoptera. The sequence continues at coordinate 95,648 of VZRO01003854.1, read as the reverse complement.
ACAAATAACCATTGTTTCCTGAAACAGCAGGGCTGCTCCTTCAGTAGAGCAAGACATGGAATGTCTTTGTTCAAATAAGGATATGAGCACAAGTGACTAGAGGGTTCTCACATTATACTTTCCAGAACTTTTAGACTATGAAACTATTCATAAGTTTCTAATAACATGAACAGTAAAGATGTAAACAGGTGATAACATCACATTTGTTAAGATCTCAAAGATCTTAACATTGAACATGATAAACTATGCATCATGCATCTGTTCTCATTTACCAACAGCACCTTCTATAAGTTGTCAATTTACTTACAGCCTATTTTAAAGCAAGGAAAACCCTCCCTAAGTATAGTTGAAAGTGTAATACTTACTTTTTGAGTTTTTCTTATAGTTGGTGTCATATCTTTGAAATAATCAGGTTCCATTTGTTCCAAAGAATTTTGCTGAGCAGCCACATTACCATTGCCACCTTCAATCTTCACACTTGTAGGTGCATCTTCATCCCATGAAGACCAGTCTTCTACTTCAGGCTGAATGTAAGTATATGGTACAATTTAGTACTCTCTGCAGGTAAAAACTTGTCTTTTTATATCTTGCTAAGATATATACTTAATACAATATAGCATCTATAATAGTATTATATCTTTCTTGGATATATACCAATCCAGTATTGTAGGACTTGTATAATCACCCTGTTAAGGGATTAAGTCACCTACCACTTCAACAATTACCTGTTTAGGAACAGATGAATAATCCACTGTGGTTGGCAAAGTTATTTGGTCTCCACTTAACTTTCGCCCTCTTCCAGACCTGAAAGAAAAATGTAGGATTCCTCCAAGCTCTGAAAACATGAGCACTAAGTTTAAAAAAACACAAAAAAGGAAGTCTGAGAACAGCACTACTGAAAATAGTCATGGCTAAAACATTTAGTGCTTCAATTACCTTTGTATTAATTACTGTCAGTAAAAGTCTGCTAGGCAAAGGAATTTCATCATGAATTTAAAGTGGTGTTCACAAAAATTTCCAAGTGCAATTTACTTTTCTAATTTACTTTTCTAATTGCAGCAAAATAGAGGAGAAATAATTCTGAGAAATATGAAAATGGACTAACTCATTTGCATAATTTAGTTACAATTTTTAGATTGTCAGTGCTTATGAAGCAAGCATTAGCAATCTTCATTTGTCAAAGAACCAATTCTACTGTAAAATGAGAAATTTTTCTGTTGGTGTTAAATTTTAAGCTGTGTCTAACAAATAGCTTTCTGAGCTGTTTGACTTGAAAGCCCCTCTAAAGCTTTCTCCTTCTAAGTCTAAACAGAGGTAGTGCATGATTATGCAAACAGCTTTTGTTCAAGCCATGCTTCTACTTAAAGAACACTGTTTCAAAGCATTTCAGCAACGATATAAAATAATTTTAATTGAAAACAACACTAATGCATTGCAAATAAACCTCTGAGATATTTACTTCATGACAGCATTCAAAGATCAGAATAATAATTAAAATATTCTTAGCTGACATTCACTGTATTTTAACACCTTTCAACACAACAGAATGCAATTCAGCCTCACACATAAGTTCTCCCCAAAGAATGTAAGCTCCTACAGGAAAGCAGTCATGCAATTGACCTTATGTAGCTTGGAAAATTTAAGGTTTTTCTCTTACTACTGATGAGAATAAAACTGGGAAACTTCAATTTCTAGTTTCTATCCATTAGTTTTAGTATTAGAGAACATACTATCAACTCTTGACTAGTTGAATTGCTTGTAATATTACCTCTGCTGTAGCTGGTGAGTGACTAGACTTTTTTTTCTACTTTAGACCAAAAAGATTCCTCCTTAGGAAAGGTCAGGTGCTATCATCAAATTTTCAACTCTTATATAATTAACTCTAGCCCCCTAACAAACTGTTCCTTTAAGTTGAAAAGCAACAGAGTTTAGGGGTAAAGAAAGGTGAAAACACTGTTCCCTCAAACACATTAGAGACTTTGTTGACAAGATTTACTTAACATCTCTAAAGGCAACCCAACCTTGGAAACATCCTCCTTCAGACCTCCTTCAGACAACATCCACATCTTTAATACTATTTATATTTTATACTGTTCTAAGCCATCTCTTCTGCACTTAGTTTCTCTACTTATATGATCTAGAAGACTCTAGCAAGCAGCTTGCAACAAACATTCATCAAGGCAAAATGGTTACACTAAGAAGGCTGAAGGTAGGAGGAAAGTCGGAAAGAATGTGGTACCCAGAGCAGCGCTGAGGAAGGCTCACAGGAACAGCTGCTCCACAGCCATCATTACACACTGCTCACTGCTCTGAATGCCAAATGCCAAAGAATTCTTTGGTTTGTTTCTCCTTACTGATAAGCAGCATCCAGATTTCTCAGCTGGAGATAACTAGAGATTTTAAATTGAAGGAAGTGTCATCTCTTTTTATACTTACACCTTTTATTTCCTGAACAATGGACTCAGGCAGGCTGCTATTTATCAAGAGAAGATTTAACTAAAGAAAGGACTAGTACTGTATGTAACCTCCATGCTGCCTAGAAAGTTGCACAATCTCTAAAGGCACTGGTTCAAATGAAAACCTAATGTAAACTATGTAATCTAAGTAAGTACTAGCTCATATCCACTGAATTAAAATGCACGTTTAATTAAATCACATTTCCTGGTTATTAAGCATAGTTATATGCAGGGGTGCTTTACAGGAAAACAAAATTTATCAAGATACACTTTGTAACTGACAGTAAACAGAAGGAACATCTGTAGTTAGTAGTCTGAATCAATTTGATCCAGTGATTTGCTTGTGTGAAAGATTTAAAATTTTTATTTCTTCAACTACTTGTTCTTCACCAAAGAAAGGGTTTTCTACTTTTTGTACCCTGAAGCAGTTTCTCAGTTGTTCATTTCAAGATTACAGTTCATTCAGAAGTTGGAAAAACAGATGAAAATACTATCACTACATTTACAAAATAATTATCTGCTTATAAAAAATACTTCTACACTTAGAGAAATGAAGGGTCCACATAATATAGCAATTAACATCAACTCAGTGTTTTTACTTCTTTCAGAACTTGAACAGCAAGTATCCTTAATTTAATTTGGAATTCAGATCACAGACTTAAGGCTATGTAAGTGTATGCAGCAGTACACATCTATGTAAGTCTATGCAGCATTAAATTTACCAACAAGTCAAGAGCTTCCTCTTATTCTTCGAATAAGTAAAAGTGAAGAGGAAATAAAGTTATTTTGTGTCTACCACATATTCTGCATATGCTTTAACCTCACTGGCAAAGTAGTTGTCATCATACACAAAAGGAGAATACATTTCTCCAGGTTGCTATTTGTTTATGTAAACAACATGCTGCAAAAGTGGCAGGAAGCACCACAGTTCATATGACAGCACAGTGTCAAGAAGATCTGCCTCAGGTACTCTGCTAATGTATTATTGAACTCTCTTACTCCACAACATTAAATCTTGAAGGTTTTTAGACTGCTTCTAAGTACTACACTGCAGAATTCATGAGCCTTCAACTCAAATGAACACCACATATTGATTTTAAAAAGTGCAAAAAGATGCCATTGTTCATCATTAAAAAGAAAAAAAAAAGCGGTTCCCTTGAACTTCAATCACTGTCCACCAAACTTTTGAAAGAATCTTCAATAGGCAGAAGAATTTGAAGGCTCAGGCAACTGTTTTTTGACAAAAAGGATGAGAATTGCTTATATTTATAATGAAACCTGACTGATTGATGACAGAGTGGATGCTCCCATTAACTGAATCTCTTAAAACACAAAGTATCACTTGCCAAGTACTTTTCAAAAATGTGGAGCACAGCTTTTCTTCAAGTTTGACATGGAATAGTTTTAAAAGCCATTTTAAAGTCCTGTCATAGCTGTTTACAAATCCTCATTCAGCTACCATACAAAAAAATACACTCACAAATATACTACACAGACTTCTGGAACTCTAAATTAAATTTAGAGCAAATTAAAGAATGAATTTGATTTCGTTTTCATCTGTCTTGATTGTTTTGCAATTAGTAATATCAGAACTAAAAGTGGTAAAAGCGGTGGGTTGGTGCTGGGAGAAGGAAAGAAGTGCAAGAACCTGTCATTGAAAGATTGAAAAAGAAAATGTGACCGAATTAAATAAGACATGTTTACCTGCATATTAACTTTTTAATGAAAGAAAGCACTGCTGCCAGGCAAGTACAGACTTTAAAGAGTCGAAACTGTGTTATGGCCATGGTGAGAAACCCTTCCTGCAAAAGAAAAAAGTTAGATATAGAGGATTATACATCTTTATACAGAACTTAAAGCAAATTACCTTAGTTGCTGCTAAGCAAGGAGCATTCTGTGAAACTGTATTAATGCAATAAAAGAGAGCAGGTACCTGGAGCAAAGATCCTACCTGCCTACTACCAGGATCATTTCACTGATGTAAATAATACATGTATCTAATATATATTGCCTTTAAAGAAACAGCACCAAATCACAGGTAAAGTCACAGTTTAAGACACTCTTAAAGAGGAAGCACAGACAACTGTTTGCAGTGCCTGTGCAGCTGATCTGCTTCAGACACTACCAGTGGCACTGACCACTGGCAGTGCAAAACAGAATAATCGTCAGAGAGAAGCTCCTGCTTGCTTGAGCATGTCTTGCATATACAAATTAGAGATTTAGTCAGTAAGTGAAACCCCAAAATTGGCTGTTTAAATTTACCTTCCATTTTGGTGGAAATGTACGATGAGAACAAATATTGCTTATTTTAGAACTAGTCTCACTGAAAAATCATCATCGAAGAAAGACTGTTCATCCTGTGTGCACTACTGCACCAGCTAACCCATAGAGCTATTGGTATTTCTATGCCTGACTGGATCACGATAGCAAACACAGCCAAGAAAAAATTCATCTGTGGCTGAAGCCACTCCTGTTTGTAGCTATTTTTTTCAGAGACAATTTCATAATCTAGGGAATTTATACTCATCATATCACATCATTCCAACACACCACCTCGAATAGCTACAGTCTGACTCAGAAAAATCTGCTGGAATTCAAGGATCCCTCTTCTCTTCTACAGGTGAACATTTCAGAGTAAAGAATAAGAGGTTAGGCTTCACAAATAGCTTTTCATTATATACAGCTACACTTGAAACAACATTTTCTGTTGCAAGTTTAACATACCTCCTGGTGAGAAGAGAAGGCAGCCCTGTGACATTTTCCTCAGGCCATGAGTATTCCATGGAAGGACAGCTTGATTTCAAATATGCTATGGCATTTAAATCACTTTTTATATTCCAGGCTTTAAGTTAGGAAGAGTCAGGAAGGTGGATCATTAGGTAGGCTGCTCCAATACTGTCCTGAGGATTTTATTAAAAAGGTACATAATGGGATTTGTGAGCTTCACGGAGCATAGATTTATTTTTATTGGTGCTCATTTACTAGATAACGTAACTACTAATAAACACTGCAGTAATATACTACTGGAAATACTGCTTCACATATTGTCTAGAACAGGAATTTCTACTACTGAAAAATCATACAGGGGCTGTTAAACAAACGGGCCCTTTTACTGCAAAATGGAAGGATTAAGTCAACAGTAACCACCAAATTACAGACTGCACTACCGAGCTGTAGCTCAGGAGAAAGGCCTCATAGGACACGTTTCACCTCTACTTCAACATTTGTGTTATCTTAGTTCATTTCATGGGAGACTTAAAAATGTAGAGAACTTTATACAAGGTTGGATTGGCTCTTCATCTAACAGAAATAGAAAGAAGTCAGTTCCCACAAAGAAGCAAGAACAGACATTGTCCGACACATTTAGCTTTTAGTTTAAAAGATTGGACCATCATTTCGTATTATGCTCAAGCACCTCCTTACCTTTCAGAATGAGCAATGTTGACAATATCTAGATGACAGAAGAGTGCATTAGTCAAGAATTTGAGTGATTAAGAAATAATGGAAGTTAGTGAAAGAGGAGTGAATAGTAATTAGATGGAAAGTTCTCTACCCTAAAGCTATAAATTATTGCCAATTAACACTAAATTGGTGAAAGAAAATGTTAATTTTTAGGAGAGGCAGCTAGAAGTTATCTACCTGGGATTTGAGGCATGAAGAGCACATGACCTGCTGAAATGATTATAAAGGTACATCTTTTCTGAGAAGAAGCTGACTCCACTCTACCAGAATTCTCTCTTTTATCAGCTTGGGGGTAGGAGGGAAGGAGTAGAATAGTACTCAATATTAGGAAGAGTAAAGCTCTTTTCCCTTGTTAAGGCCATCTAACTTCTACACTGGACAGTACAGACAGATTCTGAATTTAAAAAACGCCTAACTATTGACTGAGAAGGTTGTTTCAGGAAGCTACCAAAAACCTTTGCAGACTCAATATTATTTATGTCTAAAGGAAGGAATTAGGAAGATTACTAAGTGCAAAACTAAAACCAAAACAATGTTCAAGTTTGTCAGTTAGAAATATATGTATTTATATGTGTACATATAAATGAGCCCAGTTTTCAACTAATCTCTGTTTTTTCATATATCGAATTGCATTGAGTTCTCAATATAAAGTTAAACAACTGAAAAAAACAGAATCCACAAGAACGCTGCCTTGCAGAGTCAGTGGACTTGTGACATCCACTGTTGACAAGAATTAACCACCAGAAGTTAATCCATTTGCCAGGTCATTCCCATACACGAGTGACTGCACTTCCAGGATCTCCAGTGTGCCCATTTGGCAGAGTTCTGTAGCTACCATCATTCCCCATGACAAACAAATAACTTGCACCTCTGCACTTTCCAATGGCAGGCAAAGATTTCAGAGTTAAAACGAGACACATGGCCACTTAACATATTTGTGAAAGCTGCATGTCTTTTCAGCTGAGCTAGAACTGGGCCCTTCAAAGGCTGGACTTGATGATCCTGAAGGTCTTTTCCAACCTTAGTGACTCTACAATTTAAGACAGTAAATACTGTTTTGCCCACCTCTTCTCTGAGCATTGAGTGCAGTCTTCCCAATTAAGCTTGGTACACTATAAACTGGCAGATGCACAACCAGAGTTTTGTCAACAATATGCTATCAGCCAGCCATAGTAATATTAGCAATCATTCACCTTTAAAAAGAACTTTTCTCAGTGTACCTAATTTTTATATTGCTATTTATGATATGAAGCAGTATATATGTATTCATTTTAGCAATATGCTAAAAGCTGTTTAAAACACAATCTTGAACCAATTATTGTCTCAAAATAAGGACAAGCCAAGTGTTTTCCCCTTTGTCTGAAACAGCACTTGAAACAGTGCCTTGTTGCTCTAAGAACAGCACTACCTGAAAAGTTATAGGTTTGCTACAGGTTTTGAGTTTTGTTTGGTGCCTTTTGGGGTTGGGTCCTTTCGTGTTTGGGAGTTTTTTCAAGTTAATTAAAATTCTCAAGGTAAACCATTTTACATTTTGAAGTAGTTGTATGAATACAGATGTACACAGAACCTAATTCAAGCCAAAACATTCTGTCTTTTCTTAAGCCTTTCCTTGATAAACAATCGGTAAAGGAACTACAACTGTATCAGCTGTCAATTATAACACAGGATGACAGACATAATACAAAGCTGCAGTGCTACATCAAGAATCCTAAAACATTTCTTAACAGATAGAAGCAAATGTGAAACACTGGACTAAAATTCAGGAAATCTGGCAAGAGTTGTCTGCCAGCCTGACACATCCTGTGTATCACACCTCATGCCTCAGCTTCCCATTTATAAAACAGGAGAGAGATTCCTTCTTTCACTACTGAAATTATTTCTAATATATTATATTTATTAGACTTTGTGTCAAACAAACTTCCATTACAACAGATATAAACAAGAAAATAAATCAAGGCATGAATCCTACTCAATTTAATACTCGTGATCGACTCAACAATTTTGTAACAGACACCAAATTTAGGTGGAGTTTGACTTGTGCATCTCATACTGCCTTCCATTGGTAAAGAGTCACAACAGGAATTCACATGGAATGTGAGCACAGAAAGGACTAAAAGACAGCAGCCACGAGATGTTAAACATTTTAGAGCCGAGTCAGAAGAATGAGGCAACTTAAACATTTTAGGGACCCATAAAGGAAATAGAATGAAGGGAGGAAAAGTTCAGAATTTTATTGAACATTTTTACATTGCTTACAGCTTGCAACAGTGGCCTCATTAGAACTCCTGGCACCTCTGACTTCACTGACAGTAGCCAGTGTAGTCCACCCTCAGAAGGACTGGTTAGTCAGCTGTGGTGCAATAAGCAAGACTCTCACTGTTTATCATTGTATGATAAGCACACTGGCACCTGGAGAAACACTTCCTCTTTCATATCTAACTGTACACACAAGTACCATTTAACTAGATTTCTACAGGATTTCTACTGGATTTCTATTCTAAAATAAAGTCACTTTGGGGCACTAAAATTATTTTAGAAACTTGTTTTCTCCCAGTGAACTCATCTTTTATTGTCAGTGAAAAAGATGTAATATGGTCATTATAGAGCACCTATCCTGCTCTCTTCTGATTCTCTACAATGCCACCTGATTTGTACTGTGCAGCTTTAAATATCATCATCTTTGAAATGCAATTTCCACCTTGTATTACCAGTGTCTTGTGAATTGATTACATTTTCTTTCACATCAGCTCACTTGTGACTCTGGAATGTAAACAGGAACACACCTTAGAATCAGTGATTTTAGACCATATTAAACACAGCTAGATAAATAACCAGATGATGATGCCTAAAATAACTTGTCTGAAACTGAAAGGCTCCCCTCCACTTTACATAAGGAGACATAAAAAAAGCTTCACCCTCCTAAATCAAAACAAGAAGTTCATTTCCTAGTACAGAAGATTAACATAACCTTAAGTGTTTACATTTGTCAGCACCAAAACTCCATACTGGTTCAGTGGTGTTTTTGTGTTATCACTAGAATGGCTGATAAAAACCTAGCAAAGTTTCAGTGGTAAGGACAGAATTTCTTAAAAGTTTATTTTGTATGAAGATTTACTAAGTAGAATGGCCACATCAACCTAAAAATGAGCAAATAGGTTTATAGGGAGATGGAATTTTATGAAGATTAGTAGATAGAGATAAAAAACCTGTTTTCAAGCACAAAACCCCTCCTCCAAATCATGTATGTTATAAGACATACAAAGACATTCTGTATTTGAAAAAAGGTAACGATTCAAGAACAGCTTTCAGTCATGTACTGAAAGACACAACCAGCACTTCCTGCATTTCAAAGACAGCCACTGTGACTGTAGGCTAATGAGAGGATTCACTGCCCTCTTCCTGGTTGATTTGTTTAGTTTCTTGGTTTTTTCATCACTTTATACAGAAACATAATATTGGGAACACTTGTGTATGGAGGGAAAAAAATCCTACTTGTCTTGACTACTGAATTTGGTAAATAGACACATCAAGTGGCAGCACGACTGAACCTTAAAGCCATGCTATTATGGCATTAGGGAGAGAAGCTGAATCAAAAGGGAAGATTAGGAGGCATCTCCTCTATCTAATTGTAGGTAAGTGGTTGTGGGATGTTTGTAAAGCTACTGTCATTTCAACACTGATGCTCCAACTTTCAGTGCAAATACCCTAACTAGGCAGCTGAAGTAGCTGGGACAGAAGACAGCTCACTTACACAAACCACAGGCAGAGTAAAGTCATCCAAGGCACTCAAATCCAGAAAGAGATACTATCAAAAGCTGCAGAAGATACCAAAAGTCAAGACAGAATGTTTGTCTCTCCAACTAATGGCAGCAAAAATTGGTGACTGCTGGTGATTCCTGAGTTATTTCTAGACACCAAACACTGATATACAACGTATGGAGTTTCAACTCTTTTTTAAACATGTTGCTCCCAGACCCATAAACCTTCCACAGTAATACCACCACATCTCATCCATCACATCCCCTTCCTCTCCAAGAAACTCAATATAGCTCCAGCCATACTCCTGTGAACTCCTGAAGCTTTCTGTTCTAAATTAGAAAAAATTCCACTCTTCAAGGCAGTATTAGTTAAAACAGAAAGTTTATGTCCACTGACTGATCAGTTATTCTTTGACAACTCCTTACTTATTGCCACTGTCTTCTGAAAGCCAGCATACAGAACACAGACTGAAGTAATGCAGTCTTGTGAGACTACATTATAACTTCATTCACCTTTGCAACAGGTCTTTTACATAATGCACTACTTCACGCAACTCACTTCACAAAACTGAAGTTCTCAGACATAGAACTGGAGTTCAAGAAACACAAGTTCTGTTCCAGTCCTTATTTGCCATCCTCGACCTAAGTTTTCTGTAACTACATGGAATGCCAAAGATAACAAATTTACACACTCATTGTTACTACCACAAAATCATCTTGCAATGCCCGTCTTGACAAGAACCAGCTATTTACAAACAACGTACACTGCAAGACAGCCTAAAGAAATCTCTGCACTGCACATCTGTATTTCCACAGAGCTATAAAGAAGGAAGCTATACTATTTTTCATTAGATATGCAACTCAGGCACTTACACTGTGAATTCATGACCAAAAAACAGTACCCTACCATTCTACTGACCAGACAAGGCTTGAATATTATTAAGAGACGGCACCGAGGCCAAATAGTAACACTTAATTTTTCTGTGAGGTGTTAGAGATTCTTAAGCCTTTAAAAGTGTGATAAAAAACCTTCACACTACGTATAATGAGATTTGCCGCTCAAGGTAAGCAGTAGGTAACCCCAAGCAATGCCGTCCCACCCCCTGCTCTGGCAGAGCGTGTGCCCTCGCCCTGTGCCACAGGGTGCCAAGCCCCCAGCCCCCCAGCGCTGCCTGTCTGCTGCTCCGCCACTTCATGTCCTTCCCAGCCCACGAGATC
>VZRO01003854.1:24826-74270 GCA_013397915.1 Daphoenositta chrysoptera | reverse complement strand
GCAGCGGAGCCGCTGCAGAGCGCGGGCGGAGCCGCCGCCACTCTCCCCGTGCGCGGGGCGCGGGTGCCCCCGAGCGGCTCCTCAGCTGGGAGCTCGCAGCGATGACAGAACGGCACAACCCCTGGCACAGGAATGGCTGTCTAAGCGACACTTTTTACAGGATTCTTCTAACTAGGAGTATTATGTTGAGTCAGTAATTTTTCACAGTAGCCACCTAGTCACAACAGTATCCGATTGCTCATTCAGTTTCTGCTTATGCTTCTCCTCCACTTTATAGCCTATTCAACACCACAAATACAGTCTGGGAAAAATTAAACATTGTCACTTCAAAGCCCCTTTCCTGATCCTCTCTATTAATGGAATTTATTTTTGCAGCTATTTATAGACCTGGCTGATGTTACAGTTCCAGATACAAGAATATAAAATGCATAATGTTAAGAGACTTATGGTGGCAAATTACTGAATTTATTTGAAAAGGCCCCAAAGATCCACATTAAAAAAATTACCAGTAACATGGGCAAAGCTAGAAAACAGTAGTTGTTCAGAATTAGAATAGCAACTCAAAGTAAACGTGAAAAGAATTGCTGAGAAAAGATACAAGTGCCTTTTTCTTGAAGGACTGAACCTCTTATGGATTGCTGAGTAAATACTTCCAACCCACGTCAGAGACTTCAAATAACTCATCCTCTAGAAAAGAAGTACCACAGGAATATCACCAAGAGTTTCATGTAGTCTTAACTTTCTCCTGCTTACTCTGGGAAAATCAGAAAGCATATGCTTAGCAGTATGTCATATCCCATTTTCCACACTTTTTTTTACCCCTTTCTGCATTTATGGTCAATATACTTGTTAATTGTGCTTCTTTTCTGAAAACCTTTGCAAGGTTCCACAGCCGTATAAAGCTATGGATTATTAAAAACTGGAACAGGTAACACCACATTACAGTTCACTGAGAGACAGAACCACTTTAGAACCACGAGTCCATGAAATTTTTTATTAAAATAACACCAAGTTTTAGAAATCGATGCAATGCAAAGAAAAATTAATGATTTTCCATCCTTAAGTATGTTGCATTCCAATCCTGACATGACTGATGTAATGCAGAAACACTGTCAGATGAATGTCAAAGTTAAAGACTGGCATGCTGAGCAAGGAAGGTTCTTATTCTTTGCAAGAGTTCTTTCTTTACACTGTCTGGTACCAAAGCTGAAACACAAATAAGAAAGTAAGAAGTAAAAAAGACAAAACAGAAAGTATGCTAATACAATACTTTTACAACAGCTATTTCTATTCTTTCATTGTTGCAATTCCGTTAATACCTAAAGTAACTGAAAATACTTGATTTTCATACAGCACATCTATATTTTTCCCATTTAAAATAGACTAAAATTGGGATCTATTGAGAACAATGTTGTTGCTGGTAGGTTTTTTTGCCTATTCATAGTCCATAGTCCAGAAAATTGGAAAGTTTGAGGAAAAGGTTTATTCAACAGGAAACAAGATACAATCACCAGAAGAAGTGTGATTATCCTACCTCTTTTCTTCACAAATTTAAGACCAAAAAAAAAATCTTAACCCTGGCCTCTAAGTAAGGGTCTCCAGCAAGCTATTTTGAAGACCTATTTTTATTTAAAACTTAACAAAGTTACTACCACTAACATCAAAGCTGCTAGAGAGCTCAAGAGGAACAATATAAAGAGGACTGCAGTTTCCTTAAGTGATTCTATTTTTTTTTGTATCTTTACGCTATGTCCTTTACTCTTCCCATTCCCATTGCACTGTTAGTTCTGATTTTCTATCTGAAAAAGATTTGGAATCTTAAAACATCTGTGTTGCATACATGACTTGGGACCATTAAGTCAATTATAAAAATGAATATAGACATGACTAAATAATGTAATCTGCAAAAGTACTCTGAAGGCTGCTACACAATACAAATTCACATGTTCTATTTGTAGTTAATATTAAGCTATTAACATTTTATTAGTAGTTAATATCAAACTATTAACATGTTTCCTTTAATCCAATACAGGCAAGTTAATGATGCTGCTTTCAAAATATTAATGTAATAGAGGTAGGTATGCTTATTGATGTACTACTATGTCACATTTGTATTTTCTTACCTCTGCCTTTGGGAGTGATTTCTGCCACCAAATCATCAACAGTAACATGCTCTAATCCTTTTTCTTTAATGACATCTGGGGAAGACCAAAATCGGTATTTTAAGTCTTTTAATCCATTCATAAGATGACAAAACCTATGCTGGTGATTAAGAGACAAAACCTGCCCACATAGTCATGGAAGAATATGAAGTAGCATGGGACCTAAATATAGGTTATTAGCTCAGTACCTACTGCATTGTACAGTGGATTTTAGTCTCTCACTCATGCCATAGGTTTAAGGATGGGAACTTGTCACTGCTGATGCATCTTGATCAGCTCATATTTAAAAAAAAAAACAACATTAAAATCTTTTATCTCATCTGAGCATTACCAGATGTGCCTATTACTGAAGTGTTGGAGCAGTTCACAAGTTGGCTCACTTCTCTCTTAAAACACATTATTTACACAGTCCTAAGAAAGGTGCAACTGGAAAAACACTTTGGAACACATAACAAGGAAGAGCACAGACAGTAAATCCTTACTGTTCTTTCAATTGGTTTAAACAAGATTTCTGTACATAGTTCAGCTAAGTCAAAAGGTATGTCAGAAAGTAAGGAATGCATCTATAGCAAAATAAAGGCTATTATTAATATGCATCAGTATTTAAACAATTGTTCACTTATAGTGCCTTGCACACCACTGAAAAGTGCAAAGTCAAAGATGAGAAGTAATCTCAATGCAGTAGCATGAACCTAAAATATTGTTTAAACATGTTTTTAACTGAATGTCAGTACCTAGGATTGATTGTCCCCAAGACACTAAATATATTTTCTGAACTGACATCACATGAACTATTTGTAAAAACAAACAAACAAACAAAAGCCCCGAACCCAACAAGCCCAGCCCCATCCCCACTCACAGAATGGGTCAGGTTGAAAGGGACTACAATGGGTCTGGTCCAACCTCCCTGCTCAAGCAGGGTCATCCCAGAGCACATGTTACAGGATTGTGTCCAGATGGTTCTTGACTATCTCCAGTGAGGGAGACTCCACAACCTCTGGGCAATCTGCTCTAGCTCATGGTCGCTGCACAGTAAAGAAGTTCTTCCTCATGTTCAGGAGAAACTTGCTGAGTTTCTGCCTGTTGCCTCTTGTCCTGTTGCTTGGCACCACCAAGAAGAGCCTGGATCCATCCTCTGACACCCTCCCTTCAGATACTGATAGACAGTGATGTGGTCCCCCTCAGTCATCTCTTCTCAAGGCTGAGCAGGCCCAGCTTCCTCAGCCTTTCCTCATAAAAGAAGATGCTCCAACCCCTTACGCATCTTTGTCACCCTCTGCTGGACCTGCTCTAGGAGCTGCATGTCTCTCTGTCCTTCCTTTTGGAGGTTATTAGGCTCTTAACAAAGATAAATGAACTTATATTTTTTCAGTCTCAGCAGTTGCAGTTACAGTCCAAAGTACTAATGTAAACCAAATAATTTTCCATAACTTTACTATAGCAGAGTATAAAGTGTGTGGTTGAGAAGGCAGATAAACACCTCTCTTGTTTTCTGTACTACTGGAATGGGTAATCTCTGGCAGTGCCATGAGGTGAACAATGGCAAACATGAAACTTTTCAGGCTTCTTCACAAATCAACCTATGAAAACAATTTAACACACTCAGCCCTACACTACTTTGCAGTGGAATATTGACTTTCCAGGCACAATAGACAAAAGCAGAATTTAAGCAAAAGCTCAAGGGATTTGTTACTTGCTTTAAGGAAATTTCATCATGCAGCAATATTCCTGGATGCTTAAGTACTATTTATAAGTTTCATACAATTTATAAGTCATTAAATTCCAGCAATGCCAAACACTTAACTCAAAGTTAAAGATTTGAATATTCAGACATTCATCTGCTTGTTTTCTCTCCTCTAAGGAGATGACCTTAATTTCAAGAATTGTATTCAGGAAGAATACAAATTCACTTCTTTCCCTCCCATATGCAGATAACAAAGTTCTCCAAGTTCAAAGTTTCTAAGTTGCATACCACTGTATTTGCCCAATTCTCCTTTATCTTTTTTCTTCTCCTGTAGCAACAGTCATCTCTCTCAAAACAAAAGGCTGTTATCATCATGAATATTTAGGGAATCAATTCCTATCCTTGTCTAAGAAGCTTAAACAGTTCAGATCAGAGTTCTTTAAAGATTTTTTTGCCAAGATAGCAAGATGCTTTCTTACACGCAAACCCAGCTGCCAGGGATACTTCCCTCTTGTCTTGTTTAAACTGGCAGTAAAGCCTTCATCTGGGACTTTTATTTGGCCAGAGTCTCAGCTGACTACAAAGGATATTAATTATTTGACCACTGTTACCTTTGCAATGTGCCTTCAACTGATCCTTCCAGCCACATTCTATTAACTTGGCTCTCAGCAACTCTTTAAGGCTGTTAAGACAATATACAACTTGTTAGAACAGCAAACATTCCTGACAGCTTAAATATGCTCCAGCATGAAAGTTAAACCTACAATTGCTACCCAAGAGCTCCCAGACCAGCAGCAGAATTGTCTGAACATCAGGTGAATCCAAACCCAAATGAGTTCCAATTTCAGTTTACCATGTTGGGCTATAAGAATCTTGTGCCTCAGGAGGTAACTCACAGAATTGCTTCAGGCAGTGTTGATGATGCAGCCAATGAAAAAAATGTAGAAACCCTGGAATTATTCAAACTGAGTCTACTCAGGTAGCAGATGCATGCAAACTTTCAAAGCTGGAGTATTTCACCTGATACCACATCTTCAAAATAAGTAAAACCTTCCCCCTCACCATTTAGAAAGAAGAATTCTGCACTACTCAACTGCAGGTTTATCTTCCCAGTTACACATCACCTTGTTTTGGGTGAAAATGAAAGGATCCTATATCTTATCTTCCTAAGCATGGTTAGCTATGTAAGCTTAAGCAACAAGGATTCAGGCATTAATGGAGGACACAGCAATCTGCCACAATGAAGCATCCACTCCATATATCAAAATAGAATATTGAAAGTTAGTTTAAAAAGTGAAAATTAGTACTAAAAAACAGAGGAAGGGAAAATGAAAGTAAAATATGATAAGTAACTTTAATATCTTTTACCGTTTTCTCCATTAGCTATCAAGCCTGCTTATCTTGTACTATCCTAAATAACTCTAGCTAAACCCTGTTTTTTGAAAGGACTGCAGCAAGAGGCTGAACCATGCAGGTCTAATCCCTTTTACTCAGTGAATTGTGTAGAGGGCAGATGAACTGATGACAAAAAGCAGAGTCAGAATACAGGTGAAATTGGCTGCTCCTAGATATTTCTCAATTCAAGAAATCCAAGTGCTCTGCTTCTGCTCATAGTACAGCTCTGATAAAGCCTGTTTATAAGACAGCTTTTGACATCCTGATAAAACCCTTCCTACTCCTAAATTAGGATAAAACAGATCTCAATACCATTTCAAGAAATTGCTTGCTTTGCTAAGCTCCGTGCAATCTCCAAGGGGATGGTCACAACCAGAGAAGATGTAGAGCAGAGATATCACATCAGGCTACAAAAGGTTACACCAGGTACAAGGCTGTGCCATGACCCAGGAAAAAAATTTGTCATACAGGCCTTTAAAAATGAAGCTTTTGGTGCATGGTGTTACAAGCACAGAGAAACAATGATAAGGAAAATGTCATAAGCACTCTAGTGATATGTAAATACAATGTCAATAAAACAGATCGAAGAGACAACAAAAGGCCAAAAACATTGTGCAATTTACTTGTTTGCCTTAATTGGGATCTCTACAATGACTTGCACAAGTGCTGTTTTATTATTTCTACTGTGTATTGCTTTACCTAACAAGAGAAGAGCTAGAAACACAAGAAAAACTTAAAAGCAAAAAGGAAAGTTTTGTTTCATTCTCTTTAACAGGAAATAACACGGCTCAACTGCAACAAATTGCATGGAATGATGATTCTTACATGAATCTACGGCATTCCAACACAAAATACCTGCATAAGAGAAAGCTTTAGAGTTCATAAGCCTATCATCCCATCCTTTATTTCCCCACCATCTCTTTCCAATTGTAGAACTAAAATAAAACTGTTCAAAAGGCATTTTAAAAAAAGTTTTATATAACATTCAAGACTTTCATGTACAAACATTTAAGAATTTAGAGTTGAGTTTACTTCTAGGTGTAGTGCAGGTTTGATGTATTTAAAGCCTCTCATCGGCATGGAGTGTGAAGTCAACTTACCGTTCTCGCTCTCCTGTTTCTATT
The DNA here is from genome assembly GCA_013397915.1 of Daphoenositta chrysoptera. Lineage (NCBI taxonomy): Eukaryota > Metazoa > Chordata > Aves > Passeriformes > Daphoenositta > Daphoenositta chrysoptera. Next base: position 67,905 of record VZRO01003854.1, on the reverse strand, counting down.
AGCTTTTGGTTAATGGTTGCTCTCATCTGGGCATCTTTATTCATGTTGAAATCTAGGTTTTCCACAAACCTACACAGAGCAAGGGAGAGTTTCGACAAGTGCTGGTGTCATTCACACAACAAAAAATAGTCACCAAAACAGACTGACATGCAGTGTCCTGTTCACCGACACATCCCCGCGGTTAGTGACCGGAGCACCAGCGTGTGAGGGCCCCCCCGCGCCGGGCGCGGCCTCTGCGCAGCTCGGCCTCCCGCTCGGCGCCTCCGGCGCTCGGCCCGCCCAGCGGCACCCCCGGAGCGAGGGAGCGGCGCGGGGAAGGGAAGGGAAAGGAAGGGAAAGGNCGCCCCGGGCCCGCGGCCGCCCCGGGCCCGGACTACGGCTCCCAGCATGCACTGCGGCGGCCGGGCGTACCGCGCGCCCTCTCCCGTGGAGCTCCGCGGCCGCCGCCGCGCGTTCCCCGAGGGCCCGCGGAGTTGCCGGCGCGTCCCGAAGTTTTCCCGGAGCCGCGGGATGGCGGGCGCCGCCCACTGCTCCCTGCAGGCCAAGCGCCTGCTGCTGGACCCCAAGTTCGAGGGATACAAGCTGTCGCTGGAGCCGCTGGCCTGCTACCAGCTGGGGCTGGACGCGGGTGAGGAGCGGGCGCGGGTCCCGCCGGGCATCCCTGGGGCAGCCGGGCGGGACGGGTTCCCCGCGGTTCCCTTCGGCCCTGCCGTGCTCGGCCCCCGCTGCCAGGGCGGCCCTCGGTGCCGGGTGCCCCGAGCGGGGCTCAGCCCGGCCGCAGCAGCGGGAGCCCCGCGCCTCTGCAGCGCGGGGGTGTCAGAGCCCGAGCGCTCCGTCTGGGCTTTGCTCCTCATGACTGCTGCTCTGGGCCGCGGTCCGTGGTCTTCCCCCGCAGGTGGCTTCATGGTGGACAGACGTCTCTGACTTACCAGACCTCTGCCTTGTAGCTGTCTCCTGGTGGGCTTAGTTCCTCAGGGAGTAAGGAGACCCGTGTCCTCAAGGTGATGTTGCTTGTGCAGGCGAGGTGAGGCCAGGTGACCAGCTGAGGCACTTCAAAGCGGGGTGTGAAAGGAGCACATGCCGTTTAGAGAAATACATATGAAATTAACAGCTTAGGCAAACTGCAGCAGATCAGCTGTTTTTCTCTCTTATTCTGCCCAGAGTTCAGAGGTGGATCTTCAGGCCATGCATTCCATGCCAAGCATCATTAGTATTTGAGATGCTGGTCCATTAACAGGCTAATTCACTGAGGAGTACATTAGCGCAAAGTCCTGTTGGATATGTGCCTACAATCTTAGCCATGCCCTGAAATCTTTCAGCACCCTATGTTTACTGATTTGTGAAATTCATGTCTTTTTGTAAGGTGGATGAATTAGTTTGGGTTTTTTTTTTGTAAAGCTGAGACAGTAAACACAATTTGTGATTGCACAATTTGTGTAATCTCTGTTTCTAAATATTTACTGAACGATACACCTGTCTACAGAGGTACCCATTATATGTTTCTTTAGTTTTGTGTAGAATACATTGTATTTGTATTGGATGGCATGTTTGCCATGCTGAATTGCCAGCAGTAAGAAGGAGGTTTTTAGGTAAATTTTGTATTGAAGGTCAAGTGAATTAGTCTGTTAGTGTATCTATGGTAGGACTGGAAAATTTAATGAGAGAAACATTTTTACTGTAAGACTGCCTTAGGTGTCGCCTTTCAAAAGCCAGTCCTAATGCAGGTGGGTGTGTGTTATGAGAGTGCTGCAGTTGTGTCAGAGATGGCAACAGTGTAGCACAGGTGCAGTCCCTTAATTTGTCCTTATTTCCTGTTCTGCCTATGGTCGAGCAACCTTTGTGGTTCTTGGGTAGTCAGTTGTGTACCTGTTCTAAGTAGGTGAGGACTACAGATTTTCATTAAAGTACATGAATGGTGGAGTTGCTAATGGAGAGATGGATCTGCTCAGTTCTTGTCCCTTCACGTATTTTACATAATAACAACAGTGACCCGTGTGAGATAGGATTGGTATGTGTGACTGTGTTCTTTTCTTTCCCCACTTCCCACAGCACAACAACCCTGACTCATTTCAGTCTGACTCAACTGTCCTACAGAGTCACTCACACTAACTCACTTACTCTGTTCTGTCTGTGCAGATACAGATATGGATACCGGTCCTCTGGAGAGTGGAAAGCTTTTGTTGTTGTTCTTGTGTTTTGGAATTAATAACAGGAAACATATCAGGCCTTAGATTTGTCTTCCAGATGTTTTGTTTTCAGCCTGTTCTTAGGCTATACAGCTGCCTCTTCCTCCTCGCTGGTTTTCTTTTGCTTCCTTCAAGGCAGTTTCCTCACAGTGCAGAGGTGTTCTGTACCTGACTTTTGTATTTCCCAGTGTCAGTGGTCTACACGTGTTAGCTTTAGGGTATCCTTCCAAAACTTGATTTCTGTGTTGTACAGGAATAATGAGTTGAGTTGTAGGGACTGTGATTGGGTGTGAAGGCTGTGGCTTTTTCAAATTACTGCATGGGAGAAGAAACCAATATTTTGTGGGAAGGCCAAGAACTTCTGCTTTCCAGCATGCTTGTGTGCAAATTCAAAGTCTCTGGAACATGATGTAGAGCTTGGTAGTTTTTTATTAAATTTATTATTTAGTTATTAAAACAATACTTGTCACTGTGTGAAGAATTTGATTTGATTTCCTTCAAGTGGGACTGAGTGCAATAGCTGAAAAAAATGTCAAATGTTTAGGAACACTGTCAGCATAATTATTTCTGATTTTATTCACAACTGTTTGCAAAAATATTGTAGTAGAATCTGGAAGATTAGTCTAAAAAGGCTATTGAATTTTTTGTTTCACAGAAAAAGATTTAATGAGTGTTTGTTTCAAATGACCTAAGATTTGTAGGTCTGCCTGTGTGGCATCCCAAATATGGTGGCAGTTAAGATAAATATGAGAGTTTTAGAGTACTTGGAATACATGACAATAAAAAGAAATAGGTGCTTTTTCTTAAGTAGAACTGAGTTTTAACTCAGCTGTAGTTGAAGTATTTATGCAGTGTTATTACAATTGCATAGTGAACTTTAGAGTATCAATCTTGTCTCAATATTTTCATCTCTGTTTTTCTATTTATCCATTTTTATGAATTTCACTGCTAGCTATAAAATAAAATGACCAAAAAAATTGCCCCGTGGAATTGATGCAGTCTTCTGCAACAGGAGCAGGTGGATAGCAGCACATGGTGTTGCGTGACAATGTGTGGGGGTTGTCATGCTCCTGAGGACTACAGTGAGCTTCATTTTCTGACCATCATGTAAAACTGTTCAGTTCTAATATGCCTTCAACTGGTTGACTATGGGTGCCAGGAATTTGCTGTGGTCAGATGTGCAGCTGACAAAGAAATTTTTTTAAGTGATTTATTTATTAGATCTGTGATTAAAGGTGATTTTCTAGTAAATTTCTTAAAATGTATGGTCACAGTGAAGAAGAATGGAGGAAGTATGATACCTTCCCTTCTCTTTTAAATACTATGATTTGCATGTTCTTTTATTTCTTCCTCATTCCAATCCATTCTGTCCTAGTTAATGCTAAACTCTCACAGAAATTTCTTTTCTCATCTCTCATCCTGTAATATATTTCAACTAGTAATGAGTCCTACATTGTTGTGCCTTTAATTCCTAGCTCTTCATCTTAAATTTGGCCTTTCTCCTTACTTTTTTTAGTTTATTTCCATAACTTATTTTCAAATGTTTCCTTTGCACTGAGTTTTGTAATGCTTTTTTTTTTAGATCACTGAATCTTTAGGAGGGGACAAAAGAGCATTTTGTTTGTGGTTCTCTTCTGCCGTAATCTGATCTCAGGCGAGTCCAAAGCAGAGATTTTGGGGCAAATCCTTGTCTCCAATAAGGAGACTCCAAGTTGCACAACATTTTTAAAGGATCGAGACCTTTGCTGTTTACTGGTCAGATGTCTCTTAATTCCTTTTTCTTTCCATAGGCTTAGGATTTATTCAGATGTGGATGTCCCTGATCCCTTTCCTCTCTATCTTGTCTATTTGGCAGGACCATTGTACCTATGATGTTGTAGTGGGTGCTTTTCAATACAGCTACAGCTGGAAGGCAGAGTAAACATTGGCTCAGACACAGAGCTGCTGTTGCAAGCCAGGACAATATTCAGAGAATGCATTCCTTTGATCTCGTGCATTTATGAGTTTTATCACTTTTTTTGGAAAATGGTGGTAATGCATCCTGTTCAGAAGGTCTGTTCTTCAGTGAAAAGTTGTCCATTAGTAGTGATACATGAAAAACATACGTTTGTGAGTCTTTATGGAGCAAAAGGCACTGGTATGTTTCAAACTTTTACAGAGATTTTAATTTACATTTTCCATTTGCATTTGAAAAATTAAATATTAAAAAAAAAGTTTTTAAAGTAATATATGGGAAATAGGAAGAAATTGTGAGCTTTTTCAGACATTTGTACTGTAGTTCATAAAAGTTTAGGTCTCAGGCACATATTAACAACAACAAGATGGTGCTGCCTTTAAAAATAAAAACATATAATTACAAGAAAAAGCATTAATACAGGGCTAGAAGGATCTTTGAATGCTGATACAAGAAAATAAATTATCTCTTCCACTAGTAGATCAGCGTATCTGAAATACAAAATTGCTTCCACTGGGTGGCATTGCAAAACAAGGCATGACATTCAAGCATATAATATTTGATGCCACAAAATATGCTGGTATAATTACTTTGCATATTTTGCAGTTTTGTAAAGTTGCTTTGGAGTATTCAGGAAAACATCTAAAAATGGAGGGGCTGTTTGGGGTCTGTTCCTCATCCTTTTTTTCACTCAAATTCTGCTTCATAGTGTTTGATGGCAGATGTAAGGCTTCTCTATTCATTTAAAGTATAAGTTCCTTGATAGTGTTCTTTATTCAAAGAAGATTTTTTTTTTTTTGCAGTGCAGACTGATATTTATAATAATATCCAGCTAGGGATCTTATTGTAAGGTTAAGGATGTGTTACTTCTTCTGTTGATTCTTATGAATTACTTTGTATTTAGTGCTTTTGCTTTCAAGTAAAGCATTGTGAGTGAAACTCTTCTTTAATTATGTTTAAATTATTTTGAGTCAAATTACTCTTTGTAAGCATGGAACTAGCAGAGATAAATACAATTCTAGAAAAGTAGCATAGTTTTCTTTGTACTAGTCCAAAATATCCCACCTAACTAGGGTTGTTGGGAAATAATATTGAAAGCTGAGATTTAATTTAAACATTCTGTGTATTTGCTTTCTTTTCTGGTATGAATGACAGTGTATGAATCCATGTTTCTGGGTTTTTGTGATGCAGGTGTATTTATCAGAAATTTGAAAGAGACCACTATCGTTCTGTTGAATAGCTGCCATTGACTGCTGCTTCTTAATTGAACCCAGACTAGTGAACCCATTGAGACTAGTGAATTAGTCTGACTCTTAAAAATCACTTAAACAAAATAAAAACCCACCCAAACCAAATAAAAACCCTAAAACACAACAAACCCAAACCAAACAAACAGAAATCAGAAAAAAAAATCCTGACTGAACAACTAAATAAAAACTCATAAAACTGTGTAACTGTGAGAGTGAATCAGGTGATGATCTGATTGAAGTATTTCTTCTTCTCTATTTATATTAACTTATCTTTCTCTGAATTTACTTTATTAAAAGTCTCCACTTCCTTTCTCTTTTGTCCTTTATTTTTTTGCATTCAGCTCTATTGGTTTTCTCTTTTTTTCAAAGGACCATCCATAAACCTTGCATCTTGAAGGCTGTAGAAAGGAAGGAATGAATTTCACCCTAGTGTAGAATCTTCTATAAACTATCTAAGCACATGGTATGTGATAGCAGATGGCAGTTATGCACAGATTTCACTTGATCACAGTATGGGTTTCAATTAATGGAGGATGGAATAGGTTCTATAATTGCTTCATCATGGCAGAGCTACACATGTGTATAATATTTTCTGAAAGCCATTGGTTACCTCGTTTGAAGTGTTTTATGACAAGACAGAACACATTTGTTAGATTTCCTGGTTTAAAATCACCTATGAATTGTATAGTTTCTGACTTCTGTTTATGTGGAATTAATTACATACTGCAATAATACAAGGGATTTGGATCTCCTATTCCTGACCCCCTATATTATTCAGGGCTTATCAGAACTACAGTCTAGAAACATCAAGGACAGAGAATTAATGTTCTTCCAGATTTTATAAAGTTTATCACCATACAATCAGCTAATCAATAGTTTATTGTTCCAAGAATTTTTGTGAAGATTTATACCTCTACTTCAGGAATCATCTGGTTTGGAGTACTTTTACTTTTTGCTTAGTTACAGTTCTGACAGGAGCAACATAAGGAGGGGAGTGGGGAGGAAGAAGTGGAGAAAAGGAAGCCTTACCATTTCAGGTTTTTTGTGCTGAAAAATCTTTACATGTTTCTATGTGCATATTCTAATTTCATAAGATCAGCTATACAGGAAGTAGATGATACGTGCTTGGTTTCACTGAAAATAATTATCCTGGATTATATTTGGTTTGGTCTTCAATTGTTTACAAAATATTCATATCATCTCTTGTTGTGTTGGGAAAAAATATCTCTGTGATAAAGCTTGGTTATACAAACAGCTTTAAAATGCATTTTCACAATATATTCTATTTTTTTTACAGTGTTATTTATGGTAAAATATTCTAATTAATTGAAGTAGGAATTGGAATGGGTAGGAGTCCTTGCCATTAAGACAGGTGTATTTTCTTCTCACTCCTTTGTTGATATTCTAGCTTGTTTTGAAGGGCCATAGCTTGTTAAACAGTAATTTATTAATTGCAGAGGTACGGAAATCCCTCCTGTGTGATGAATATGAATAACGATTTGATCTGGGTGGAATTAAAACTGCTGGTTTGCAAGTATCAACAGTGATTAGGAGACTTAATTGCTAATTATGCTGTCATTTTGCAAGTGTTTTGTATGGTATGACTGGATTTTTTATTAATCAGGCAGTATAATCTTGCACAGTTTCCTAAAGCCACTTTTATGTTAATGGCCAGTGTCTCTCATGGGGTCTGTTCTGAGCCATATAGTGACTGTCTGGTTGTTGAGTTTGTGATAGCTGTGCAGTGGCACTGATGGCACTGCCAGGTGAACTGCTCTTGCAGGAATTGGTGCTCTGACAGAGGAAACCACTGCTGCTGCAGTAGGGTTTAAGTAGATGCTAAAGAAGAGTAAGAAATCTGACTGCTGCTGCACAGAGTTTTGAACGGTCCCTGTTAAGGGGAGGGGTGGAAGTGAAATACTGGAAACAGATTTGCTCTGTTTCTGAGCAGAAAAGGGAAGAAAGTAGAAGTTGAAAGATTAGGAATTAAATAACTGAACTGTTACTATGAGAAGGATTAGCCTTGAGGTGCTTTCCCCATACTCTGGGCTTGAGTGCTAATCATCATGGACTGACAGAGTTCACTTGGAACTTTCTAAAGGATTTTTCTTGTGTGAAGTTCAAGGTAAGTTCCTTGTAGGAAAGCTATGAATCCTGGGTTGCCTGGACTGGAGAATGAAATGGAGTTCTGGTCTATCTGGGACTATTTACAGAAGATGGACGAGACCTCTGCTAATGTATTTCGAGATGTTTGGACTACAGCTGCTTCATCTCTGTATAAATATGGAAAAGGAAGAAAAAAGCTGTGCCTAATTTAAGTAAAAACCTGGTTAGCCTTTGACAGATAATCCAGTTCTGATTACTGGTAGCTGAGTAGATGTTTTCTGTTTGAAAGAATCTTGCTCAAGTGGATGACTATATGTAGGTAGCATGCTTCTTGCCTTGAAGAAGGTACTATTCTAGTGAACAGCCATTCTTTGCAGCCTCTTTCAATTAGAGAAACTTAGTCTGAAATTTTGATGGTATCTTGGACATTGCTGAAAATTTCAGCCTCAGTGAGAGTGCTAAAAACATGATGGGGGGTTGTTGTTTGTTTGCTTTTGATTTTTCTTTTGTTGTTATTTTGTTATTTTTGTTTTTGGGGGTTTTTTTGTAATTACTGTGACCTAATTCTGCTTTGTACGGTTTTAATCTTTTGCCTTGCAAGTGTTGATGGATTAATTCAAAATTTAAGACTATGAAATCCATGGAGTTATATGGAATATTTATTTTGGCATTATTTATTTAATATTAATAATATTAATATTTATTTATCTGTTTTCATAGAGTTATTATAGAACAGACTTTTTTCCCTTACTGTAATACAAAGTAGGTTTGACATGGTTGTTGCACGTGTGTTTCATCTTATGAGGGTTGTTGATAAATTGGACCTCAACACATGCTGGTGAGAGACAGGGTGGAGGTGTGTTGGGTTTGCATGGCAAGGTTTTGGTAGCCAGGGGGCTACAAGGGGTGGCTTCTGTGAGAAGCTGCTGGAAGCTTCCCCCATGTGTGACAGAGCCAATCCCAGCTGGCTCCGAGATGGACCAATGCTGGCCAAGGCCAAGCCCATCAGCCATGGTGGTAGCACCTCTGGGGTAATGCATTGGAGAAGGGTAAAAAGTTGCTGCACAAGTACTGCAGCCAGAGAGAGGAGTGAGGCTGTGTGAGAGAAACCGCTCTGCAGACACCAGGGTCAGTGAGGAAGGAGCAGAAGGAGGTGCTCCCGGGTGCCAGAGCAGAGAGTCCCCTGCAGCCCGTGGTGAAGACCATGGTGAGACAGGTTGTTCCCCTGCAGCCCATGGAGGTCCATGGGGGAGCAGAGATCCACCTGCAGCTTGTGAAGGACCCCATGCTGGAGCAGGAGGATGCACCTGACTGAGGCTGTGGTGGCATGGAGGGCCCGTGCTGGAGCAGGCTCCTGGTAGGACCAGTGAACTCATGGGGAGAGGAGTCCACACCAGAGCAGGTTTGCTGGCAAGGCTTGTGAGCTGGGCACACCCCACCCTGGCACAGTCTTTCCTGAAGGACTGTGACCTGTGGAAGGGAGACACTCTGGAGCAGTTTGTGAAGAATTGCAGCCTGTGAGAAAGACTCACTCTAGAGAAGTTTGTGAAGGATTGTCTCCTGTGGAAATGACTCCATGCTGGAGCAGGGGAAGAGAATGAGGAGGAAGGAGAAGCAGAGAGGTGTGATGAACTGATCTCAACCTCCATTCCCTGTCTCCTGTGCTGCTGGAGGGGGGAGGAAGGAGAGACCAGTGGGAGTGAAGTTTAGCCCAGGAAGAAGGGAGGGTTGGGGGGGAATGTGTTTTAAGATTTGGTTTTATTTTTCTCATTACCTTAGTCTGATTGGCAGTAAATTAAACTAATTTCCCCGGGTTGAGCCTGCTTTGTCTGTAACAGTAATCGCTGAGCAATCTCTCCCTGTGCCCATCCTCCCTCATGAGCCTTATCTTTTCTCTCCCTTGTCCAGCTGAGGAGGGAAATGACAGAGTGGCTTTAGTGGGCATCTGGCATTCAGCCAGGGCAACCCCACCACAATAGGCCACTGTAAATGGTTATGGTGCTGACATAATCAAAGCAAATGACTGCAGTGGCCTTTAGGGCAGATGACTTGCTTTCCAAGTTTATGGTGAAATTTTAAACTACGTATACATAATGTATTTTTCTTCAAATAAAGTATACCTATGGAATGAAAATCGAATAATTATTTTTATATTATTAGTTTGAATTTTAAATTACTGAATTGTAAATAAATAATTGTTAAAATAGTCTTTTTTCTTCTCCCTCCAGCTGTAGCAGAAGTGCAGCTTCGTGATGATCAATATACCCTTGACCACATGCGTGCTTTTGGCATGTATAATTATCTTCACCTTGACTCCTGGCACCAGGATAATGTCTACTATGTTGATCAGTTTGGAAGGGTTATGAATCTGTCAGTGACTCTGGTAAGAATAATTTTTTTTGTTAAGCCACTGAATTTGAAAAGATGGGGGCAGATGAGATAGAAAATACTGCAAGTAGGATCCAAATGCAAAAACTGGGGGGAGCTACTGCCAGAAAGACAAGTTGGTCAACAACAATGCATTTCACCAGGAAGAATGGAAGGATTTCGAGTGAGGTTTCTGACTTCTTTGTGTTAATAATATTGCATTAGTGTTGCAGTAGTGTGTGGCATCCCACTCTTAAGGGGACAGGAGCACCCAGGATTTGAAGATGCTCGTGGTCAAAAGGAACAACAGAGGCCAGAGGGTTCACAAAAGCTTACAGAGTTTTTTCAGTGAGTTACACACTTGGCATGGAAATTGGAATGTTAGTCCCAGACCTCCTGGTATAAACACACAGCAGTGGGCTGATGGGATGTCCAGGGTCCTGGAGGTGCTGCCTGGGCTTGGTGGGAGCACCTGTTCATGGGTCAGTTTCTCTGCTTGGAAAATAGGTGACTCACTTTCTATACATTTTCTATATAAGTAAGTTATCATGTGCATTTTGTTCTTCCAGACCTTTCTGGAAATTGATTGGAGGGCTTAGGGGGTCTCTGGTGGTCTTGATCTCCCTGCTGCAGTCCATGTCCACGTCCACTTCTCCACATTATTCCTGTATGTGTGCAGGATGTGCTGTGCTTATCTCTAGGAGCCAGAACAAGGACATTTGTCCCAGGAAAGTGCTGTCCTACCTCAGTATGGCCCCCATCTCCAGCCACATCCTGTTCTTTCTCACTGTGTGTTATTACCAACAATCCTTGCTTGAGTCCGCAGCCTGTGGCTGTCACTGTTGGAGACATACACATTAGCTCCTTTTCTTTTAGGCTTTTACACAGTGTTACACCTTCTTCTATTCTGGGGAAGATGGACATGATGACAAGCTGAAGAAAAGGGAAGACGCTTCTTTTCTAGTTTCTGTCTCTCCCTGACATTCTTGATGTTTGTTTCCTACCTTGAAAACCCAATCATTGTATATATGTTAGAACTAGAAATGCTTAATCTAGACATCCTTTTTTGGAGGCAAAAAGATGCTGGTGGCCCTGAGGAAACTTGAAATCGTGTAAGCAAGCTAGGCCAAGTCTGAAATTTCTGCTTGTATACTGGTGGTCCTAGGTAGTCAAACTTTGTATTTCTTTTGAACCATTTTAGTGCATGGATGCTTTAGTTTCCTTTACAAAACTATACTTCATTTTAGAGGAGAAAGGACATGGCTCTATGGACACCATGTTTCTAGCACATACAATTGTAGTTCTTGGGCATTAAGGAAGAAAAGACTGTGTGGAAATGAAAATACCCATTGTCGTGCTAACCGAGAATTTGACTCGAAACCCTGTGAAAACACAGGGCAATGTGTGAGTCTGTGAGAGCACGTGGCTTCGTCTGTACAAGGGGACAGAAATTAGTAGGTCAGGACTAAACTAAGAAAAATTCTGAAATTGTAGTTTTAGATTTTCAGGAAATACAGGTTTCCAGGGGATGATAGGCTGAGAAGTGAAGCTGCAAAATAGTTCCTTTGTTTTTCATAGTATATAGCAGTTAGAGCCTTTGACAGACTCTTACTGTGACAAAATAATCTTCTAGAACTTCTTCTAAAACTTTTGAGATCATCTGATTCCTAGTAGAAACATCTAAAAGAAAGCCTTCCATTAACAGTGGCTCGTCACAATCTCATTTTCTGTTTTATCCTTGAGGTTGATTAACCTTGGCTTGCTGCTGGATGCCCACCCAGACACTCTCTCACTCCCTCTATTTGACAAGATGGGGAGAAAATAAGAGTAAAGCTTGTGGATGAGGATAAAACTAGGGAGATCACTTACTAATTACCACGATGGACAAAGCAGACTTGACTTTGGGAAAAGTTATTTAGTTTACTGCCCATTAGAACTAGCGTAGGATGATAAGAAAGAAGGTCACATGAAGCTTGTACCAGAAACTTGCTCCATTGTGTGCTTTTCCATGGGCAAGAGTGTGGATATCTGTCCTCTGTGGGTTTCAGGGGGACAGCCTGCTTTTCCGTGGTCTTCTCCAAGGGCTGCAGGCAAACCTCTGTTCCACAGCACTGCCTTAGCTGACAAGCTCAACTATCTCCGGTGGCGAGTCCAGTGGAGCTGGCTGGAGGTGGCTGTATGTGCACGGGGCAGCCCTGCCCCCTCCTCGCTGGGGCCACCCCTGCAGGTCCCCTCTGCCTGCACAACACAGACACCCAACACATTCCTTTATTAGGAGGGCACTATGTGTGTAAATTTATTTCTTAGCAGATAAAGGATTTTACAACAGGCCATAAATTGACATAAGAAATATTCTTCCCTAGGACCTATTTCAAGATAATGGCACTTGAATAATATCTGGTCACAAGTTTCAGTTCCACCTGAAGTGGGAAATAAAACTGATTAAACTGTGAAATAAATAGGCACCATCTTGTGTCCTAATACATGATACTGTGCTGTTTTACAAAGGAAACATGCTTGCATATGTATAAAAAGGAATGCGTGTTTAGAAACATCAACAAGGTGTCTCATTACAAATGTGCCTGGCCATATATTAGTCAAATGTATATTAAAAATAAGATTGGTTTTGGCCAAGTACAGCTTACAGTTAAAATTAATGTCAGTCTTATTTAAAACAGAAGATGGAACAGGTTAATCTGTTCATCCTGAAATCAGAGTGAAAGAACACATAGGCTTTCTAGCACATCATCATTTCTAGTTCTGTTTCTTATTTTAGTTGCAACTTTGATTCTAATATGACAGTGTGTTGGTTATCCATATATCATGAATTATCCCTGCAACTTAGGTGTTTAAAAAGATGTCATCTGTGAAGGAAAAGAAAAGAAGTGCATATAACACCTTGTCACTTGCTCAAAATCACACATAATTGGAAATAGAAAAGTCATCAACACAAGCAGTTCTTCTGTATTGAAGGATGAGTATTCAGGTGGGTTTATTATACCAGGTTGAGGAAATTGTTACTCCAGCTTGGCTGGAAATACTGTATAATTGCTTTAACATTCTCCTAATACAGCTGTTGGACATTTTCATTCAATACATCAGCAACAATTGATACTTTGCTTTAAACACCCAGTGGGTAGGGTAGTGATGGGATTACCAAGTTGGGGTATTTAATTAACTCTTTTTTTGCATCTGACTCAACTTAGTTGATTGCTTGGTGTTTGTAGTATTCAAATATAGCTGGGAAACATACCAAGTTTTCTCCTTTAGCAGTTGGACTTGGTTTCTTGACTGTAAGCTCTTCTCACAAAGACAACTTTGTTTCTTTTTATGCTCAAATAATCAAATTGAAAAATTGTGCCAATAGGAACTCTTCTCAAACCTAATTTAAGTCCTTAATGGTGTGTATATTTTAATCTTTTTAATTTCCAATAAAAATTATCTGTAGTATACTGCTTCTGTAACTCCGTTAACTTTAATTCAGAACAACTGTTAGTGGCACCAGACACAATGTGGGTATTCTATTTGAAACAAGTCAGAATAAGGAAGCAGATAGAGAACAACAAAATCTTTCAGTGTTCTGTTTCAGGGTTCTAAATACTTGTCTCTTTGTGATTCAGAATGCTGGGTAAGGACATTTTTTTTGCAGTTAGAGAGATGTGTCAAATGCCTAGGTATTTTGATTTTTCATAAGAAAAAAGTCTTCTATTTGATATTGCTACTTTGTGGGAATTGCCATATGACTTATAACTTTTCTTTTTCCTTCCTTTTTTATTCCTTTCTCATTCCCTGTAACTGCCTTGAAAAATTAATTATTATTTTAAATCTTCTATAAAATATCTCATGTTTGTACAGTATTGTTGTTTAATCCCAGCTGACAAGTAAGTACAATGCAGCTGCTTGCTTACTGCCCCTCCTCCATCCCCAGCAAGATGGGAAGGAGAACCAGAAAAAGACAAAACCCATGGCTTGAGATAAGAACAGATTAACAACTTATGTAAAGTAAAATTAATAACAACAACAAAAATACTGATGATAATGAAAAGAGGGAAATTAAACAAGTGGTGGACAATACAGTTGCTCACCAGCGCTGACCAGTGCCCAGCTCATCGCTGCCTGAGCAGTGCTGAGTTGTTTTAGCCAGTTCTCACTGGTATAATACATGAATAGAGACTCTCACCATCCCCTCCTACTTCTAAAGCAGGGAGTTACTCTTACCCCAGTTAACCACCTGGTGAACAGAGAAACAGCAAGTCAAAAAGCTAATCTGACACAAGGGTTTTGAGGGCAGGTTTTGTTTCATTTTCAAGGAAGTCTATCCTTTTCATTGTCAGAATGAGATTAGAGACTGTTCTAATAAATGCCTAAAGTTAAATTAGTGAACAGAAAGTTGAATAAGATTATTTCCTTTCTTGCCTGTTGAAAGAAAGACTTTGTAATAAAGATTATTTTTCATTTTTTCAGGAGATTGAGTTCTGAAATTCCTGCTCAATGCTGATAAATCTGATGTGAGCTTTAGAAGATAAAGTAGTTGATAAGTTTTCATTTTAATTGCATCCAAAACGATTTGAAGCTTACTGTTAAGATTCACTTGAAGGCTGACAAAAGTGTGGTCTTCTGCAATGTAGTATAGTATACCCCTGTAAGTCATTGTTAAGAGGAATGATGCTTCTTCATACCATGACAAGATACACAGGATTTTGCCTTTTTTTTCCCCTAGGCTCAGTAGTCATTGCTAGTTACAATGGAAAACTTTTCTATTTTCTTTGTAGAAAAAAAAAAAAGCCTTTCAGTAAAATCTAAAAATTAAATAAAACATGGGGAAGCCAAAATTATTTGTATTTAGTGTTTGTGTGATATTTGTTTGGGTTGTGGATTTGGTTTATTTGGGTTCTTTTCCTTTTAATTCTTTCATTCTCGCCTTCTGAATGTGTTACAAATTAGCAGAATAGTCCAGGGGGTGTAGTGATAGAACTGAATCTACAAACTGACCCTGAATGCTTCTAATAATTAAAAATCAAATTTGCATATTTTCCATTGCAGGTTTCATAACCTTCTTGTAGCGCACAGTAATCTCTAATACGAATTTAAGTAAGCCCAAAAGGCAAGCAGGCTATCTGTTTGTTATCTGGTCTTTTTTTGCTGTTGCTTATTAAAATGGTACTTACCCAAATCTAATTTCTCTTGCTTCGCTTTGAACATGTGTTAGATGCACATCTGATTTTACTAACCTCTGGGAAATAGGAAGGATTTGAAATCCCCTCGGAGGTGGGATTCTCAGTAAATGAGGCCACTGCACGCTCTGCATGCACAGCGTGCTCTTTCTGTGTTGTGTACACGTGCCCAAGTGCAAAGGACACTTTTGGAGATGGCCCTTTCTATGCACATTTTTGACTGCCTTATGTCACAGAGTAGAATGAGTAAGTTTCTTTTGCTACAAGTAGATTATTCCCACTAAGCTACTGATTTTCTGAGTAAAAATAGAGGAACAGAAGATGTTTAAATGGTTTGTGGCTGAATATTCAGGGTCTGTAATGCGACACAGTTTTAATCTGGTATGTTTTCACTGCTATTTCTTAGTCTCATGCATTACTGTATTAAGGATGGGCCTGAAACTAAGAAAAATTTTGTGTGTCACAGAAGAAATAATTACTTGTTTCCCACCCAGGTTTTCAATACAAAAATATGCTTCTGTTTGTGCTTCCTTTTACATACTTGTTGATATCTTCAAAACTGTCCCTGTAATATTTTTGAAACTTTGTTTTTCTATTTTTACAAATACATTTCTTTGTAAATATATTTTCATTTTAGTGTCACTAATGCTGAATTTTAGTTACAAGGGAAGAATTTCCCTCTTATTAAACAAGAGGTTTCTGATCTGTGGACCTTCAAAAATAATTGTGGGTCAATTGACTAAAAACGAGCCTAGTAAAATAAAGCAAATAATAGTTTAATTGGCTCTATAACCATTTTTAATGTTATCAACATGGTTTATTTGTTGTTGGATTAAGAAGATAGATTGGGTTTAAAAAGGGATGGTCTCCAAAGGTCAGTCAGGCACCTTTTTTTTCAGAGATTATTTTATTTGTTCAAATACATGTAGGTGCACTAGCTTTTAAAATACCTATGAAACCCATTGTATCTAATTTTGTTTCATATATGATACATATATATATATAAAACTCTTTGAGATTAGGGGAAAGGACCATAACTTCCTGAGAAATGTTCCTCTAAGATACAGAAAAGAAGCAACAGGAATTGCTTTTCTTTGTTATTACTGGAAGGCCTCTTAGAAGACCACAAATCGGATCCCGAAGTCTGTGAATCTGCAAGAGGGACAAGGTGGTGAATATGGTGTGGTTTTGGTATTTTTCAATTATGTTTTTTGTGTCCTCTGCTTATTTTAGAATCATAGAACAGCCCAGATGAAGGGATCTCAAAAGATCCTATAGTCCAAGCTGTCATGTCAGAAGGAGCATAGATGAGGTTATCTAGCACTCTGTCCAGTTGTGTCTTGAAAACCTTCAGTGACAGAGATTCTGTCATGTCCCTGGGAAGGTTGTTCCAGTCATTGATTGTTCTCATTGTAAAAATTTCTCTTTTGTCTAGATGAAACCTCCCCTAATGCAACTTTTAGCTGTTGTCCGTTGTCTTTTCTATGTGACTTCTTGTGAAGAGAGGGCCCCTGGCCTTTTTGTAGCTGCCCTGGAATACTGTGATGAGTTCTCCCCTGAATCCTCTCCAGGGAGATGAGGCCTAACTCCTTCAATCTTCTCACACAGGGCAGATTCTCCAGCCATTTGATGGTGTTCATGGTGTTCATGGCTGCCCTTTGCACCTTTTCCAATCTGTCCCTGTCTTCATTCAGTTGTGGGCACATTACTGCAGGTGGGGCCTGACAAGCACTGGGTGGAGTGGGATGATCCCATCTCTTATCTCTGCGAGTGATACTTGGGCAGATGCAGCCCAGGATCCAGTTTGCCTTTGGTGCTGCAGCACTGCACTTCTGACTCGTGGTCAGCTTGTTGTCCCCGTTGTCCTCAGGTCCTCTTCAGCAGGGCTGCTCCCTGCCACACAGATCCTGGTCTGTTCTGAGCTCTCTGGTTATTCCATTCCAGGTGCAGGACTGTGCTTGTCTTTCCTTGTTTTCCCAGTGTTCTTGCTGCCCCACTCTTCCAGGCTCTCTGTGCCAGATGGCTTTCCCTTGTAGGTACACGTCTACCTCATCACCTAGTTTAGTGTCATCAGCAAATGTGGTGAGGGTGCTTTCAATCCCATCACCCAGATAACTTAGGAAGATGTTCAGTGTGTGGGGCCTGGTATCAATCCCTTGAGGGATTCCACTTGTGATGGACTGCCAGCCCATTTTATTTAACAGCTTCTTAGTTCAGTTGAAAAACTTCAAACTATTAAGTTCTATTTCAGTTATTTAAAAGATTATAGAGATGTGAGTGTGATGTTGCTGAATCTCCAGTTTGCATCTTATATTTTTCTGTGGGTATATTTGTTTGTGCTCTTAATACTGCAGCCTGATCTACTTCATAAGGAGCTGATCAAACTCTATTGCTGATAAAGCATGTCCTGACTGTTTTTTAAAATGTGATTCCAAATTATTTTCAACTCATAAAGATTTTGTTAGGGTTTTTTTACCTAACAAGCCTCTTGGGTATTCAGAGATTACTTCAACACAAAAAATGGAGGTAAATCTTAGTCCTAAGCAGGCAGCAGCATTGCTGACATTCCGTGAGCCAAATAATGAGCAGAAAGTCACAAAGCCTTATTCAGCAAATAAAGAGCTGTATGTGAGAGTGAAGGCAGAAGATAAAGAATAATCCCTAGAAGATATGCTGGAAGACATGCTGCTGTACTTAATGAAAACAGTCAGAAATCCAATTTTCAGCCTGAAAGCAGTTTTTTTTCTCTTAGAATTAGCAGGAAATTAAGAACACAACACAGAACTAAAGCAGGACTTATGAGAACAATTACTAGAAATATAGATGAAAGTGGTAATCTAACATCCATTTTGCACAGTTATTGAATCAAGCTGATTTGTGTAAAGTTAACAGATCAGGAAATAATGGATTTTTTTTTTTTTTTTGTAAAATGTAGTGGTATGCATAGTTTTTTAAAAATCCATATGTCTTCCTGATTGTTCACTGAAGAATTACATCATCTGTGCAATTTGTTCACCATAGTGTCTCTGTTTATTCCGGTCAAAAGCTATCTGTAGTTCAGATAAACCTTAAAAAAGATTGCGGTGTGACACTGCAACAGGGTGCTAAGTAAACTCACCTTGACATGTAGTAGAATCATAGAATTGTTGAGGTTGAAAAAGCCTTTTAGGATCATTGAGTCCAATCAGTCACCCAGCACTGCTAAGTCCATCACTAAACTGTGTCCCTAAGTGCCATATCCACACGTTTTTGGAATATATTCAGGGATGGCGACTGCACCAACTACCCTGGGCAGCCTGTCCCGGGCTGTTTCCTTTTGATGTGGAAATTTTTCCTAATATGATCTAAACCTCCCCTGGTACAACTTGAGGTCATTTCCTCTTGTCCTGTCACTTGTTATTAGTGAAAAGAGACCAGCCTTCACCTGGCTAGCACCTCCTTTCAGGTAGTTGTAGAGAACCATAAGGTCCCCCCACGCCTCCTTTTCTCTAGGCAAAACAACCCCAGCTCCCTCAGCTGCTCTGCTCCTCACAGGACTTGTGCTCCAGACCCTTCCCGAGCTCCATTGCCCTTCTCTGGACACACTTCAGCCTCTCAGTGTGTTTCTTGTAATGAGGGGCCCAGAACTGAACCCAGGATTTGAGGTGCAGCCTCACCAGTGCCCAGTGCAGGAGGACAATCACTTCTCTAATCTTGCTGGCCACACTATTCCTGATTCAGGCCAGGATTCCATTGGCCTTCTTGGCCACCTGGGCACACACTGGCTGATGTTCAGCTGCTGTTGACCAGCCCTCCTGGTCCTTTTCCACAGGGCAGCCTCTCAGCCACTCTGCCCCCAGCCTGTAGTGCTGCATGGGGTTGTTGTGACCCCAGGGCAGGGCCCAGCCCTTTTCCTTATTGAACCTCTCACAATTGACCCATTGATCCAGCCTGCCCAGATCCCTCTGCAGAGCCTTCCTGCCCTCCAGCAGATCAACACTCCTGCCCAGCTTGGTGTCATCTGCAAACTGACTAAGGGTGCCCTTAAATCTCTCATTCAGATGATTAATAAAAATATTAGACAGGACTGGCCCCAATACTGAGACCTGGGGAACACCATTAGTGACTGGCCGCCAACTGGATTTAGCTCCATAGTATAATAATAATGTGATGGAAAAGTTATTTGAAGTTATGGTATGAATTAGCACAGCTTTTCTTCCCTGGCTAATCATAGGTGTTACTTCTCTTAACTTACTGAATAAAGTGACCACTCTAGGAAAGCTGAGAAATTCTATTTGCCAGTTGTGCAACAGAATAAGCTAAAATTCTTTTAAATTTACAGGTGAGTTTTATGTACTAGTTTGAGTACAATTCTGTGGCTTTCATTTCTTTTTAAGTCTCCACATTTTTACTGGGACTAGAATTATTTGAGGTAAATGATTATTTTATAGGAATGCTAGGGGAAAATAAAAGCCTTTTCTAATGCAAAATATAATTACTGCTGTAAAATTGAAGAATAAAAGTGCTGAAATATCAGTTAGAAAACACTCATAGAAACCAGTTTGATGAACTTCCACCACCTTTTCCACATATGTGGGAGTTATGCTTGCTACTCACTTTTTTCCAAATATGCTCAATGACACACAAAACTGGTAAATTGCTACTGAGATTTATTATTCTTTATATATTGCCTGTAATACTTACTGAAATTAATAAATACTTCATAAAGTCTTAGTTCACGACTTTGTTTGTAGGACACTGCTCTACAAAAACCAAGAGAAGTTTTCAGGCTACCTACAGACTTGACTGCGTGTGATAATCGCCTTTGTGCCTCAATGCATTTCTCATCCTCCACATGGGTTACCCTTTCTGATGGTACAGGAAGATTGTATTTGATTAAATCAGGCAAGCGTGGAAGCAGTGCATCTGAAAAGTGGGAGGTATGTCCTGCAATAATGTATTTAGGAGTTGTACATGTATCCCTATCAAAGTGATCTTACTGCATTGATAATGGTATTCGTTATCCTGCTTGGACACAACAAATATAATTAAGTTTTTCTACCTGAAGCTGTGAGTCTCATGTTCTGTGGTTCATTCCTCTTTGTTTATGAAAGATGAATATGGTAAAAACTGCCTACATACTGCACTATTTTCTTTATTAAAGGGTGGTTTCCCAAGAAACCACGGATGTTTTAGTATTGGCAGAAACGTAGGTGTACTTATTGAAGTGGAAGATTTCAACATGATGGAAACATTAGCTCCTTTTTCTACATCTTTTGAGAGTTCAGTAAAGGAAATTTATCATCCTGGTTTTAGATGCTTGTTAATAAATACCAACTGGTTTTTATTCTATTCTGTGTGAGAATGCTGACACATAAATAAGTTATGTTGAATTTGTCAGTATAACAAAAATACGAGATTTATAACTGAGGCTCTGCCACCATATAAATTGACTTGTTGAGTATGTAGAGCACCCAATGTTTTAGAGTTATGTTAATATCACAAGCCCATAAATCCTCAAACTTTTGTCAGGTTTCAATAAGAACAGCTGGATTGAATCTATACTCATTCAACCACTGCAGCTTGAATTCTTTGTAATTTATTCTTTCATTTGTTCTTTCATTTTCACATGGTAATCTTCTAGCAAATAATATTTCTTTTCTTCTTCTCTGTTGGTTGGATTCATTTTGTTTTTATTGTCTTGTTTTTTTGCTGAATGAGTACTTTTTGAAAAAAGCTGGAATACATGGTTTTTGGAATTAAAACTTCCAGCTATAGGTACCAAATATCTCATGCTATAAGATGTGAAGTCCTTCGTATGAAATTAATGAAATTTCATATTATGAATTTTCATATTATGAATATTTCATATTATGAATTATGAATTTTCATATAATATAAATAATTTTCATGGATTAATGAAATGTATAATTTTAAGTTCATATTTAATGACATTTTATATTCACAATGGTGCTTAGCCTTTCAATATGACAGTAATATTTATGTATTCTGCCTACCTAGTCACATCCAAGTATTGGATGGACTTTTCCAATCCATGTACATCAATAAAAATTCAAGAACTTCTAACCCTAGCTTCTCCTAAACATGAACGTTATTCTCCTTCATTTCATGATAACTTTTGTTTCTTACTTCATAGAGGAGGAAAATGGGATCTCTTTGCAAAGCTAAATAATGGCACTTATGTTTGATGATTAAACAGTGGCAGTGATGCTTTGGACCTTTTTGTCTTCTTGCTTGCACATGTCAAGGTCTACTAAGATTTTCAGAATGTTGAAATATCTAGAGAACTGATGAGGGCCTTGAGGAAATGCCTACATTTTCATCTGGAGCGTGAGACTGTTTGCCCAGTTGATAGGCAATGTTCATGGACCCTGTTTGCTCCTCAGTTGCTGTACCTCTATTGCAGTACTAAACAGCCACAATGCAGACAGGTTTGGGGATCTTTGTGCTTTGTTTAATGGGCTCTTCTAATGATTGTTTATTATAAACAATAATGTTTAAAAACATTTCAGTATAGTAGCTTGATAGCCACAGGAGGAACCAGAAATATGTGACATTGGTGGGTTCATATTGGCAGAGAGATTTTTGGGAGACAAAGTGTTACTGATTTGACATTCACTGAAATCCTTCCCTGCTTTCTGTAAAAGAGCAAGGCTTCCAGCTTTAACTGTCTGACCATTTTTGTCTTCTAGATTGTGTTTAATGAAGAACTAGGAAGTCCATTTATTATAGCACACAGTGTTTCATTTGTAAAATCTGATGCACATTCACTAGCTGTGCTGCTGCTTAGGGTAGAAAAAGATGAACTGGACACAAAAGGAAGTGGATTTCATGTTAACTTGGAATGGGTTACAATTGCAGAAAGAAAAGAGGGTAAGTGTTGTACATTTATATTATTGGTGAGTAATGTTTAAAAAAATAAAAATTGTGCTTTTATTCTTTGTCTTAGAAGTTATTTTTCCACAGGTTCTGATATTTCTTTTCCACAAAACTTCAGCTTAGATTTTACATAGGTAATTTTTTTCTTACCTTTTGACATCAAGTTATTGGTTGTAGACCTAAATTCTGACAGACATTTGAAAAATAGGAAGAAGTAAAGTTTTGTACTTGTGTGGTTAAGATAATTAGAAAACAAGGTGGAATTTTACTTGAATGTTATGAAATGCAATTTCTCTTTAGCTTGGTCTTGTAAAATCAAGGTTATATGGAACTATTTAGGAAAGATGTTGAGACACTTGAACGCATCCAAAGGAGGCCAGCAAGGCTGGTGAAGGGCTTGGAACACAAACCCTATGAGGAACAATTGAGGGAGCTGGGGTTGTTTAGCCTGGAGAAAAGGAGACTCAGAGGTGACCTTGTCACTCTCTACAACTTCCTGAAGGGTGGTTGCAGTCAGGTGGGAGTTGGTCTCTTTCTCCAGGCAGCAACTGAGAGAACGAGAGGATTCAGTCTCAAGCTGCACCAAGGGAAATTTAGGTTGGATATTAGGAAAAAGTTTTTTACTGAAAGAGTGATAAAGTACTGGAACTGTCTGCCCAGGGAGGTGGTGGAGTCACCATCCATGGATGTGTTAAAAAAAGATTGGCTGTGGCACTCAGTGCCATGGTTTAGTTGAGGTGTTAGGGCATGGGTTGGACTTGGTGATCTTGAAGGTCTCTTCCAACCTGGTGATTCTGTGTGTGATTCTATTTTTAACTTACATCTTGTTGTATTTTTTTAAATACTGTACAGCTGGATAAGTGTCTTTGGTTATGTTTTTTGTTGGGTTTTTTAGCTTCCAATAAATGATGTAGTGGGATTGGAATTAATATGAGATAAATATAAGACCTACAGACCTGTAAGACCTTTATAAAAAGTAAATACTGCATATTCTAGGTTTTCCTGCCAGAAGAATGTGAAGTTATTCTGTTAATTTTAGACCAACACATTGAAAACATATTAGTTAGTATATTAATACCTACTAATTAATATTTTATCCTAATAAAGTTTGACAAATGATACTTCATATATTCAATATGACCATATATATGTACATTAAATATCATGATTTACATAGATGAGAGAAGACCCCATGCTTCACTGTCTGATTTAAAGATGTGTGGATTAAATTAATAGACATTCTTGGAATGACTGTGATATAGTCTTGCTCATTATTTTCCGGGAAATAGAATTTTGATACTGATAGAAACAAGATCTTTAACTAGTTGAACCAAAGCAGTTGGTTGCATACTGTGATATTACTAGTCAAATATTCTTCCATCTCCTACATATATAGTAGGGATAGGATAGCCTAGAATAGAAGAGAATAGAAAATTCATTTGGAAGTGACCTACAACAGTCATCTAGTCCAACAGTCTGGCCAGTTAAAGCCTGCTCCTAAGAGCATTGTCCAAATGCCTCTTAAACACTGACAGATGGGGCTTTGACCATCTCTCTAGGAAGCCTGTTCCAGTGTTTCACCACCCTCTCAGGAAAGAAATCCTTCCTAATGTCCGGTCTGAATCTCATCTGGTGCAGCTTTGAACCATTCCCACATGTCCTGTCACTGGATACCAGAAGAAGAGCTCAGCATCTCCCTCTCCACTTCCCCTCCCTAGAAGACTGTAGACAGCAATGAGGTTGCTCTTCAGCCTCATTTTCTCCAAACTAGACAAGCCTGAAGTCCTCACCTTGTCTTGATAGGACATTCTTTCCAGCCCTTCCACCAGCTGTCTTGCCCCCAGTGGCTTTAGTTATGTTTTCAGCTGTTGAAACCTTGGATGATGGAAATATTTCACAAAAAGCCACATGAGACCAACTGCCTTACGCTTTTGGGGCCAGCTCAACAAGGGAAAGAAACCTCTGAACATTACTGGTTATAACTTAGAAGAAAAACTAAATCAGTAACACTGCCAGTCTAGAACTGAAGACTGCTACTTAATAAGAGCACCAACAGACTTTTCTTATATTTTTTAATATAAGTTAGGGTTAGGGTGTGTTAGGTGTTAGTATACACACTCTCACAACTTTTTTTTTTTTTTTTACATTTTGTGTTTTATAACTTATGACAAATATTCTTGGAATCCATAAAAGTGGATTTAAAAATCTTTCAAAAAGTCTTGCCAGTTTTCCAGCATTTCCAGGGAACAGAAAATTTATGAAATTACTGTCAGTAGAGATGTAAATAACAAAATTGAAAGCAATCTTTAATTATGAAGAGAGAAATAAATTTTGATTTAATTTAGAAAAACATTTCACAAATCAGACTGATGTATGAACCAGTCTCAAAGATAAAAGCTGTTTTGAGGAATTACAATACTTTACATTCTCTTTCATCAGTAGTCAGTTACTGTTGCTTGACTTTTCTTTAAACTCTGCCTGTGGGTGCAGTTTATCAAATCAGATTGTAGTAAAAGTAAGTGGTTAAATCAACATGCCATTTCTTAAATTACCAAAATCTGTGCTTCATCAAAGCAAAGCCTTAAAACATGGTTATGTCTCTTGACACCAACAACTGTGACATCTCTGCCCTCTTTGGTAGACTGGACAAAGGAATCACACCCACCACTATTCTGTTACCAAAGAACAAAAAAATGCAACCATAAAAATGAATTAGTAGTTAGGGGCAGTAGTAAGGGCCTTTCTTATCTTCTGTGGTACTTCAGAGGACTGTAAAAAAGATATTCCCTTTCATTAACCAGACTTTTAGGAATACTTGCTGTAAAAGCTTGAAGTGAAGAACCACCATGCTGCCTTATGACATTTAGAAAATGTGACACGCTTAGCTTTCTTCTGACCTTCTCTACAAGAAAAAAATTATATGTACAGAGGCTGTGCTGGGCGGGCTGTGATCAGCAAAGACATCATAAGAATAGAAGGCAATCTTATTAGACTAATCCAGTATAACACATTGGAAAACCATGGTACTGTGATTTAACAGGTAGGATTGCTTAGTATTTTTAAATGTAATGTGTTCCTTAGATAATAATTTGTCTTTTAGAAATACATCACGACTTTTTAAAAATTTTATTTTATAGGTGATCAAAGATATGAAATCATTAAAAGGAGAGTTTTGCAAGGAAAATCAGTCCCCCATTATGCAGCAATAGAGCCAAGTGGGGATGGTCTAATGATTGTTTCCCACAAACCATTCACATTTATGCAAAATGAAAGTGACAAATTAGAAGAAAATGATGATGCAAAAGTATCAAATGAAAAGAAAGGTAAGACTTAGTCTGACAGATTATGATAGGCTGCTCTCTTCTTTGATTTAGAACATATCTTGTTAGTTTAGCATTTGTTTGGAAACTAGCAATAAATGTTTTAATATCTATGTTCTGGACAGATTGACATTGTTTGCCTTTACTGTTGGAAGTTGTATTGTGCATAAACCTATATTAGGTGCTTTTTTTTTTTTTGGATAGGAGACACGTAAAGAATTTTGTTGTCTTAAGGAAAAGGATATTTTGCAAAAAGACCTATAATAAGTTTTTGGTATTAGTTGGATTGCTGACACCTAAATTTAGGCATCTGTCTGAAGTACTGAAATTAAGAAGCCAGTCTTCCTAGATGGGAGTGGGGCTGTTGACCTCCCCAAATTGTTGTTCATCAGAAAGCTTTTTGTTATGCAATTTATTCCTGCCTTTCTAAAATTTAAATAATTATTCTTTTAAATATTTTTCTTTTAAATAATGAGACTCCTGCATAAGATTCCCTTTTCTCCAGTGGTAAAGCAGTTCAGAAAAAGTAGTAACTTCCACAAAAGGCATTCCTACTTTTTTTTCTTTGCAATCAAAACAAAACTAAGTATGTAAAAACATATTAATAGAGTTGTTTATTCTTAAGTATCACTGAGCTCCATAATATGTATGTTTATATAATTATGTTGGATGATTTCATGTTTTATTTTTGCTTCTGCCTATGAGGTATTGGTTAATGAACAAATCCTAACTGAAGGATAATCTTTTTCAATAGT
Source organism: Daphoenositta chrysoptera (assembly GCA_013397915.1). Taxonomy (NCBI): domain Eukaryota; kingdom Metazoa; phylum Chordata; class Aves; order Passeriformes; genus Daphoenositta; species Daphoenositta chrysoptera. The sequence goes on along the minus strand of VZRO01003854.1, from coordinate 41,914 downwards.
GTGAAAACCTATTTGAAAAACAATATGAAAGAATCAAATTTCTGGACTGTGTTAATGTTAAACACTGTGACAACTGTGATGGTGTTGATGTAATTTTATTAAGAATAATCTACACATAAACCTTGAGGCAAAGGAGTTGAGTGCACTGAGCACCATGATGCAGTGTCTATGCAGTTGCCTTTTGCTAAACCTAATGTAGCTTTTAATTTTAGTTGCATGGTTGTATAAAATTGCAGGCATAATGGACTTTCAATATCAGGTATCGTTTGTGTCAGTGTTAAGAATTTTGAAGGCTGTTATGTCTCTGATAGTAATAGCTTCTGAGGAAGTGTAAGTGTAGCACCTGTGGCTGATCACTGCAGCCAGGGCAATTGTGGCAAAGGGCAAGAGTCCTTCCAGAGTCACAGTTGCTGGTATGAAACTTTGATCAGTGGAATCTTGGGTTGGGTTGTGACAACTTGAGAGCTTTCAAGGGGAACCCATACTTTACTTTTTCTCAAAACAGAAAGGTAAGTTGTACAAGATTGCTCTTTAGAAAATGTATACATCTGTATTTGTGTTTTCTGTGACCAGCAGTGCATTACCCACTCATGCTGTCATAACCTTCCTTTTGTAAAAACATTTCTCTTAAAAGGTCTTTTCTTCTAGCAGTTTAATAATCAGACAAATTCTAGACACAGTAGAAAAAGCTGATCACTACCTCTGGGCAAGCAGTTTTATTTCATCTCCATTAGCTGAGGCAGATTAAGACTACTTAGTCTTATCAAATCAGTTCTATTGAGTAGTCAATGTAGTTTCTGGGACAATATATAGGAAAAAAAGTGTTCATATCTCTGAATGGCATGTACTTCTAGCATGCAATAGCTTGTCAGTATACTGCAGTATACTGCACCCAATGTCTCTTCAAATTATTAATCATTAATATTTCATTGTATTTAAGTACATTTTGGGTTCCAGTTTCATAATGCTACACTAAACTTAAGAGTAACAGCTAATGCCCATTGTATAACTATCAGCATATTTGAGTATAGACATGAATATAAATTACTTTCCAAATGAGGGACACAAATGAACTTGATTGCTAAAAAGGTGTTTCTCCATTTTATGATCAGAATGTATTTTGTGTAAATTGATCAGAGTAAAAGTTAATTTCCACTCTTTCAAAAATGCAATTTCTTTCACAAAATTCCATATGTCCCGGCATTGCATGCTGTGGAATCCAGAAAATCTTGTAATCTAGTTTCTACTTTCCTGCATGTTTTCAATTGTAGACCCTCTCTACTACTGGCAGCAGACTGAAGACGATGTGACAGTAACAGTTCATTTGCCTCAAGACGTCACTAAAGATGACATAAAAATACATTTTTCCCCTGATAATATATGTGTTACACTGAAAGACCAGCCTCCTTTGATGGAAGGAAAGCTCTATTCATCTGTGGACCATGAAAGCTGTACATGGATAATTAAAGAGGACAAAAGGTATTGTATATATTTTTTAGTTTTCCTCTTGATAGGAACTGATCTAAAAGCATACACCATATCTGACTTCTGGCCCTTCTGCGATGGTCTCATTTAATGCTACACCCCATTTCACTTCTTGCAAGAATGGCTCCTCTCCTGAGAACAGTTCACTGGCTTTTGCTGTCTCAGTACTGTTTCTTTATCTAGTTTTGAAAGTAATCCCTTCCTTTTGCATTTATTTGCCAGGAAAAAAACCTACGCAGGTATCAGAATGTTAAACATACATTTGTAAGAAGAGTAAACTTAATTGGTTCAACAATTATTTTTTCCACTATATTTCAGGATTGATTTGTCTGAATGTACATTATTGTTTGTGTTAATAATTTCTCTTCAACTTTCCACAAACAAGCGTTTTAGTAATAATACAATAGAAGTTCTTTAGGTTTGATTTATAAATTCCTTATTTTCCTAATCTGTTATGTATTATGTGCATTATAGAAAATGAATCTGAGTGAACTTAACATGCTGTAGACCTTAAATAGAAATGTTTGTGGTTTTATTTGAGAAGTAAATTTTAGGGTTTTTTAAAATTCTGAAATAAAAGTATGAAAGAATGAAGAGGGTGTGCAAAAAAATAATTCAGAGTTCCCTAAAACATAGCCAGGTTTTTCTTGTGTGAGGGCTGAGCCATGTATCCACCTACCCACGCTGGTCTGGTTATCTCAGAGATACTCACACTCTTTAACAAGCTCAAGAAGAAACGTACACCAGCAGGAGGTCCACTCAACAGCTGATCGCTGTTTATCTAAAACAAAGGTTACCCTCTGAGTTGTGATGAGGTTGGCCAGCTGATCGCTGTTTATCTAAATCAGATATCTAAATCAACTATCTCTGAGTTGTGATAAGGTTGGCTTTTTGCAGTTTCCAGAAGGTTAACTGTAAAGGATAGTAGTTCTCAAGAAAAATCAGAGGAACTAATGTTTTTAATATAGATTATACTATTACTGTATATTAAAATTTGACTGTGATTAAAATGTGTGGGGTTGTTGGTTATTAGGTATCATGCTGAAAAATAACTCATCTGAATAACTTGATTTTTTTATTACTCCTTCAAGTGAGTGTTAGTGCATGAATCTCAGGCTTCTACTTTAATGAGAAATAGTAATTCCGTATTTCAGTGTAATAAGTTGTACTCAGTTCTTAATGTTCCTAATGCAGCACCACTTTAAATCTATTGATTAAAAGTCTAAAACTTGCTCCAAATGTCTTCTGTAAAAGTATGCTGTTCCTAATACCAGTGTAATTGCTTAAGAAACTTATTCAGAGTTCACTTAATAGTTGCTGCTATGGTGCAGTAGTTAGTAACTTACAGGGTGTTCTGTCAGGAACACTACAGCTGTCACTGCTGGAGATCCTATAAGTGTATCTAAAAAGTGAGTGTAATACAACTGACTACAGTTTTATCATTATCTATGTGTTTTTCCAACACAGTATTTAAATGGAATTCTATGTTGGTACATCAGGCTGTGTCCTGTTTTTCGTTTACCTAATTAGTTATTCCTAATAGGGTGCTGATTATACTTGGTTCTCATTGTTGTTGTTGTGGTTTTTTACATGTTACAGAAATCTTATTTCTTCTGAGATATGATTTTAGATAGACATTATAGATAATTAACTGTTGTAGTATTTCTGTGTTCTATAAAATACAAATATTTTTGGTCCCAGGTGTTACATAGAGGTAGGGCACAGTTAAGTAAGTAGCCCTAAGAACTACTACTTATGTTTCAAATAAACCTCTGTAGTAAAATTCTGTCAGTCTTTGAATAGATTGCTTTACAAATGCTTTCCTGCCATATTTGAAATATTTTAATGAGACTGCCTCAGGGTAAACTACACTTACATTGAAAACCCTGAGGTTTGTGTTTAGGCTATTAGAAATCACATTCTTAGTCTGTTTTTCTTTAGAATATTTTTTGTTAGAATAGTTTATTTTATAATTTGAATGCTAATGGTTTCTGTTATGTGATTTTCATTATTAATTCAGTTTGAAGAGAAGTGCTCTTATCTACAGTTAGAGCTTCTTGACTAATCTGACAAATGGATGTAGTGTTTTCATGTGCTACTCTTTGTCTTGTCTTTGCATTTTAGTTTGGAAATTTCTCTGATTAAGAAAAGTGAGGGATCCCGGTGGCCAGAGCTGATCATTGGTGATACAAGAGGGGAATCTGTTCTGGACTCTTCCCAGTGCTCCGAAATCGCTGAAAGCCTGATGCATCTTACCTCTGAAGTAATGGTAAGGAGTCGAGAACCAAACGTTTAAAATTCTTGTACTTTTGCATGTTGTATGTTCTTGATACTCTAATTTGCACTGCATTGACCCAGCTCATCAGTTCATTTACTATTCAAACTCCTAACTACATTCATTTTTAATTGGAACTCTAACAAACTAATGGCACTAGAGTCGTAAATGTACTTTGAACAATAAAATCATTTTCAAGGGGGACTGAATTTAACTTGTATGATGGTGTCTGTGCACTGAACAGAAGCCTGATTTAACATTCAAAATAAATTTTGTTCCCATCATTTAGGATGTGGCAGTTTGTTTGAAAGCAATTAATTTAAATGATTTTGAAAGATATCTGTTTCTTGTTTATCAATAGATTAGCAAAACTTTTATACTGTCTTCCTAGGGATACTGTACTTGACCTACAGACTGTGAGTGTAAATGACATGTTTAAAAGGAAAATTTAGGAAACTATAAACATGACTCATGAACTTTCTGGCATTTTTGCTATACAGGAAGTCTACTTAAAGTAAAATGTAATTTTTAGCTGCTATTTGCTTGGTACTTGGTTTATTTAGAAAATGGCATCTCATCTGAACTTGTGAAGCGTGCCTCCCTGTGGCTTTTGATATATTAGGTTTGGATTATTACTTTGTTTTTAATAAGGCTGAAAAGTGATATTAAAAGAAATGCTATTTGGTACTCCAGATTGATTTCTCTCCTCTCTCCCCTCAGTATTTTTGAGCAAGATATTGTAGTGTATCTTTTGACCATAGATTTATTTGGAACTTCAAATTTCTTTTCTTTTGTACCTCACACTGAGCTTAAAGTGGTGACTTTTTAATCATAAGTTTTCATGAATTTTAAATAGATTTTAATAAATTAAAATTATTATTAGCAAAACTAAATTGTGTCATGTATTTAGAGCTGCTTACAAAATGAATTAATCAATTTTTTAATAGCATTTCTCATGGCAAGCTGAAACAAGCTTACACTGATGTGTATTTACTAAATGTGCATATGTTTGCAGGGTTGTATACTTTTGCTACTTAGAGAAGGGATTTTATTGTCCATGTTTTAGCAGCTTATGTACCTTTCCTCAAATTGCAATTGATTTTATTGTATCTACCACTCATGCTGTCATCCACAGCAGAAATCATTCTCTTAATTTTGAGTAAGTACATAATAGCTTAATCTTTCAGTATATATGGATATGCAAATGATTCTTCATGTTCTATTGATTTTTTTTGGTTATAAAAAGGATTCATATTTTTTTTTCCGTAGTTTCAGTTTTCAGTGTAGTTCATTCTTTTTTTCAGAATCCAAACCCTGAAAAGGAAAACCCACCTTGTAATGCTCAAGAATTAGAAGAATGTGATGCTTTTCTTGAAGATGGTGCAAGCTTGTGCAGATTTGATGGTGATACCTTGAAAGTCACTCATATAGTAAGTAATGTAAATTATTACAGAAATACTTCCAAGCATTTTTTTATTTTGAATTTGACTTCTATTATCAGTACAAAAATCTGTAGACTATTGAAAACACGTAAATTTCTCCCATAATAGCAAATCACAATAGCAATGGAAATTGTCAACCCCTATGTGTCCTTCAATGTCATTTCAATATAAAAACAAAGCTCCTTTTGTGTTGATTAAAAAAAAGAAAAACCTTTCACAAGTGAGCCATTTGAAAAATGTTATATCAAAATAATTATAAGAAAAGAGTCTTTTTCAGTGGCATAAAATTCTTTAGATGAGTTAGTTTGCATTTTCTTCAGTAATTTTTCAGACAGCCTGGTAGAAACCTGATCTTTTTACTAAGAAGCTGGAGCATAGATCACTTTATAATACTTCTTTGTCAATCACACTGAAAAGAACAGATTGGGGGCAAACTGCTTCAATAGTGGGCTTGATCTGGGCTGTAAGGAACCCTGACTAACATTAAGTTAGGATTTGATCTGGTCTGTTGCCTAGAGTTCGAAACAACAAAATCATATGAAAACATTTCAGATTAACTCATTGTCTTGGGGTTGTTTGGGGTGTTTTTGAAGATGTTTTTAGCAACAGAAACAGGTTAAAACTGCATGAAAGCAAAAACTACATTGGGGTTGTAGCATGGTTTGGGTTACCTAGTAAGTTGTGCCACCTATATACTTGAGATTTTCAAGACCAGACTGGATAAAGTTCTAAATAACTCAGCCTAAACTACTGCTTCTCACACTGAAGGGTAAGAAATTTGTGCCCAAGAGACATTTCACAGTTCAGGAGGAACATGAGATCATAGGATCAAGAAAGGCTGCTTTCTAGCAGGCAGCAAGACATTGTGGAGCAAGTTTGAGCTCCAGGGTTCTTGTAAAGAGCTCTTAAAGTGGGTGGCATAAAAGTAATTTAAAGGTTAATGTGTTTAAAGCGTTATGGTCAAAGGACAGTTACTGTGGGTAGGAAATACTAATTTCAACCTCTTCTAATGGGAACTTGTGTGTTTTGGTCCTTGTTGAAGTATGTAGTAATATGAGTATTTCAGTATATTTTTCAGCGTACAGGAATATATTTTCACTTCGATTTAGTTCTTCTTTCAAGTTGTTTGGGGTTTCTTGTTAGCAATTATGGGGCTTTTTCCTTCAGAAATGTGGCAGGTACAGCTTTTTACCCAAAACTCCAACAAACATTTTTATTGAAGCATGTGCTAATCTGAAATTTAGTAATTACTTGATTGTGAGTAAATTAAAAAATGTTGACATTTCATAATTTTAGTATTCTAATTAATCCTTGTTTTAGTGCTTTCCAGCTTTTACCTCAGAGGGACAGTATTTCCTTCTCTGTTAGCCCTGCAGAAAACCAGATGTGATTACACAGAAAGAATCTTTTCCTAACATCAAAAGTTGTAGGTTAGGATCTGTCCTAGAAAACCATTTCTGCACAAAACACATTCCTATTTGCTCGTGTAGTGGACATAATGTTTTTCTAAATATTATTCCGACAAACTTAATTGCATCTCCTTGAAATGTGTAAGGCACATGTGGTGTATTGAGCTGTTGATCAGTGGGATGCAGCATAATGTATTCAAACATTTTGTCAACTAACAAACATAAAACTGTTGATCATCTAACTTTGGCAGTTATGTGTAACAGAATCTGCTGTTTATACTTTGAATCAATATTTTGTATTTGTTTTGTTTTCAGATTAATCTTGGAAGCAACCAGTATCTTTTCTCAGTTGTTGTGAATCCCAGAGAAATGCCATGCTTCTGCCTGAGGCATGATGTTGATGCTCTTCTCTGGCAGCCTCACTCTGACCAACCAGAGAATATGTGGGAACACATTGCAACTTTTAATGCTTTAGGTAAGAAATCAACATCTGTGTCACACACCTCTGAGGCTTTTCTATCTGAGTACTTCTGCCACGGTATATGTTGCTATTTCACTTATTTAAATCTGAATTGAAAATTACTATAATTCTGTTGATAGCAGCATGGTAGCTTAATTTTAGAAATAAAATAATATAGAAATAAAATGTTAATGCCCTGGGAGGAAAACAAGCCTTTTCAGACCATGTGTAGGATATAAGCACAGTACTGCACAGTAAAAAGGAGAGTTCCTTGGATAAGTAACCTTGACTTAGAGACTGAAAAGCAAAATCACCACCTTAACACTCACACAGACATCATCAGGGCAATAGCTGCAGTTAATTAATTATATGTCTAGGTGTATGTAACATTATGGTAAGGTGCTTTAATAAGTCACCTGTAGATTTTTCCTGTCTTATTGTCCTGTGTGATAACCATAGGCATGCATTGTTTAATGGAAGTGAAGCAAATAACCTTTCAGAAAGATGGTAGATCACTTTGCAAAGATTGTATCTCAATTCTCTTTATGGAAGTGTGAAAGGAAATCAGTCTGAAATGAGTCTGTTTGCTACTAGAGTCATGTAATGAAAGTGGAACAGAGAGGGTTTTTTTTCCTTCTGAGTGAATATGAACAGAAATCACAGTGTGTTAAAAAGAAACTCGTTTTTTTTCAGTCATTTCTAAGCAGAAGACAAGTTCTAAGTGTCTGTTAAGATTAGGTAGGCTCAGAAATCCTAATTTTAAATGTAACTACACACTGGGAAATGAGGAGAGAGTTTTATTTTGTTTGGACTGCTAATATTGGGCCAAGATTGCCCATATGGACCATATCTGTGCCTTATGATCCTGCTGAGAAAATGAAAGACCTTGCGAGGCAGAGAGGAGCCAGATGTGGGAAGAGTGTCTTGCTATACATCTGTATCCAAAACACCAGTTAAGATGAGGTACATGAGAATTGTATATTGGTATTAAACTGGTTAATGCATCCCTTCAGAAAGTACTGGCTTATGTAATAAGAATGGTTTAGTGGTTTGTTTGTGGAGGGGTTTTTTTTGTTTTTGTTGGGTTTTTTGTTTTGGTTTTGTTGTTGTTGTTGTTATTTGTTTTGGGCGTTATTTTTTGTTACAAATTGCATATTATTTTTGAAGTTAAGCTTGGGTTTTTATCAGCCAGTTAAAGTTCTGTTGAAATCCATATATTACTTATCCTATCTACTTGGTTTTGGGCTGTCTAGGTTATGTCCAAGCATCAAAGCAAGACAAGAAGTTCATGGCTTGTGCTCCAGATCACTCCTACGCTGCTCTTTGCGAGTGCTTGCGGCGAGTTTTCATCTATCGCCAGCCGACGCCCCTGGCCACGGTTCTCTACAACAGGAAGGAAGGAAGACAAGTGGGACAGGTTGCTAAGCAGCTGGTAGCAACCCTGGAAGCCCATGATCCTATCTTAGGCTTTCAAGCTACGAGTGAGAGATTATTTGTTCTCACAACAAAAACCTTGTTTTTAATAAAGGTGAACTCTGGAAATTAATTATTCAGTGTGCTCTGCTGTAGTTTGTGTTAAGAATTTGTTATAGAACTGGGTAGGTGGACGATCTGACAAGTTCAGTACAATTTGCTGGAAATCAAAAAGGGGATGTTTTACAGGGGAATCAGATTTCTTCATTAGAGTTTTTCTGTGAGAAAGTGAGAGTTTTTTGACTTTGCTGCCATGGAAGTAAGCTTTTTCAGATCTATGGGAAAATGTCTGCTGCATTAACACCTTCGTCAAAGTAATTGTCAGATGCTGCCACTGCATAGGTGAATAGACTTATGCATTGCTTTCTCCAAGTGACTTTATTTTCTGTACTTCTGAGTTTTGAGAATTCACTTCTGTTTTTAAATGCCACTGTTTACCTATGAAAAAAAGTAATCAGATAAAGAGTTACAAGCATATGATTGCAGAGTAGAATGTATCATAAAGAAAAAAATGTCCAGTTCAAGTACTCTTGACCAAAAAACTGATTTGATATTTTGACATTCAGTAGTTTTGAGTGAAATGTGAGTGAAATTAATGGGTTATTATATTTTTTCTACAGGTAATTAAATGGAGCAATTTTATGGTTTATGCACATACTAGATTATTGGTTTGGGATTTATTTATCCTTGCAGTAAAATCTGTTCACATTTCTAGAATACATTTTAGTAGCTTTTTCCAGAAGCAAAGTAAGGGTCAATGTATAGCTGGCAATTATACATCCAGTGCTATTAGTTAAGGTCTTGTCATACTCTCAGTTGTGCCATTTCCATTTGACTTGTGCTTCATTTCAAGTGACTCATTTACAGTGAGAAAATGGCTGAGAGAAAAAGCACCAGTATTCTAACTGGGATGGGAAACTCAGAGGTGCTGCTGCTGTCTCAGATGTCACTGTAAATGCTGCATTGTCACTTAACTGTTTTGTCTGTGCTGCATTAGTCAAAACATGGTATATTTGCAACATAAGAGTACTCAGGCCAATGAGGATGCTGTGGTTTAACAAACTGGTATGGTTCATTGAGTTGAATAGCTGTATCTGAAGATTTTTGTTTCTTACTATAAATTGGCATTGTCAATACATTTAAACCAAAGAGTCAGTTGTGACAGCTCCACCGTGGGTTGGGCTTTTTTCATAGTTGGCTTACAGATCCATTGCAAAGAATGCCTGATATGTTGTGTGCTGGCAGGAAAGCTGCTGTCATCTGTGGTACCAAAGTACTGAGACACAAATACAAGCGGCCTTTTAGTTTGCATCTCCCTACCAATATTATTTCAGATCTCTGTAAGAATCTGTTGAGAGAAGAGTAAGTGTTTCTTTAGTTGTGATTGTTTTGACTGTCCTGTAAATTCTGCAGATTTGAATCAGTGAACTGATTAAATAACACGAGGGAGGCAAGCAGTTGTGGCTTGCAAAAACCTTCCAAATGCAGAAGCTTTTCAAGGAACCTGATTTTCCTTCTCCTTACAGCAGGATTATATTGTATATCCAATATTGAAAAGCTTTTCTTTACTTTTACCTGGATAAGTTAAAACTGGATTTGTAAACCTCTATTCATTCTGTCCTTTTAAAACTGTCTTGAAAATGCTTTTTGAAAAGGCTCAGTGAATGTTTACTGTTGCATGACTGTTTTGCATCTCAATTTTATTTGTTGGCCAATAATGCCAAACAAGGTGGTAGAGCTCCTGCAGAGGTCCTATAGAAAAGATTTTATATAACTTATTACTTTGGAGCATGAATTAAGTGCTTTTTATGTATATGAATATTGCTTAGTAACCTGAGGTTTAATCTTCAGTGACACAGAGTTAAGAACATGGTATTTGGGAAATGGAGGAATGAAAGAGTAAAGGAATCATAGTCAACATGCTTCTGTCACCTCTGGTCTACTGCAGCCAGCTTCAATATAAATGAGAATTTCAGCTGTTCTTTGTCAAATTCTTCTTCCTGTGGGTTACATGTCTGGAAACATGCTCTGCTGTCTCCTGGAACAGAGGGAACAAAGTCAAGTAAATGGTTACCTCTTCAGAGGTATTACAATATGCAGTGACTGGAACTCACATTCCAAATGTGTATCTGTTTCAAGGGAGTTCTGTTTGCATCTGGAAATAATTGAGCACAGGGAAAAGATTCATCCCTTTTTCCATGTAACTCATCTGTAATCATGGTTCCCGGGAACAATGTATCAAGTAGTCTCTCTCTTATTTTGCTTCTATGAGAGTAAATTTATTATTTAAATTACTTGTTACCTTGAGGAATCTGGAGAGCTGTTGCACAGCAAGCTGCTATGCACCTGAGGCAGAGCAATCCCAAGCACAAAAGCAGGCTGGGCAGAGAATGGACTGAGAGCAGCCCTGCTGAGAAGGACTTGGGGGTCCTGGTGGGTGAGAGGCTGGACATGGCCCAGCCATGGGCACTGGCAGCCCAGAAATCCAGAGGTGTCCTGGGCTGCATCAGGTGAAGCACGGCCTGCAGGTCCAGAGAGGGGATTCTGCCCCTCTGCTCCGCTCTGGGGAGACCCCACCTGCAGAAATGCATCCAGCTCTGAGGACCCCAGCATAAGAGACATGGACCAGTTGGAGCAAGTCCAGGGGAGGGACATGAAGATGAGCAGAGGGTTGGAGCACCTTGTCAATGAAAACAGGCTGAGAGAGTTGGGGTTGTTCAGCCTGGGAAAGAGAAGGCTCTGGGGAGACCTTCGAGCAGCCTCCTAGAACCAAAGCGGGGCCTGCAATAGTGTTGGAGAGGGGTTTTGGACAAGGGCATGTAGTGATAGGACTAGAGATAATGGTTTTAAACTGAAAGAGACCAGGTTTAGATTAGATACTGCAGGAAATTCTTTACTGTGTGAGTGGTAAGGCACTGGACCAAGTTGCCCAGAGAAGCTGTGGATGCCTCATCCCTCGAAATGTTCAGCACCAGACTGGATGGGGCTTTGAGCAACTTGGTCTGGTGCAAGGTGTCCCTGCCCATGGCAGGGGAGTTGGAACTAGATGATCTTCAGGGTCCCTTTCAATCCAAACCATTCTATAGTAATTAAATGGCTGCAAGCCACCAGGAGACACTCCCTATCAGCATTTCCATTACTATGTTTAATTACTCTTAAGGCTCATTTATTCAGCTTATCTTAAGTAGGCTTATACAAAATATAAAATGTGGATATTTTAAAGAGATGTTTTTCTGACAACCATGCTTCAGTTTTTCTGGGATTTTGTTTCTTGAAATCTTACTTTTTCAGACAGTTCTTCCTGAGAGGTCCCAATGACAATCTGTTTACAGAATTTCTGAGAAAATATTTGGCTATTACAGGCCTATTTGGCTGTTACTGCATTATTTGATTTTAGTATTCTTTTTCAGTGCTTTCCTTGGCTGCATGTTTGGAATGCATCGTGTATTCTTCTGCAAGTTTAAATAAATAGAAAAAATGTTAAAATTTTAAAATTATTTTAAAGGATTTATATTAATTTCAAATGTGTATACTTCCTATGCTACTGAAATGAAATAGAAATATAGAAATAAGAAATTGCTTAAAATAAGACTTGTGTTAAGGAGCTTTCTGCTAGGGCAGAGTTCTGACAGGTGTCTGTGCTGCAGGGCCAGGGCTGTTACATGCACTATTGCATCCTTGTTTATCTCTGAAATGCCCTGTACAGCCTTGCTAATGTTCCAAATTTACAGAGGTAGTTACTGGAGGGGGCTGATAAGTATTCAGGTGTATTCCTGTGTTAAAGTGCACACTGTGCCTCTTATCCTGTGTCTTCCTTATGTGCAAAACCCAAATGGTCTGGACAAGCCCTTCTAGATGGGAGAGAGAGAGTCTGCCCTTCCTTCCTTTCCCCCTACGTCAACATGGGTGCTTTTTTGCAGGAAAGTGAAGGAAAAGAGGATTTGGTCTGTATGTATGTCCTTTGTCATAAAGTGTCTCTTCATTAATGAAACAACGGATCCTGTGAGAGTAACAAATAGGGTTAAAGCTTGCATTTTATTCCAGTTTTTGTGCTTTGTTTCAATAATGGGCCACTAGAACTTTTTAATTTCCTTGCCTTCAGTCAATTTATGTTTTCTATTCTCTTTATGCACATTCGATGAACTTGAAGCCTGCAGTCAATCACATATTAGCATGTAATAAAAATTCTGGTTTAAAATTTTGTGCCTTCAGTCCTATGTGCCATTCGTAACATATTTCTGGGAATCTGGTGGGATTTGTTTCCCCTCCTCGCCATGCAATACATTTTCATTTGTGTTATGGATAAAAATCACCAAGACCAAAAGATAACTTGACATCTTTGAGGTGCAAGAGCCAAGCATCAAGCAAGCCTTTTGGTCAAGACTTTTGCAATCATTTCAAATTCAAGGTATAGTCCCTTTTGCTTGTAGAGGTGTTTGCTGAAGTAATATTTTTTTCCTTTATAAAAGGCTTAAGCTACTTCTAAAAAACTTTCTTTACACAAAGATATTTGTCATGAAGTGGTAGCTGGGTATCAATTAAAATAGATACAATTAACAGTTTGAGATGCAGACCTGGAAAATACTTGTCATAGTCTTTACCAATCTAATGCTGTATGCAAAGTATCCTTTATAAATCATTCCAGTGCATTTTTGCAATCTAATGGCAGTTGCAAGGAATTGTCAAGAAAAAACACAGCAAAGCAAATTCTAAAAAATTAATCATTTTCGAATGTGACTTTCATTATGCTGTGATAAATATACAGTTTCTAGGAGTGTATTCCACTGGTACATGTGTTAATGTGTTAGCTATATTCTGAATGTGCAGGACTTGTGTGTGTGTGTATGTTTGTATTTTCATCTATATATGCACACACCTGGATGTATTCATACTGCCTTAAGGTACTGGGGAGGGCGGGGTGGCTTTTGGAGAGGAGAATCTTTTAACTTCACTGACAGCAACGCTTGGATTCTTTATTAACATGTTAATGAGTCTGCCATACATGTGTTGTAATGTCATGATAACTGCTTTATGTGAAAACATCAGTCATGAATCCTGTGGTGTTTTCCTCTGCTGAGGATTAAATATGAGATATCTCAGTATTTCATTTTACCCAAACTTTAACAGCTCAGAGGCCAAGTATTGAGTAGATGCCCCAAGTTGACTGAATTGATGCAGAAGTAATAAGCATTTATTTTTATCAGAACAAGTGAGGTTTAGAGGGGAAAGAAATAAGACCCACTGACTACTAATTCAGTCACTTTCAGCATTGAAATTGCAGCTGATTGGCCTTTAATGATTTTTCTCTTTGAAGTTATTCATTCTCCCTGTTGCACATGTCCCCTTTAATAAATAGAGAGTATCTTATGGTAATACAAGGTTGAGCAATTTATGGGAATTTGCTGAATAACTGAATTACGCTTGCATATGGAGTATCTAAAATATGGGCATGAGGTACAAGATGGAACTCAAGCTCGTGATTTCAGCAAGGGCTGGTGACCATCTGAGCAGAAATAAAAATGGATGCTTTGAAGACATTTTCATGAGTTGCAATGTCAGATTCTGAAAAGAGCAAGAACCAAGGAATCTGTGCAGAAAGAATTATGCATCAGAATGGTTTGGGTTAGAAAGGACCTTAAAGATCATCTAGTTACAACATTCCTGCCATAAGCAGGGGCACCTTTCACTGACCAAGTTGCTCAGAGCTCTATCCAACCTGCCTTGAACACTTCCAGGGATGGAACATCTACAGCTTCTCTGGGCAACTTGTTCCAGTGCCTCACCATCCTCACAGTAAAGAATTTCATCCTAATATCTAATCTAAACCTGCCCTCTTTTCAGTTTAATACCCTTACCCCTTGTCCTATCACTGCATGCCCTTGTCCAAAGTGCCTCTCCAACTCTCTCACAGGCTTCCTTTAGGTGCTGGAAGGTGCTCCAAAGTCCCCCTGGAGCTGTCTCTTCTCTGGGCTGAACACTCTGCCTGTCTTCACAGGAGAATAATGCATGTTAGGCAAGATAAAACACATACCCAGGCTCCCTTTTAAAATCTAGGGATATATGCAATACTCCATTCAAAGCAGCTGGACCAATCGGAAAGAGAACTTGTTTGTTACCAAGACCTCCTCTGTTGCCATTTTCTTTGCATGTGGCAAGGGCAAGTCATCAGTAAAACTGCCTGGATGCTGATGTGATTGGAGTCACTCCTTTTGTCCTGTTTCTTACCTGGTGTAGCTCCAGGTGGTTGCTGCTGTCTGAAAAATTCAGTTAACAGTTATGTAATTAATAGTTATAAGCTATAAGAATTGGCTACTGTTAGCAAGACAGTTCTGAGTCTCTTTGCACCCAATGTGACATCTGATAAAATCTGCCTTTTCACATAAAACAAATAAAATACTCCACAAAAAACCCAAACCCAACCAACCAAAGAAACACAAAAAACCCCCAAAATACCTAAAACTCAGGCTGCTTTGTTGTTTCACATTTTTTTTCTGGGAAGTACACCAGTAATGTTTTTCTTTCTGCTCTTAGAAATCTTTTCCTGTTCTATAAAGAACAGATGCAATATCCTCAAAGTTTAAACCTCATGTCTCTTAATGCCGTGAGGACAGCAGGATATCTGTCACTGATTCAGTTGTTTCAGGGACAAATTAGCGTGTGACTTGGTTAGACTGCCAGCTGCTCCATTAGGAAGTGGGGAAAAGTGAAGTCAGGTTATTTTAATAGGCTCACTGTGTCTGTTTGCATGCCTGCACTCTCTGAGGTCCAGATAATGCAACATACTGGAAGGTTCAGGTGCCCAAAGAGGGAGCTGTGAGCACAACATTGTGTGAACCCATCTGATGTATCTACACAGTGTGATGCTTACTCAGTTACCTGCCAAATTATTTTCTATTGTCTGTTTCCTATGATAGCAGGAATAAGTTAACTTGCTAAGTGACAGCAGTATCTACTGTGGGAGGAAAGAGCACACAGTAGGTTCTTGAAGATACATTTCTATATCAAATGTGATTTATACCATGATAAATCAGTTACATGGTTTTGACTTCAAGTTGATTAATGTTTACTATTAATGACTTCCCACAGCTCACATTTTCTGGTGGAATTATTCACAGATTTGTAGGCAAACATATGAGAACATTAATTCAGAACTGGGGATAATTAGCACTTCTCATTAGTATTTAATTTTCAGTTGGTTATTCTGCCTTTATTATATGAACTAAATTTCTTGAAACCTATAAGAACTAGTTCACTTTGCAATCTTAAGTGACACTGACTAAGAAAGTGGAGCTTTGCTTCCTAAGTAGAGGCAGTGGTCAAAGTCAACAAGGCCAGAGAGGACTAGGGAGAGCTTCATGGTGCTTTAAAAGCATCCTGTTAAAAGCTACCTGCCAATGCAGAGGGAGTGCAGATGCTTAAATCCTACCACTTCTGGATGCTTCCTGAGTTTAGCAGCCCTCATTTTTCCAGAGGAAGATTATAGCCTAGGAAGCATCCTGCAGAACCCAACCCCTCCTGCCTTACAGCTCTGCAGAGATTCTGACTGCGTGAATTAAAACAATAATGTGTTTGTACCAGTGATGTCCAGCTGTGTCCATACTCGCAGCACATTCCTCTGAAATGTGTGTGGTTGGATGTGAGATATAAAACACGTAATAAAGTGGTCAGGCCAAAGCTCAATCTGTCCATCTCTCAATTCTCTTCAACAACAGCTTTTGGGCACACGATTCCTTGTGCTTTGTCATGAGCAAAGAGGCAGCTGGCGCTCTGCTCTCTGCAGCCCGGAGCCCTTCAGCTTTAGGCTGCTGGCTTTGTAGCCAGCTGTGGTGCTGGTAGCAAATGGCACAGCTGGGGTTTTCCTTCTAAGCTGCCAGGTTGTGCCCAGCTCTTGGTGCCTCTGCCATTCAGTTTGAGGAAACTGTGCTGGGCTGGGAGTTACAGCCACGCACCACAGCCAAGGTCTGCCTTGTGTGGTTATGGCTGGGAGCTGAACACAGCCACTCCCTCACTCCCCACTGCCAGTGGGATGGGGGAGAGAACAAGGGGGAAGGAATCAAAATTTGTGGGTTGAGATTAAAATGGGTTAATAATAAAGAAACCAAAGAGAAAATAATATTAATTACAATAACAAGTACAGAACAAGTGATGCAAAATGCAGTTGCTCACCACTCACTGACCAATGCCCAAGGAGTTCCTGAGCAGTGGTCCTCTGCCAGATTTCCCCATGATTTATATGCTGAGCATGACACCATATGATATGAATTATTCCTTTGGCCATTTGGGGTCAGCTGTCCCAGCTGTGTCCCCTCCCAGCTTTTTGTGCACCCTCAGCCTCCTTAATGTCAGGGTGGGGTGAGAAGCTGAAAAGTTCTTGCCTTAGTGTTGATGCCTTAGGTTTTAACTCTTATATTTTTCAGATCCTGTAGTGCCTAATGTGTAACACTGAAGTTTCTTGTAGCCTGCTGACTTCAGCTCTCTGCTCATAACAAACCTCTCTGGGCCTGCTCTCCAGGGACACCCAGGCTGTCCAGGCCCAAAGCCTCT
>VZRO01003854.1:0-24490 GCA_013397915.1 Daphoenositta chrysoptera | reverse complement strand
TGCTTACTCAGTTACCTGCCAAATTATTTTCTATTGTCTGTTTCCTATGATAGCAGGAATAAGTTAACTTGCTAAGTGACAGCAGTATCTACTGTGGGAGGAAAGAGCACACAGTAGGTTCTTGAAGATACATTTCTATATCAAATGTGATTTATACCATGATAAATCAGTTACATGGTTTTGACTTCAAGTTGATTAATGTTTACTATTAATGACTTCCCACAGCTCACATTTTCTGGTGGAATTATTCACAGATTTGTAGGCAAACATATGAGAACATTAATTCAGAACTGGGGATAATTAGCACTTCTCATTAGTATTTAATTTTCAGTTGGTTATTCTGCCTTTATTATATGAACTAAATTTCTTGAAACCTATAAGAACTAGTTCACTTTGCAATCTTAAGTGACACTGACTAAGAAAGTGGAGCTTTGCTTCCTAAGTAGAGGCAGTGGTCAAAGTCAACAAGGCCAGAGAGGACTAGGGAGAGCTTCATGGTGCTTTAAAAGCATCCTGTTAAAAGCTACCTGCCAATGCAGAGGGAGTGCAGATGCTTAAATCTTACCACTTCTGGATGCTTCCTGAGTTTAGCAGCCCTCATTTTTCCAGAGGAAGATTATAGCCTAGGAAGCATCCTGAAGAACCCAACCCCTCCTGCCTTACAGCTCTGCAGAGATTCTGACTGCGTGAATTAAAACAATAATGTGTTTGTACCAGTGATGTCCAGCTGTGTCCATACTCGCAGCACATTCCTCTGAAATGTGTGTTGTTGGATGTGAGATAAAACATGTAATAAAGTGGTCAGGCCAAAGCTCAATCTGTCCATCTCTCAATTCTCTTCAACAACAGCTTTTGGGCACACGATTCCTCGTGCTTTGTCATGAGCAAACAGGCAGCTGGCGCTCTGCTCTCTGCAGCCCGGAGCCCTTCAGCTTTAGGCTGCTGGCTTTGTAGCCAGCTGTGGTGCTGGTAGCAAATGGCACAGCTGGGGTTTTCCTTCTAAGCTGCCAGGTTGTGCCCAGCTCTTGGTGCCTCTGCCATTCAGTTTGAGGAAACTGTGCTGGGCTGGGAGTTACAGCCACGCACCACAGCCAAGGTCTGCCTTGTGTGGTTATGGCTGGGAGCTGAACACAGCCACTCCCTCACTCCCCACTGCCAGTGGGATGGGGGAGAGAACAAGGGGGAAGGAATCAAAATTTGTGGGTTGAGATTAAAATGGGTTAATAATAAAGAAACCAAAGAGAAAATAATATTAATTACAATAACAAGTACAGAACAAGTGATGCAAAATGCAGTTGCTCACCACTCACTGACCAATGCCCAAGGAGTTCCTGAGCAGTGGTCCTCTGCCAGATTTCCCCATGATTTATATGCTGAGCATGACACCATATGATATGAATTATTCCTTTGGCCATTTGGGGTCAGCTGTCCCAGCTGTGTCCCCTCCCAGCTTTTTGTGCACCCTCAGCCTCCTTAATGTCAGGGTGGGGTGAGAAGCTGAAAAGTTCTTGCCTTAGTGTTGATGCCTTGGGTTTTAACTCTTATATTTTTCAGATCCTGTAGTGCCTAATGTGTAACACTGAAGTTTCTTGTAGCCTGCTGACTTCAGCTCTCTGCTCATAACAAACCTCTCTGGGCCTGCTCTCCAGGGACACCCAGGCTGTCCAGGCCCAAAGCCTCTAAAGTGGGGTGCAAGCTAAAGGGAAATTGCATCAGTAGCTAAAGTTTTAATTGGCAAATTTATGCTGATATGCAAATGAACCAAACATATAAAGTTGTGGGGAACTCATGACTTGGGGTCCATCTTGGGGTCCATCCTGGGGTCCATCTTGGAACATTTGCCTCCCCAGGATGCACCTTTGAAGGCCTTTCAAATAAATACCTACCTTTATTCCCTTACTCCTGTCTAGTCTCTGTTTCTAGGTAGCCTCTCAAGGCATCAGTGTCAGCACCGCTCATCTGCAACTAAAATATCAGTGTGTTATTAAAATTATTCTCATCCTAAATCCAAACCACAGCACAAACAGCTAGGAAGAAAATTAACTCTATCCCAACCAAAACCAGGACAATGGCAAAACTGAGCCCTCCTGGGCTTCAGGCAATGGATATGTGCATCCCAGGCACACCCAGGCAGTGGGTGTGTGCTTGAACAGCCCAGAGGCAGCTGCTAAATTGCCCACTGGGGGATTGCTGGAGGGCTTCCCCATGTACGTGCACAGGTAAACTCCAAACATATTTCCAGGGGCAGGGAAGTGAAGGCTAAAAGATGTTGGGAATGGGTTTGAAGAGTTGGAAGAAGATGAGTTTAAAGGTAACACAATAGGTATGAGCAGGTCTGGTCAGAAAGGTTTCTGGGAGAGACAGAGTGGTCTTCTGAGCCATGGCTAAGCTGTGTTGCTTTAATGTCCTTTTTGGGCCAGCTTTCACTTCCTTCTCTATTTTAATGCAAGAAACTCTTTTGCTTTTAGCTGTGGTGTGGGTTAGAGTTCCTGTGACAACAGCACAGAGCCCAGATTCAGGGAAACTCTTCAAAAGCCAGGCCAAGAAGGTACATTGTCTTTTAAGTTGTTTTAAATTTTTTTAAAATTGAGTGGAAACAGGGCATATGATTACTGCCAACTGAGAAAATTATTCAGAGAAAGACAAGGGTGTATTTTAAATAAATTGAGTATCATAAGTGTTTATATGCATGAAAATGTGCACAGAAGATGAGGAGAGAAGAGAGCCATATGGCAGTGGGTTACAAATGGCTCTACTGCTTAGGGATATTAATAACTATAAGCTTTGATATATATGAGCCTGCTGGGGTTCAGATGTTCTCATGCTGGTGCTTTAAGAAACCAGCTGAATCAATAAACAAACGTTTGAAAGACAAAACACTCAGCCAGCATCCAGCTTAAAAATTCAGAGAAGATACCCTTATAAAGGACTTAGAAAAAAGGTTGGGACTTCTGCTAAGACTGAAATACACATAAGATTAAAATAAGATTATTTATTTTCATATATTTTTCTGTTCTGTAGCTACTTTTAAATATGTTCCCTGTTTTTCACAGGTTTTTTTCTCTTAGCCTCTAAAAATATTGTATTAACATCAATATTAACTTCTTTAATTACTGAATCAGAGTAATTAAAAGAATCCTTTAGAGACACCAATCACTTTTAGTCAAAACACAGGCCTTCCACGTTCATAAAAAAAGATAAAAGTTCGTATACAAGATTCCTTCCTTTCCTCTGTGTCTTTGTCAGAAGACCAATCATTTGTAAGGAAAGACATGCACTGGAAATGGCACAAAGGTAAGTTCTCCACAGTAGAACATAAACAGCCCAGCAAACCTGCTCAGTAGTGGTTCCTTTGCACTTCAGCTGAGACTTTGCAAGGCCTATGTGCTCTAACCCACATGAGTGGCACTTCTTAATGTTGTGCTTTCCTAGCAAAGAAAAGGAACAGGCATGGTAGACAGAAACAGGACATCACACTGTTTGTGTAGATTTACTCCGAAGGAATATTGAAAATCACATCATATTCATGTGAGACTGGAGAGCGGTGTTGCTGAACTTATATGGAAATGTAATCAGGTATTAATTAAATGACAACCAGCAGGATTCAATATCTCCAGTAACCTGAAGAAGTCCAAGCCATGAGCAGCCAGCTTTTCCAGGGGAATGCTACTGGAAGTGGTGTCAAAGGCTTTTCTGAAGTCCAGGCAGACAAGATCCACAGCCTTTCCCTCATCCACCAAGCAGGTCACCTTGTCATAGGAGATCAGAGCAGCCAAGCAGGACCTGCCTCTCACAAACCTACACTGCCTGAGTGTGATCCCCTGGCTGTTGTGTTGTGCTGTGTGATGGTTCTCAAGATGATCTGCTCCATGACTTTCTCTGGTACCAAGCTCAGGCTGGTACAAGTTCCCTGGATCCTCTTTCCCACCCTTTTTGTCCCTGGGTGTCACACTTGCTGACCTTTAGCCAACTGGAACCCCCTGGATTAGTCAGGATTACTGGTAAATGTCAGGAAGTGGCTTGCTGAGCACTTCTGCCACCTACAATTTGGCCCAGATCGACTTGTATGTGTCTAACTGGTGAACATGAAGAATGTGCTCCAGTCTCAACACATTGCTCATATCCATTGCTGATGTGACTTCAATAACTTGTTCTCACAAGCATTTTTTTAATAGGTACGTCATCTGGCATTTTAATGTTTTTGTTTCTCTTGGGGAGAGGATAGGGGATGCATTTATCCTTAGATGAAATAACTGTGCATATTCATCATGACTTCCCTCTCTATCTGTATTCTTTTACATCAAGTTCTTAGTTGTCCTGTTTGCAAAGGCATACTCTGTGCTCATCCTGTTCAGATGCCATCTCCTGGGGTTTTTTGTTTTGTTGTTATTTTATTTTATTTTAATTTTTATTTTATTTTATTTTATTTTGAGTTTTTTAATTACTTTTTTGCCATTCCAGCTGCTTGGTAACATGTGTGGCAGGCTAAGGAGTTCCTAGTCAGGCTGAGTATCACAGCATGATCTATACCACCTTCTGAATATCACTGTAAGCAAGAGAGAAGAATGCGTCTGGCTTCACCTGAAAGGCAGCCACATATTGTAAATCATCAAACAGGGACTGCTGTAAGTTGGGGGAAAAAACCCACAAGATGTGATTCCCTCAAAATTCAAGGTCCTTTGGTCAGTCAATAAAAATTGGAATGGGAGTAGAGATGCTGAAACAAGTTCTTTGTTGATTCAACTTTGATTTTTCTGCCCATTACATTACTAAACAGATTAATTTTTTAACTGCTTTGTTGACACTGAATCACAGGAATTTATGAATCCAGTCATTTCCTCAACAAACTAAAGACTCAAAATCCATTAGAAATATTAAGGGTAAGAGTGTGAAAACAGGTCACAATTCAATATGGGTAGAAAGCTCTTGCTTGCAAAGACATGACATAAATCATCAATTACTTGGTGCAATTCATATTCTCCATATGGATCTCACTTCTTTTTGCCCCTAGGGCTTTTGTCTGGCTTTCATTTGCATGCCAGAAAGTAAATATTGGAAAGTTAAGACTTTCACAAAATCAGCTGTTTGGGATCCATGTATTTGTAAAGTACTCTGTACACTTAGCTCCATATACAAATAGAAATTATTTAGTTACCACTTATTGAGGATTAACACCTAGTGATGCCTTTCCTTGGTCTTAAAATGAAGAGCCAAACACGGTTAGATGGGAAAAAGGGTTTTTTCCCTGGGTATTTATTGCAGGCCCCTCAGGTGCAGCACACCCAGGTGAATGCCCGCAGAGCACACGGAATGCACACCCACGGGCACTCGGGGATCACATTCCAGGCCTCACAAATGAGCACATCCATCAAAGATCCCCAGGGAGAGGCTCCAGTGAACCCCTGCCCCAGGAACCTTCCCCTGGCTGGGCCCAGCTCAGGGTACAGGATGTGTTCTGGAGAGGCCCTTGGTGTCTGGGGCTTTCTGACCCCTCACTGCGAGGCTGCCAAGGTGTTCCGTCTCTTGGCTTAACAAAATATTTAGTCTAAGAATATGGGCTAGAAGCACTAAGAATATAGAAAAAGTATATAAAAGGGGTGTAAAAGAAAAAGCAAAAAATCATCATGGCATCACTAGGATGAATGATATCTTCACACTGTTTTCCAATTGGCTGCTTAAACTACAAGATTTAGTGATTCCTGTTTATGTAGAGCCATTTATTTATGATGCTTGCTGATAAATAAGAATTTGATGTCTTACTTGGCAGAGCTTTTTTGTTTCTTCTCATTTTTAGGTTTTAAACACAGGTATGTGAAACCATGACAGGTTTTCTCTGCAGGGGTGGCTCAGGTGGCACCTGTTCGGCCACAGCTCTCATGCTAAATTGTATTGGGCTGGATTTTCCTTTGGGCTCAAATGCTATTGATGCAGCATTAAAAAATGATCCCAAGCGAAAATGCTAAGTCTTGATTTTAGTCCGCTCTGGTAGATGAGATGAGCAATATGTAGGTGTTTATGAGTCAGCTGGAGAAATGGGTTGCCTTTTTCCTGGCTGATGGCGGCTCAGACACACCTAACACAGAGTCATATCCCAGATTACTGCACTTTGCAGCTCTTGGATGGTAAGAGTTTCTCCTTCCTGGAGAGGATTCAGACTCACTCACTCTGTCCTGGGTTGCAGTGTATCCTATTACTATCTACATGAGCTGTTGAAACCAGGTGGGTGGTGCTGCTTTTCTCCTCCCTCTGGACTATCGTCTGTTAATGAGCTCATCAAGGTTTTGCCACATGACTCACAGATAACCCCTCTGGACTATATTCTGTTAATGGCCCACCAAGGCCTTGCCACATGACTGACAAAATTACATCATCCCATTGTGAGATGCCCCGCCCAGAGGGAGGAACCAAGCATTCCATCCTGGATATAAGCTGAGATTTTGAACACCACAAGCAGCCTTTTTCACTGGATTCCCAGAGGATGAGAGCTACACAGCCATCGCTGGACCTTCTGAGACCAGACCCCTCTATAGGATCACTGCTTTCAACAGGACCACATCATTTGGACTGCTACCAACACCTGGACCAACAGGGTTTCAGGTTGTATTCTGACTTTTTCAGTGGTTATTTTGTACTATTGCATCTATTTTTAATTTTTTTCTCTTTCTTCCTAATAAATTGTTTTTCTGACCTAGAGTTTCTTACTGGTTTGTTTCCAAACCACGACACACTTACAGACACACTTAGCCTTTCTAGGAAGAGGCCAAAGGAGAACTGAGGAACTGGCTATAGGTCATCACCGTTAACAGATGAGTTCTGGAGTTTATCTCTGCAGCCATATATGAAAGAAAGAAGAAGGGTTGTTTGACAAATGCCATGAGAGATAAAGCTTTTTGCTTTCTCAATAAACTAAATTTAAAAAGACATTTGATATACAGTATTAAAAATTTCTTAGTGAAGCAGTTGCTCTCCTGGAGAATACCCAAGTCCACCATAAATGAATATGTGCCAAAATTTATGCTATGAATGGAAGCTGAAGAAATTTCATCCCACCTGGTTCTTCTGTTGGGGTTTACGTGTTTCTTTATGATTGCTCCTCAGTTAAGTAGCTGAAAAGAGATGGTGGTATTCTCTTAGAAAGTCCTGGAAGCTCACAGCAAAAGGTTTTTTGTGAGAGAGGTTAAACAGCACATTTAGAAACTTTGGGGTTTTTTAGTGTTTTATTTGATATCCGAAAACACAGTTATTCTGGAAAGCTCTCCTTTTCAGTGTGTTGATTCTCCATGCATGGATTCTGACCCGTCCCTGCTGCTGTTTGCTATAGAGTCAGGGAAGTTCCTCCCAGCTCTGTCCTCTCAGACCCTCACTCCGAGACCACCAGGTGTGAATTCATTCCAAAGGATAATTCTCTGGTAGGAGAGAATTTTCCTTTTCTGCTGCCAGAGCAGAATAAAATATTGTAGACATTCAAAATAGAGACATAATTTTTGTAGTTTTCATGTGCCTTTAGGGGCAGCAAACCATCTCAGGAGAGGCTGGTTTTTGTCTGCCTGAGGAGGTTTGTACCTGCAGTGACCTACTAGAAAGACTTGAGGGGAGAAGGGAAAAAAGATCAGTCTGAACCTGAGGAGAAGCACAAAAGAGAAGAGATCTTTTATGTCCTAGAAGTATCACCTCTGTAGGAATAAAACCTATTACCTTTCTTTCTGTTACTCTTGGAGAGACTCTAGTTGACAGGGTTTGGAGGTTTTTTGGGTTTTTTTGCTACATCAAAAAAGATGGATCTTGGCAGCCTGGTTTGTCCCCTCTCTTTTTTTCATCTTTTTATCCCAAAAGGAAAATTGATGTGTTTTCTGTGGTATGCTCAGTGACACCACAAACGACTGTCTAGTGTGTTGCACACGAGCCACTCATTCTCTGTGACAGACATCTCTGATCCTTTGATGTGCCATGGCATTCAAGTGCCATTTACAATTGTTCTTCAGTGAATTTTTGAAAGATATATATTTTTTCAGAAAGTGTAAAGAATGCTCTCAGCTTCATTATGCTCTCAAATAAATTAAAAACATACATTCTTACTAAATGAAAAATTAGTTTAGATTTTGCTTGGTTTTCTATGTTGATTGATTTCTACCCAGTTCAACAGTGACATGAAGAACTCTACAAAGTATGTTTTCTATAAATTTTACTGAAATAAGATACTAGGAAGGGGAAAGAAACCCTAGCAATGCCACAGCAGAGGCAAACCCCTGACATCTTTAGTCAGAGCTACTTTTCTTTCACACAAGTGTCCGGAAGTTCCTCAGAAAATTGTGTGAAACAGGATTGACTTCTCTATTCTTAATAAGTGTGGAACAATTTGTTCCAAAGAGTGTGCATATCATGAACTAAATACTTGAATACACATAGGTGCAATCTGTGTCCAGTCTGGAGTCTGAATTGCAGAGACAGCATGAAAGTGCATGAGGATGGAAAGGACACCGGACTGCTGGACAGTATGGACCTGGAGGAGAGTTTCCAACAGGATGATGGTGAAGATCAGCTGTAACTGGCCTTGACAATCAGGCTGTCTGTGGAAATTTTAGAAACTTAATATTTGAAATGATATCCCTAGGCCCAGTCTAGCCCAGGAGTTGGGCGTCCCCGCATGAAATGCATCATTTGTTGTGGCACACTGGGAGCGAATGTGGCCGGACAGGGACCTGCAGGTGCTCTGTAACACTGAGCACAGAGAGGGGAATCATTTACACGGGCAGAAGCACCATCATACAGATGGAATTCTGCCCCCCTTCATCTGTGCTGGCACATCCAAAATGCAAGAGGATTTTCAGATGAGGTTAGGACTGGAAAACCAGAGTACTTCTGCTTTAGTTAGTACTTGGCTAAATGCAGTGAAGAGGATCTGCAGCACCAAAGTATTCTTTCCTCATTTTTATGGCTTGCCTTTATTTTCTCAGAGAGAGAGTGGGTTTGTTCAAGCTCGCTTTCAGCAGTGATGACAGCAAGACATTGCAAATTACACCCCAAATTATCACGGCTAAAAATCTAGCTAATTATCTCGGTCTGAAATTAATTAAACTTCTGCCTTTCAGGTCCTGACCCAGATGCCTGTTGATGGTTTGTTGGGGTTTTTTCCATCCCTCCTGCTCATATCTGTTTTCTGTCACTTCATATCTGGATGTTGTCTGCTGTCTCTTACAGGTCTTGGATGCCACATTGAACTGCTTTGAAGGTCCCCTTCCCCACACACATCCACCCTCCCTGGTGACCCTGTTTTGTGTCTGAAGTGCTTGGAAGTGAAAAGTACCCCCACAAGCACCAGGCATTGGTGACAAAAATGACCAAGTCCTCCATTACTCTAATATTTACTGTGACTGAAGAAGGTGAACCTCATTGTCTGGATTTATTTTTAATCTTTCCTAGCTGAAACAGATGGAATCGCTGAGACAGCCACTGTTTAAGAGACATCTTCCCCCAACTTCGATTACTTTGAAAAGCTAAATTTCCACTGGTTAAAAACAAATCCTAATTCAAAGCCTAGAAACTTAAGAGGGCTCTTTAGTTCTTCCTCTCTATCTTGACAGAGGATTCAAGCTGCTAATACTAAAATATTTTGCAAATTAGGCCTTGAGTATCTCATTTTGCACAGGAAAATGTCCCACTTTAATTATTCGGCTGAACATGAAAGCGTGTCTAGCTCTAAGCAACGAGGCAGTTTGCAGCTCTGATTAGCCACCCAAACAAGCATCTTGCAGCTTTGATTACTTATTCAGTTAGGAATAGTTTAGTTTTGATACAGAAAGATTATATTTGCAGGAATCTTAGCAAATATTTTCTTTGAAAACAACTAGCCTATATATAATCAAGGATATTCCTTGACCAGTCCTGATGCTGTTTTATTCAGGAAGCCGTGGCTGCAGAAGGGAGGGAAAAGGAGCTGGAAGGGGCACATGTTGTGATGGACTCTGGTGTCTTTAAGGCCTTGGGGAATGATGCCCAGAGACTCATCTCCTCAATTTGCAAGTTCTGAACCATGTTCTTGATATAAAATTCAGATTAAAAAAATATGTCTTACCAAGCTCTATTCTCCAATTTCACGTGGCATTATTAAAGGAGATAGTGTATTGCAATCTTGGTCCAACAGTGCAGTTCTGAAACTACTCATCCTGAAAGGCAAATTCTGTGCTACACAAGCTTTTCACTGCTTTCTTTCATTTCTATTACCAGCTGGATCAACAGTAGGAGTAATTACTCTATGCATAAGTAATTAATACTCTATATTTCAACCAACTTGAAAAAAAATCTCAAACCAATTTTTGATCTATTTCAATTTATTGATGGGATTGATGGTAACAGATGAAGAAGCAGACGGTGTTTTTGCCTTGTCCTTCCATTTCTGATCAGTAAAACATGACTGTAATTTTCAATTAATTTTAATTAATTTTCATTTAATTTCCTCAAATGAGAGACTATGAAAAATGACATTCTGAAGATTGGAGCAATGATGGATTAGTTTGGTACAGCTCCTAGTCATGCTAACAGGGAACGATTTATGTGACATTCTCTCTTCATGTCACAAAAATTAGGTTTTAAACCCCTTAGTCATTCTGTAAAAGATGCCACAGTAACACACCACCTCAACCTTTACAGTGGTTTATAATTTAATTAGAGAGAAAAATTCCCCTTTCCCCCTCAGAACTTCTTTCTCTTTTACAGAGAATTTTTTTTTTACCTGGGGAAAATAAGCAGGTGGACCTGAACATTACTTCTATCAATCCTTTGTCAAAAGAACTTTGCAAACTTTAAGCACTCAAACCCCTTAAAGACACAGTCCTTGGTAATGCAAAGCAGCTGTTGTTTAGCCACACATTTTGCCATTTATACATTAGCCTATTCCAGACACATTATTGGGGAAATAAAAATTAAACAACTGAAAAAAATAAATTAAATAGAACCCAGAACATAAAGAAATGCCCTATAAAGCCACTATAAGTAGTGGAAACTTTCCTGAAAAGAAATAAATGGTAGACATGAATAAAGGGTAGAGATTTTCTGTTGGAAACAATCCAAAGACATTAATAAAATTGGAAATTTTAACTGCAAGAACAATTTGTGTTCCAATACAACTGCCTTATCTGGCATCAGGAAAATCCTCCAAGAAGTTGTTTTCTTCAGTATCTTTGCACAACAGGGCTCCCCTCCCTTACCCCGCTGTGGGGACCTGTGCCAATGCCTCAGCAGCAGACTCTGCCCTGCAGCACGGGCCTGAGGGACGAGGGCAGCCTGGCCACTGCAGCCCTCCCTGTGGCTGATCCAATTTGGGCTGAGGATGGGTGCAGGAAGCTGCCTGTGGGTCTGTGCCTGGCAGCCAGGAGGGCCAACTCTGTCCTGGGGACATCAGGAACAGCATCACCAGGTGGGCAAGGGAGGGGATTGTCCTGATCTGCTCTGCACTGGGGCGGCCTCACCTCCAGTGCTGGGGGCAGGTCTGGGTGCCACAATATAAGAAAAATATTAAGCTCTTAGAGGGCGCTCAAAGATGGTGAAGGGCCTTGAGGGGAAGCTGTATGAGGAGCAGATGAGATCACTTGGTCTGTTCAGCCTGGAGGAGATTGAGGGGAGACCTCACTGCAGCTACACCTTCCTCTTGGGGGGAAGAGGAGGGGCAGGCTCTGATCTCTTCTCTGTGGTGATTCATGACAGGACCCACGGGAATGGCCTGAAGTTGTGTCAGGAGAGATTTAGGTTGAATATTATGAAAAGGTTCTTCCCCCAGAGAGTGACTGGGCACTGGAACAGCTCCCCAAGGAAGTGGTCACAGCACCAGCCTGACAGAGCTCACGAGGTGTTTGGACAATGTCCTTGGACACGTGGTGTGACTCTTGGGGATGGTCCTGGTAGAGCCAGGAGTTGGACTCGATGATCCTTGTGGGTCCCTTCCAACTCAGCTTATTCTGTGATTCTGTGTTTTTAAATATGTTATCCCTTCATCATGGGCACAGTCTCAGCCCCTCTCTGCCTATGCTGTGGCAATAAGTTCAGCCACGACCATGAGCTTCCCAGAGACTGTGATAACCAGATTACAAAACAATCAGAGCAGCACTCATGGAAATAAATGCTCAAAGACATTTTTGCATGGGTGTTCCCATAAAGACTCACTGATTCTTACAACCATTATGGAGGAGAGCACTGACTGCAGGATAATGCCCCTGCAATGTCCTCACAGATGCCAGAATTCAGAGGGTAGCACCTTTCAGGGAACTGAGGCATACGATTTACCAGAGACATGTACCTGTCAAGTGTAACCCTTGTACAAAGTTAGTCTCTTAAAATAGCAGCTCTGCAAAGAGGATGTTCTGGAGAGCAGAAAGGACACTTGACTTGTGAGGACTTGTCCTAGTTTTAATGTGTCCCAAGAGCTTCTGTGTTTTGTCTTAGTGAACAAATGAAACCAACTGAAGTCAGAAATCAACCTTTGACTTCCTCCCAGTCACAAACCATCAAATGAGATTTGCAGCATGAACAGCAAAATTAGGGATAATAAATGGCCTAGAGCAAAAGGTAAAGGATGCATGAGATAGTATCCTTTGGGGGAAAAATAAAAAATAAATCCTTCTGAACAGACTAGAGAGAAAAATATCCTCACTTAGAAGTCTGGAGATTGAATTCCTACTGCAGAGCTCAGAGATTACCTGTTTTTCATTTCTCTTACTGATGTCAATGTATGTGGATTACACCCACTGTTAATAAACACGGGTTTTAGTTTTTAGCCTTATGGGATATACATTCTAAATTTACATTTAGCTGACTTGCTGATGGCAGCTGTCCTACATATCCACGGTGTTCATTTGGGTTTACTGAGGGATATCCCTTCAAAGGGATATCTTTGAGTATCTTTTGAGTATTGAACTAGAAAGAATTAAAAGAATTTGTTTCCCATTTGAGATATTTTTCTATGCAGTCTTTTATTCCCCACTGTGCTTTTAATATGCTCATGTAGACTTGCTGCTTCTGGCACAGTCTTAGAAATGAGATTTCTGAAATAATGACAGAAGTCCAGCTATTTTGCTGAAATGATAATCAGAAAAATCTGACTTTAGACAGCTCTCATTAAGTGGGAAAAGAAAATCCATTCCAGCGTCTTCTCCTATTGTGATAGTTGTCCCCAGAATGAGATTAGTGTTTAGGACTAAGATTCCATCAGGCTTGAAAAGTTTACCATGTCTTGTTACTGGGGTAAAGGGAGAAAATACACCACCACCCCATTCAAATTTAGTTTTACATTTTAACAAAAGGCAGAGTTCATCTATTGTTTGCATCCTTGTACGGGACAGTGGGAGGAAAGGGGATGTGCTCCCCTCAAATCTGCTGTCTCCATGTGGGCAGAGGTGCTGGTTCCCTGTGCAGTGAGGGCTCTCAGGAAGGGCTCGTGATGTCCAGAGCTGATGTGCATGGTCAGGGTGGAGCTGTGCTGTGCCCTCCTTGGCAGAAAAGAGGGCAACAGTGGTAGGCTTTTTGTGCCAGAGGCAGCAACTGGAGCTGTGAGCTTGACCCATGGGGGGAAAGAGAAGGGGATTTGTCTTACTGAAAAAAGAGTGCTTTCTTATTTAAAAATAAATTTGTAATTAATTAGCTAATGCTGTTCTGCAAAGCTTTTAAGCACACAGAGGTTACCAAAAGTGTATTTGTGTTTGATGAATTTGGTGGCAGAAGGAATTTTAATAGCACTTCAGCACAAAGTCAGGATCTTTGAGAAAGGCACTTACAAAACCTTAATTATTTAGTTCTGTAATTAGATGGCATTTACCCCTTCTATACTGTTTTTTAACCAGGTCCAGTTGGTCTTTCTTTGTATTGTAATACTCATTTCTCTTGTCCTCTCATTAGCCTCTGGTGAGCAACAACACAATCGGCAAACATTATAAAACAGTTTTTCTGTGAAAAACATAATTTCATATTATAGTAGTTTATTTTCTTACTCTTGTTTATAATAGAAGAATAATACTTTTAGGGAGAAATGGTGTCTTTTATTAGTCCATCTACTATCATTCCAGACAGGAGACACCCTTTCCAGTGCACAAGTCAGTTTCAGATCTGGATGTGAAGCATGAAATTGCTGGCAGAGAACAAAACAACTGCTCTGAGTTTAACTTCATTAGGGAGACTGAGTAGAAACCTTCGGAGAAGAGGAGTCATAAATAAAGGATAGTGAAGTCATTTAGTTCCCATGAGGTAGCGTGGCTGTGCCTATGCTAACACTCAAACTAGACCACCATCTGTCTGCCAGCTTCAGCCCCAACAGGCACCACATGGTCTGTGTCTGTACTGTGTAAATTCCTTCACCCTCACGAAGAGGGTGGCAACACCCAAAGTGCTTACTTGGAGCACTGCCAGGCCGTGCTATCATCCCCTCCCTTCCCTGTGAGTGTCACTTTGCTGGGAGCTAGATGTGCTCCAGGGACTGAACAACAGCTTGGCAGTGTCGGTGGCAGCAGGACAGTGCCCAGCCTGAGCTGCTGCTTCACTCACTACAGTTCACTACAGGCAATTACCACCTGCAGAACAGTATTTCTCAGCACCAAAATACTTATTTTAAGATGTCAAAGTAGAAGTAGCCTATTGAACTTCAGCCTGACACTCCAGAATGTCATAGCACTGGGGGAAAGAAACCAGGGTTTGTAATTTAGAAAAATGCAGTCTTATTATGTGAGCCTAGTCCATGGTCCCTTATGTTTTCTAGTACATCAGACACAACAGTCTCTTTCAAGCATCTTGTCACATGCTATTTTAGTGTAACAGCAACAGCTTTTGAAGTTTCTTTGATGTGCAACTTGTTACTAGACATGATCTCTAAAAAATTAGACTAAACCTGTTTTCACTGCAGTAGACATGGCCATCTGCCTCTCCCACACATTCACCGTGTCCTCTCACAGTCTTGTTCACTCTTTTAATTGTTCTGCATAAACAGGGTAGGATACAATATCACATTTTAAAATGTCATGTTTACATTATAAAGAGCCAGTTTTTGAAGAGGCTTCCTCCCATCAGAGGTGTCATTTCCTAGTTCCTTCCTAAATGTATGTGCTATGTGCTAAATAACTTACCAACTTTTTGTAATTTCTGCTCATTGTTCTCCTGAATGGCAATGGCTGCCTGAACACAATACAGCCTGCCTTTCAAGATACCCCAGATTTTTCCATAATTTCCTTCTAAATGTGCTTTGCTGTATTTCAGATATAAATCAGTGGCATATGAGACAAATCTGTTATGCCAATTTGCTGTCTGTACTTTCCCCAGACACTGGGAACTGAATAATCATGTTATTATTTGTTTTCTTTCATATAGTTGTTGTCTAGAACTTGAAAGGAAAACCTGTTTGTGATCAACAGGGATTTGATCCAATGTTACAGGACCTCTTTCTGCTGTGGAGCTGGCAATGGACTTGCATAATTACATTCTGAAATTAATATAAACTCAAGGTATGCCCATCACAGATAGAGAGATCTCTTATCTCAAAAATTGTACTTGTTGGATGGGTGCCATTTATTTTAGATACTACCTGTTTTCTGTGCTTTATTTTATTAGAAGCTGTGAGTTAAGTAAAGCTGTTGGGTGAAAGTCTATTATTATAATCTTATTTTCATTATTCCCTATTTGTATATATCCAAGCTATAGGATATAAATGATTGTTAACAATGGGAAGGAGCATTCATCTACTCTCCACAAACTAGAAGTTTATGATATGAGATTGTTATTATTTTTCATGGTTTCTTGTACTCTGTTTTTTTGTCCCATGCTTTGATCTTGGCAGACCAAGAGCTTTTCTCTTCTGCCTGTTTGGATCCAAACCATTTGCAGGGCAGAAATACCTTGCTGTCTGATGGAATACCATGCACTCAGGCTACAGCTCTCTCAGCATAGATGCAGCTTTGTTTTCCCTTAACTTTTCCCCACTGAAATCAAGTGCTGAGAGAGACTCAAACACCAGCATAATCCCGAGGAGGCTTAAGGAGTTCTGATGAAAGAGGAATGATCCATGTGGCAGGTGTGATATGTGTTTGTCAGTGCTACCCTAGTCCATTTCTGTAGTGTTGGGCGTTGTATTATATCACAGTATTGCTTTTGGAAACAGCATCCAGTGGTACATGTGAGCACACGTATTTCAGGAGGGAAGTTCAGTGAGGTGGAGGCTCAGACTTGGAGCTCCACATGGCTGAAGGATGCTGAGGCCCTGGACCCTGCACTGGGCTGATGCTCTGCCAGACACTGGTGCCCTGCCCCATGAACATTTCCTCCCCACCAGCAGCCCAGCACCCTTGGCTGAGGTCAGGATGTGCCCACTGCAGTGCTCTGCTTAGATCTATACATCAAACCATCAGTAAGAGCACATACCTTATAAACTGCATAAAAACTCTCAAAACAAGCAGAGAAATTAACTATTTCACTTGCAGTAAAAGACAGAGAAATGCAGGAGGAATAGGACAATTATGCATCTTCACAAAATAAATTGCTCATCTTAGTGGTAGAAAATATCCACTCGGTTGATACAATCTAGAGCTGTTAGGGAAAGCAGAAAGAGTGAAGTTTGTATGGAGGAACTTAAGCATGACTTGATAACATCTCTGGGATATCTACTCCAGTGTTTGACCACACTCACAGTAAAAGGTTTTTCTCTAACGTTTAAGTGAAATTTGCTGTATTTCATTTTGTGCGCATTGCCTCTTGCCCTGTCACTGAGCATCACTGAAAAGAGCCTTGGAGCTTCTATCAGGTATTTATAGATGCTGCTAAGATTCCCTGAACCCGGTCTTCTCCAGGCTGAACAATCCCAATTCTCTCAGCCTCTTCTCATGTCAGATTCTGCAGTTCCCTCATCACCTCTGTGGACCTGCACTGGACCCACCCCAGTATGTCCATGTCTCTCGGGCACTGAGAGGCCCCAGCACAGTATCCCAGATGTGTTTCACAGTATCCCAGATGTGAGCAGAGGGGAAGCATCACCTTCCTTGGCCTGCTGACAATGTTCTGTCTAGTTTAGCCCAGGAGGTTCCTGGCCCTCTTTGCTGCAAGTGGTTTTTGCTGCCTCGTGGTCAGTCTGTCCACCAGGATCCACGGTGCCTCACGTCCACAGAGCTGCTCTGGGTCAGCCCCCACCACTACCAGGGCATGGGGTTATCCACCCCATGCAGACAGTTTGAGCTGGGTACAAATGAAGAGATTAAGGAACCTGCTACCTGGGATTCACAAAAGTCAGCAAGATCTGACTGGAGATTGAGCCATCTGTCTTTGGGACCAGTGGTAGAACATTTACCTGTGAGAGGTGTGAATTTGGCTTTAGTCAAGCTCTGGGGAGTTCAGCCTTTGTGTATATCCTGATCCTCAGGAGACCGAGTTTCCTATGCCTGACCTTGCGGAAAATCAGAGCAGATCAAGTAATTCCACTCATCCTCTTGAGGCTGGGTTCAAGCACAAATGGCTGGCATCACCAGAAAAGCCAAGCAGTACCCATGGAGTACAGGAACCAACTATGCTGACTGTGGTGACTAAAGCACAAAGTGGCTTCTGGTCTCTGCCC
Source organism: Daphoenositta chrysoptera (assembly GCA_013397915.1). Lineage (NCBI taxonomy): Eukaryota > Metazoa > Chordata > Aves > Passeriformes > Daphoenositta > Daphoenositta chrysoptera. Next base: position 6,918 of record VZRO01003854.1, on the reverse strand, counting down.
CTACTCCCAAGCTAAGGGAGTTTTGCTCCTTATTTATTTGTTTATTTTGTTTAATGCTGTCCAATGTAAAATGCATAAATAATCCTTGTGACAGGGACAAGGATTCACACGAATCCCTTCCCATTTAAGCACTGTAACTACTGCTAGACTACTGACACACTGGTCTTCCTTCAGGAAAAAAAGATTGCAATTTTCGGGATCTCATTCCCCTACAGATGACAAAGGATGTTGTTACATTTTCTGTCCATTGCCAAGGACAGCAAGACAAAAGGTGTGTATTCAACTGGTTGATAAAAAAATTTAAATTGCAGTATAATTATTTTGCTTAACATTTTATTAGAGTAGCAACAAAAATCCATTACAAATTAATCCCCACAGTAGCATGCATCCAAGAATTACAAAATGTTTCGTTCAAACAAAAACTGTTCTACATTTATCAGTAGTACATTTCTCTGAACAATTTCACAATACTTTTCATAAACAAATGTACAAACCACATGAAGTGACAGAAGGAAAGTGGAATTACTCCGGGTAGGTGAAGAAGGAATTCCCTCTAAACCAGTTGCTCTTACATAGTTTGTTAGAATTCAAATTTCCAAGAGTCAGCTCCCAAATTAATGAATTCAGGAGTCCAAATCACTTTGGCTGAGCCAATTCACTGTTGTTTGCTGTATCACTGTATCCCACTAGTAATGAAAGAATGACGAGGAAACAAACTCTCATTGAAAAGAACAAAAGAGCAAATAAACAATTCTGTCTAAAGAAGAGATAACAAACTACTGAAAGATCATTTTCGAATTTCACTGCAATTTGTAGCAAAAGAAACAACGGTATGCACACATAGCGGAGAAATAAATAAACACAGGCAGCACTGTTGAAAGAACAATGTATCTTTTCGCATTCTTGAAATAATGTTTTTTTCCACGGTGGCAATGCTCAGATCTGGTGTGGGTATGTGTGTGTGTGATTTATTTATTTTTAGAACACCTTTTTTAAAAAACAAACAATAAAAAATTGTCAGCTTCCAAAGTGACTGATCCAAGCCTTCACGGTGTAGTTGGGGAGGTACTGCAGCAGCTCCTGAAGTAGAACCAGTCCTTCAGTCCACTTTGTTGGATAATTGGTTTTGAAGGGAGGCTAGTGAGAGCTTTATCATTTGACTTGTGTGATTCATCTCCCTAGGAGCATCATAAACCCTTTCACAACACATTGGGGCTTCTTTGATGTATCCTTTACTCTGAACTCAGAGAGGTCATGCAATAATTTGAACCAAAGTGTGTTACAAATACACTTGACCTTTCTCAGCTGCACAATCTACCTTCACTGAAGCTTCTGAAATCTCAACATTTCAGAAAGGAAGCAGCGTAGCTCCCGTAGCCAGAGGCGAAAACAGCACCTCTTCTGTTACATTTTGGATAAAATTCTAACTAAAAGTCCAATAAGAATGCAAACTCTTACATTAAAAATGTTAAATAAGGATATAGGCATGGATTTCAATACTGCTACCAATCAGGCAATTCTTTCAGACTAAATGTTGCAAAGGAGTTTGCTATCCACAAAATAAATATACAAAGATAGTTATATTACTGCAGTCAGTAGTTGACATCCATCCACTTTCACTTCTAGCAAAAAAAAATTGATATAATTATCAATAAATTTGAAACTACATAATTTTTAAAAAAAATACATCCTTACATATATAATTTACAACATCTAGGTACAAGAAAGAAGGTTGATTGCTGTTCTAAACAGAAGGGCAAACACAGAAATAGTCACATTAGCATGATATCTGACAAAGTTTTGTAGTACTAGCTGTATATCAGTACAAAATTAGCATGGATTTCACAACTAACATCTATAAAGATACAGTTACATCACATTATCACACCTTAGCTTAAATCTGCCATTTTAAATATTTCATTTTTGCACACAATTTTGTAATCATAATAATTTCTGTTAGCACAAATAAATGTCAGAAATAAATAACTCCTCTGCATTTTTGTTATTCCTAATGATGGTGGATACAAAATCACCTACATAGATTTTAGCCCTTGGTGAAGCATCACAAAGAATCTGGGCTTAAATACCTCACCTGAGCCTCTGGTGGAGCAGAGGCTGAGAAAGCAGAGAGTTACTTTTTGAACAAAAAGGCAAATAAATGAGAGAATTCACTTCTGGTACCGTCAGTCTATAAAAGCTGTAATTCAGTCTGTGCTCTGAAAGCGTTGAGATAAAAGTGTGAGTTTGTGTTACTGTTACTATACGAATACTGAGGGTAGTTTTTACCCTGCCAGTTGTGCTCCTCACTGGACAGCCAGGTTTCCATGGAATGCACTCTTTGCCTCCTGTGAGTCCTGCTCATCTCCCTTTTTAAATAAGAAAAGCAACTAGTTCTAGCATCTCTTGAGAAATTCTGGAGAGTAGTGCCTGCTCCGAAAGCACTGAACAGGTGCCTGACTGCAAACAGCATGTGAAGAGCACAAGGATTCCCAGGCCGCCTCCGCAGCCCCTCGCTCCAGCTCAGACTGGGAATCAGCTCTCCTCAGCTTGTGGCAGTGCTGGCTCACAGACACAAAGACACAGGAGCTTGCTTTCACTTTGAACGTCTCTTGGCTAAGCAACCATAAATTCCTGTGTGAGGTTCACAGATAATTTAATTTCTCTGTGACAGATGTTAAACAGGTTGTGGTAAACAGTCTCTCCTTGACTTCCCCTTATCGTGGCAAACTGTAGCTTTTAGCAAGTGTAAGCAGTAACATGCCACAGAACTCTGTAATTTCATGTCAAGCTCTAGATAGGAAAGGTTTGCTCGAAGTGTGTGTCACAGCGACAGAATTGTATTTATAAGGTTAATTGCTAGGTACTAATTTGAGAATACATTGTTGTCCTTCTCTCCAGCTCTTGAACCTTAGACAACTTTGTTTACTTGGCTGACGTGTGACTTACTTTATCATTTTAGTTCTTCCTTATTGTTTTGAAAGCAGTCTGGACATCCCCCTTCCTGTCCTGTGGGGGTTCAGATATCTGCACAGAAATAGCCCCCACTGCATGTGCCTGCCTGGTGGCCTGTGCTGCTCAGATAGACAGCCTGGCAAGCTGGGAAATGCAGGGGATTTGGGAAAGATTGCAACATGGCCTGCATGTGTTCTGCTGCTGGCTCTGCTCTAGACAAAGCTTCTAAAATTTTGTCACACCTACACTGCTGATTGAAACCTCCTTGCTGTCGGTCCCTAACGTGCCCTGCCATCACTCTGGCAAGCTGGAAAGTGCCTGTGGAGCTCTGCAAAGGCAAAACAGGAGTTAAAGCAAGGGTGCAGACAGAGCAGGATACAGACTGTTTACAAAATCACAGACTTGCAGAGTGGGTAAGGTTGGAAGGGACCACAGTTGGTCACCTGGTCCAAACTCCCCACTCAAGCAGGGTCATCCCAGAACACAAGGCATAGGACTGAGTCCAGATGGCTCTTGGATGTGTCCAGTGGGGGAGACTCCACAACCTCTCTGGGCAATGTTTGCTTCCTCCTTGCCATGTAGAAAATGCCCAATAGACTTCTTTGCATGCAGCAGACACAGGTTCACGGTTTTCAATTCAAATCTTAGGCCTATCAGGGTATTTTTTGTTCTCTTTAAGTTTGCAAATATAGTTGAATGTTAATGAAAGTGGTTTGAATTGGGGAAGTGGCTGTGTAGGGAAAAGAATACTGGATAGGAAAGCCTTACAATGCTGTAGAGGCTACCTCTTTCACCCACACTGGACAGGTTTGTGACTCTTGGGGAGGGGGCTGTGCAGGGCCAGGAATTGGAATCCGTGATCCTTGTGGGTCCCTTCCAACTCAAACTGTTCTGTGATTCTGTGAATTAGGTTTTTTACAGGTTTTCAAATGTCACGTACAAAAGCTGTGCAAAATGTTAATGACAAACAGGAATATACAGGCACTTCCCTGAGCTTCTTCTGCACAGAAATGAGAAAATATACTTCCAGCAAGAACAAAAGCTGGTCTAGAGCAAGGCCAAAGCAATATATGATATTTTGTCTGCAGCTACATCGGGGAGACTATGGCCCCAGGCTGCTTATCATGGGCCTGGTGGGAAGAGCAGGGAAGGGAATATGCTGGCAAGTGAAAAGCTGGGACGACTTCTGACAACACTTTATGTCCAAAAGTATTCCAATAGATAAATTTGAGATAAAAAAAATTAAAAATGTCATTTTTATCTGAATTTTCCTCTTTTCCCCAGATGTTATTGATGTTAAAGTGCTAAACCTCCTCTAGCACTCTTAGACACAATAGGTATTGAACCAAGATAAAAGGAGCTGGTGAACGCCTGTTGCATATTCTTCAATACCTGTCAAGTTCCAACACGATTCAGTAACAGCTGAGACATTTAAAGCGGTACATCTATAAACCTGATTGCTGAAAAAAATAAGATATTTTAAATGCTTCCTACTGACTTTGCAGTTTGTTTGTTCCCTGCTGCAAATTCATTGAATGGTCTTCCTATTTCATGCTGCTCAAGGTAAAAATAAACCAAAGAAAAGAAAGATTTCGTGCTCTTTGCCATCAGATACCTGTTTGATGAAGCATGCTATGATGGCTGCAATCAAATTTGCAGTGATGTGGGATGAGAGAGCCACTGGTAGGTAATTACTGCTATCAGCAGCAGTTTTGGCTGTTGGACAGGTCCCGGGGTACTGCCCAGCGCAGCCACACATTAGAGCAGCTCCCCTCCTCCCCTTACACTGGGGAGTACTTATGAGGTACTTATACTGGGAGTATCACCCACTGCCCTGCTCTAAGTCCATGGGTATGTCCTGGCAAGCCTTGCTCATTCTGAGATCACAGACCACTGTTCAGCCAGTTGATGAGAAGAAGGATTTAGGTGCTCTACTGAAGCCAACTCACCTGCCGAGAGTTGGGTTGTGTTAGTTCCTTCATTCAGTTAGCCTCAATAATATACCCTTCACTCCCCAAGATGCTGCATTCCTTTGTAGGGCAGAGGTATGTGAAGATTTATGGTAGCTTCTGCAATTCTGGGAGCAGAAATGTCTGTACAATTCATACAAGCTGGTGGCAACAGAGCATCCAAACGTCTTATATGGCTGCGTACTCAGAACAAGGTGGGCCTCAGGCCTGAAAATCAGGAGAGAAGAAGCAAACTGAGAAAAAAATATTTCACATTCTCATATCATCTGCAAAAGCAAATGCAAACTAAGCCTCTTTGTAGATCACCTATATTTTTAAGATCTAAAATGTATGGGTTTACCAACAGCATTTAGGTAGTATTGTGTAAAATAAGCATCATGAAAACAGTAACTCACATCATCAAGAGAACTGGGTTAAAGAGGTGCACCACACACGGGAATGCTTGCAGGTAGCACAGAAAGGCAGGGGGCTTCCAGCAGCCTCAGAACCAGAGGGCTGGTGTGTGGGAGACCCTCTCCTAGCACCAGCTGTGGAGGGGGCACCGGGCTGGTTAACCCCCAGCTGGAGTCAGCGGGGAAGGCACAGCAAATGCCCCATTGCCGTCCCTGCAGCCAGCCAGAGCACACCCAGAGGAATCCCTGAGCTCAGGCACCAGCATCACCCTCCTGCCAGATGGGTATGTGAGGCACCATGCCTGAGCACCACTTTCTGATGCTCCACTAGATCCCTCTGTTCCTCAGAAAATAAGGCTCAATCTGATTGTTTTTCCTTCAATCCTTCGGATTGATTCCTTCCCCATGCTTCAGATCCTCCAAGTCCCATCGTGCTTGGCACAAGGCACTTGGAAAACATTACTTTCCAGAGCCGGGCAGTTGTCCCTCCCTGCCATGCCCAGCTTGGAGCATGGCCTGTCACTGTCAGCCTCCCCCAGCCCTCTGCAGTGCTGCCCTGGCTGAAAGCTCCCCCAGCACAGCCCCATGCCCAGCAACATGCTCTGGTTCTGGAGGACTGCACAGCAGACACTGAAATGTATTAACTATTACCTTGGATGACAAACACGTATCACCAAGGGACAGTTTTGCAGAGGACAGGTAGGTGTTGGTAATGTCTTCTAGCTCAGTGCTGAAGTGATCAGAATCCTTGATGACGTTATAATTTAGGGCCATGCTGTAACTGGCAGGTTTCTTCTCCTGTTTCTGCTGGTAGTTGCAGAGTTTCCTGAAGGCTGCTCTGAATTTCTGGGACATGAGATTATAAATTACAGGATTGATGGCGCTATTTAAATAAATACAGATTCTGCAAAATAGCAGGAACCAGTTTTCTTGGAAGGGTCTGGAGAGAAAGGAATTGACGACAACCAGGGTGCGGTAGGGCATCCACAGGAATGCAAATAGGATCACAACCACGGCCAGCATCTTGGTAACCTGAGGGAACACCGAGGGAGACAGGAGAGGGGCAGAAGGTTAGTACTCCTCTTGGAATGAACATGTGCATTCTCACACCTCTAGGGCCAAACCAAAACTATGGACAGACCCTTCGGTAGAAATTTCTGATGAATATTTGACTCAGAAAGGTTTTCCACAGTAGGAAGTACAAAAAACCTTGGCTCCAAATTTTTCCTGGTTTTTGTTAAATGACTCTTTCCAGGTGATACCCCAGTAAGCTTACTGTTGTAGACCTTAGACTTTTCCATTTGTCATGCTGGAAGGGGGTTTCATGGAAAATGAAAAAATGGAAGAAATGGAAAAACTGAGATTTTAAAGTATTTTTTTCTAACTGCATTAGATTTCTTTCTTCAGACTAGTACAGCCTGTAGAGTAATTGAATATGAAGCCTTTTCAGGTGATCTGGTTAAACAGTCAGCCTAAAACAATTTCCCAAAGCCAAAAATAAGGAAAAGAAGGGAACAATTAGATTAATTTTTGTTCCTCAAATCCTAAATATTTCATTAGATTTTCATTATTTGATGTTTACTCTGAAAAGTCAAATAAAACTT
>VZRO01003853.1:770082-801720 GCA_013397915.1 Daphoenositta chrysoptera | reverse complement strand
CCTGGATCAGGAACATGGTGACCTATGATCTGGAAACTGGGAACTGGAACTCCAAGTAGGGACTTCTTACAGTGCTGTGCAGAGCACAGCCATACCTGCCCCAAATTAAGCAGAGAAGTGTCTGAAAACTCCTTTTCTGTGACCCACTCCATGACCTTAAAATCTATCTTACTAACTTAATATCTAACTTAATAGATATATTGAAAACAACCTGCCATGGGAAAGAGCAGCACAGGATTCTGCTCACAGCCCCAAAGTGGCAAAGGACTCTCAAACGCCTTTGCTGCAATCTCAGACTGTCTGGGTTTATATGATCTCCCGGAAGCAAGACTTGTTAGTTTTCCCAAGCAGGGTTTAGAGAGAATTTTTCCAGGATTTCAGACACCACCTCTGTTTTTCCAGAGGTTTTTTGCAAGGTCATGGGTGGAGTTTTGGTCATCAATAATCTCCCCCTGCCTTCCTATTCAACAGTTTATGTTAATTTTCAGGTGATCTGGCTTGAGTTTCTTTCCCAAATCATTTCTTCTGTCCTTGCCCTCCTTTACAGAAAGTGTTAAAGAGCTGCAAAATTCAGTGCATGCATAAACTCTGATTGCTCCTTGGAGCTCAGCATCTCCAGCCTAGGCTTTGTCTATATATATTTAATCCAAAGCTCAGGAAAGACTTTGAATATTGGAGTCAATAGTGAGGAAGGAGCAAGAGCTTACCTTGAAGCAGAGTCTCAGAACAGGCAGCTGAATTGTTCCTTCCCTCTTCTCCCTGGAGAAAGGACTGTTTGAATCCTCAGGAGTGCCACTGCAATATATACCCAGTCATAAATGTGCCCCTTCTTATAAGCGGGGAATTCCACAGAAAAAAGAAGTCTTCTATTTTGATTCAGGAGAGTTTGTCCATGCCCACCCTGAAATGGGTTGACTGTTGTTTGTTAGAGATTCCTCAGAATTTCTCCCAAATTTGCTGACTTGCAGCATGGTATCTCAGGGTCACCTAAATATATACCCAGTCGTAAATTTCCCCCTTCTTATTAACAGGGCATTCCACAGAAAAGAGAAGTTTTCTATTTTGATTCGGGGGAGTTTGTTCATGCCCAAATGAAATGGGTTGACTGTTGTTTGTTAGAGATTCCTCAGAATTTCTCCCAAATTTGCTGACTTGCAGCATGATATGTCAGCATCAGTTAACACGGTCTGGTGACTTCCTTGTTCATTTCATCAATCCCACCAGCTGCAGTTGCTGTTGTTGCAGCACCTAAATGTGTTTCTGTTCCCAAAAGAACTTCTTTGGTGACATTAGGTCGACTGGCATGTCTCTGAGTACACTCAGATATTCACAGCCTGCTCTTCTGCAGCCTCCCATAACGTTATTCATATGGCTACAGGTATTCCCTTGCCTGATTGCCATGGCTTTGTAACAGCTTCACACCAGCAGCCTGGGAAAGAGAAGGCTCTGGGGATACCTCAGAGCACCTGCCAGTGCTTTAAGAGTCTACAAGAGAGCTGGAGAGAGACTTTGGACAAGGGCATGGAGTTGATAGGTGTGCTGGTTTCAGCTGGGGTAGAGTTAATTTTCTTGGCAGTGGCAGGTATGGGGCTGTGTTTTGGAGTTGTGCCGAACACAGAGTTGATAACACAGAGATGTTTTTGTTATTGCTGAGCAGAGCTTTGACAGAGCCAAGGCCTTTTCTGCTTTTTGTACTGCCACGGTGGCAAGGAGGCTGGGGGTACTTGGGAGCTTGTGAGGAGACACAGCCACGAGAGGTGACCCCAAGTGACCAGAGGGATATTCCAGACCATGTGACACCATGCTGACTATATAAAGTGAGGGGAAGAAGGAGGAAGGAGGGGACATTTGGAGTGGTAATTTTTGTCTTCCCATGTAACTGTTAGGTGGTATGGGGCCCTGCTCTCCTGGAGGTGGCTGAACACCTTTCTATCCATGGGAAATGGTGAAAGAATTCCTTGTGCTTTGCTTGTGTGCCCGGCTTTTGCTTTCCATGTTAAACTGTCTTTATCTCCAGCCACATGTTTTCCAGCTTTTACCCTTCTAATACTCTCCCTGATCCCAGTGGTCAGGGAGTGAGCAAGTGGCTGTGTGAGGCATGGTTCCTGTCTGGGGTTAAACCACGACATTGGGACAAGGTGAAACAGCTTGAAATGGAAGGAGTGTAGGTTTAATTGGATATTAGGAGGATATTAGTTACAGTGGGGGTGGTGAAGCTCCAGCAAAGGTTGCCCAGAGAAGCTGTGGCTGCCACATCCCTTGAAGTGTCGAAGGCCAGGTTGGATGGGGCTTGGAGCAACCTGGGATAGTGGAAGGTGTCGCTACCTGTGGGAGGGCATGGAACTAGCTGGTGATTAAGGTCCTTTCCAACCCAAAATATTCTGTGATGCAATGATCATTCATTCACTCAAAACTAAATTGGACTCATTTCCTTGCATTTCCAAAAGTCCAGGAATAATAGAATGATGAGTTGGTTGTTACAACCAGAAATATCCAGAAGAAGTGTCTTAGACCAGGGTTTGTTGAAACAAACTGGTTGAGACCTGCGGTTTCTTTTGTCTCTATTAACCTAGGACTGATGTCTTAAACAAGGTGGGGTTTAGCCAGAATAAGGGAGAGGGCCTATAAGAAGCAGATCTGGTGGAGGTGGGGCAAACTCCTCCTTTCTGACGAGGCCCAACTGACACAACAAAGCAGGGCCCAACAGTGGTCACGTCATTAGAAGGGGCCATAAACCATCAAAGACTCCCGAAGTGTCCCCCAACTCCACAGTGCTGCATGACACAGTGTCAAACCCATCCCAGGGGAAAAGTGGAGCAATCCCACATAAGCCTGAACAGAACCTGTTGAACTCTTTGTTGCGCAGGTCCCCACCCCCAAAGGATAAAGAGTGAGGACATCAAAATTGCAAATCTCGTTGCTGGAGCCATGGCAATATCTTGTATGAGCTGTTGGTACCCTGGCCCACTTTTTTCATGCCCATTCATAGGAGAAGTAACTGGAGTCTGATGCTGACCCTTTTGTGGGTGTTACGGCATCCTCTGATAGCACTTGGACACCCAATGTCCTGCAAGGATGCTCTGGGCACTGTGACATTACTGCTGGTGGTGGAAATTGTAGTGGGAATCAACTTGTGGTTTATATATAAGGTGATCCTGCAATTCAGCACTGGCGCAAATAGACTTTATTGTGAACTACTCAGGAACTAAATGATCTGTCCTGCGTTGATCTTTTGATTGTGACATTGAATTCATTGAATATATTGAATACATTGATTACATTTCCCCAAATCACTTTTCCATAAATCTGCAGAAAAGATTCAGAAGCAGAGCAGAGAATGAAGGTATCCAAACTGTATCACAGAAATTTACCTTGGCTGCTCAAAGCATCCTGTATATCTGATGCCTGATCCTGTCTCTCTGATACCTCAGCTGCTGCTCTCAAGGTGCAGTTTCAAAAGCAAACAAACCTTGTCCTATGATCACATAATCAATCAATAGTTGGGTTTTGGAAGGACCTCTCAAGATCTTCTATCCCAGACCCCTGGTCAAGCAGGATCAGCTAGAGCAGGTTTCCAGGATCATGTATTGTTGGGGTTTCAGTACCTCCAGACATGGAGATCTCCAGACAAGATCTCTGAGCAACCTGCGGTGCCCTGGTCCCACAGCCTTCCTAAAGAGGTGAGGGACAAGTCAGCTGCACACTCTTAGGGACAGCTAAGGAGGAGAGGACTCATCCCTAAGAGCTCTCTCCTGAGATGGGGTATGGACCCCTTCAACCATGGCACCCTATACATGATGCCAAAAATGTGTCGTCCCACCTACAGCAGGATGCTCTGCCTGGAATGGGGTAAAACACCTTGAACAATGGCCTATTTGCCAAGCTCCCAGTGGTGAATGGAGAAGGAGCCATCATGCTGCTTTTGGTGTTGGATAATGCTGGAACCAGCCAGACTCATCAATCCCGAAGTTAAACATCCTGAGGGTGAGATAAAGATATAGTAGACCTGGAAAAGTAGCCAATAAAGGAACAAACAAGTGATACTACCAATAGTTTATCTAAAGCTGCTGAGCTGACACAGCTGGTCTGGAGACATCTGACTGACAGTCCATCACTTTATACTGAAAAAGCCCGGTCCCACTTTTTAGTGTCAGGGTCTTCTAACAAACACTTTCCTGGAGTGTGTGTGTGTGAAGATTCCTCCTCGGAGTGGAGAAGTCTCTCAAGGTCACTTCTTGAGGCTGAGCCAAGGAGATTTGACCATGGTCATTGAGTAACATCAATCTTAATTGTTTTCGCTAGTTTTAATATAACTGCTTTAATGTATTTGCTTCAATACTGCTTCATAGTGCACAGTATTATACTAGCAGTTATAGCTTCCGTACTGTTAACTAAATAATTCTGATTAAGATCTTTTTGCCAAATCATTATCATCATAAATCATATATATTTATGTAAATATATCTGCTTTGTAATCCTCAGACTCTTGGGACAAGTTGTATAAAGTGTCAATTACACCTATATAATCCTTTAGACATAAACCATTGACAAAGTCTGGTACTAAGATCAGACCCAGCTGAACCCAGACACCTCTCTGAGAAGGATTTTACCAGGCAAGGGGGTCCTTTCTGCACCTCCTGACTCAGTGGGAAGGTTTCTCTATTAACCTTTGCCTGAAGTTCCCATTCTGCCCACAAAACCACCCTTAAGGGAAAGGGACCCCCAAGGATCCCTAAATGTTCATGGTCGAAAGGAACAACAAAAGTCAGAAGATCCGTAAAATTTCACAAAGTTTTATTAGTAAATTACACACTTGGCATGGAAATTGGTATGTTAGTCAATAAACTACTCTGTAAGTACATGGCAGCGGGTACCCTTTTATGTATAAATTTCCCTGCCCTGAAGACAGGTTTCTCACTTCCTAATGAAAATTAGATATCATGTGAAGCCCATTCAGTCAGACCTTTCTGGAAATGAGTCAGAGGCCTTTGGGAGTCTTGGGCTGTCTTGTTCCCCCACTACAGTCCATTTGTCCCAATCTACTCTGTTCTGGTGAGACCCCACCTTCAGTGCTGCCTCCAGCTCTAGGACCCACAACAGAAGAAGGAAACAAAGATGTAGGAGTGGAGTCCAGAGGAGGCCACAAAGATGCTCTGAGAGCTGGAGCATGTCTGCTCTGGAGAGAGGGGAAGAGAGCTGAGGGTGAGAGAACCTGGAGAAAAGAAGGCTCTTGGGAGACCTTGGTTCCCCTTCCAGTGTCTAAAGGGTTTTAAAAGAGAAAGGGACTTTGGACAAGGACATGGATTGACAGGAAAAGAGGGAATGGCTTTAAACTGAAAGCAGGTGGGGTTAGATTAGATGTTAAGAAGAAATTCTTTACTGTGAGGGTGGTGAGACCCTGGCACAGGTTGTCCAGAGAAGCTGTGGCTGCCCCTGCATCCCTGGAAGTGTCCAAGGCCAGGTTGGATGGGGCTTGGAGCAACCTGGGATTGTGGAAGGTGACCCTGCCCATGGCATGACGGCTGAGACTAGATGGATGGTCTTTGAAATTCCTTCCAACCCAAACCATTCTATGATTCTGTGACATGTGGGAAAAGCTCGTGAGCTTTTTCCACCCAGGATGTGAGGCTTATTCCCGGGGACAGTCACTGTCAAACAGGGAAACCTGTCCCCTCCCATAGAGCTCAGTCAACGTGTCCTCCAGCTCCCCCAGCGTGAGGAGCTGAACCTGGTTCTTGTCGTTCTCAGCAATGACCGCCCAAGCCTTTATGTAGTTGTTGTCCACCACACAGCAGGCAGCTGACCAGAGGTGGCTGGGTTTATTAACCCTCCCCTTGGCGATGTAGTTGTTCCCAGGCACAGCACCCACGATGACATAGGTGGTTGTACAGCCCTGGGTCTTCCTGATCATCGTTTGCTGCTCATAGTTGTTCCAGGCGCCGCCGTTGAGCTTCTCATCCTGGGGCACTATGTTGGTGAGGGTGAAGGTAGCCATCCTGCTGCTGTAGTCATCGTGGTGGCCATTGGGGTTCAAGTGGCCCCGGTTCAAACCTGTCAGGTTCTTGTAGTCGTGAAGGATAGCCTGGCTCTGGCTGATTTTCTCTAAGCTGACATTGTATCGATTTAAGAGTGTCCACTCTTTTTCCATAGTTTTGGGATAAGTTGGGCCAATCAGCTTGACAGGAAAAGAAGAGGAAAAGGTGTTAGTATTGGGGATGGGAATAATGGAACAGATTTCCTGGGAGCAGAAGTCTCTGAGTGTCAAGACCCTGTTTTTTGTCTGGTCCTGATGTGGTACAATACCAGATTAGTTTCTCGAGTTCCTATGAGGAAAAAATGTAAATAGTTTTTTATTTCAGAAATTTATTTCGCAGTTATTGCATTATATAGCCTTCCTTTGAAACAGTGCATATGCGTTTCTTCTGTAGTTCATTTTCACCTTAATCAATCCTGCCACTTTGTCCTTAGGAAGGACAGAAATTTCCTATTTTGGTGTCCATTATTTCCTTGGCAAGTATTCCTAAAGGTCTGAAAGACGTTTGGGAGAGCTGTGTAGTTTGTGGAGTTCTGTCTGTGTGCTGGATCCTTCTGGACCAAGCCTGAGCCAAAGGTGCTCAGGGCTCACTGCCTGTGGGTGGAGATCACACCCTTCTGCCTGGACTGACTCTGATGCTCCTCACTCTTCACTGCCTGAAACATCACTCCACAAATCCCTCCAGTGTTAACCTGACCCTCTCATCTCCAGTGCCTGTGCCTGCCGAGGCTTTGTCCCTGGGCCATCTCAGCCCATTCTGAGTTTCTCCTCACTTCTCTCACACCACTCACAAAGCCTGTTTGACTCTTCACTGGGAGCAGATAAGCTCTGTCAGGGATGCCAAACAGCTCAGGGCAAAGTGGGGATCAGAGCCACGCAGGACTCTTGGTCCCTCAAGTTTTGCCTCTCTTGGATGCCTTTTCCCCATCACTTGGTCTCCCACCACGGCAGGGCACTGGGAGGGGGATTGCTTGATTTTGTAATGTAATGCAATTTGATGTGTTTGTCAGCTCAATGCTAAAAACTGGGCACCTTTAGGAAATGATTCATCTCATTCTCCTGCTGATGCCTCAGATGCATCAGAGGAACCATGTGATGCAGGTCTTTGAAGGTAAATGAGAAGAATCCCATCCAGTGTGTTCTTTTGCATATGTGTGGGAGGAAGTAGAAATGGTTATTTTAATACTTCTTTTAATGACTGGAGGGTGATGTGCTGTAAGAGAGACACTCACCTGGGGCTCAACCAGCCATGTTTTAGGTCTCTTTCCAGGTCCAGGCTGGTAGATGTAAGCAGAGTACACGGGAATACGCATCTTCCTGTCGTACAGGGTGGCAAAGTAATACTGGTTCTTGTAGCGCTGGCAGATCCAGGCTGGGTTCTGTGGCTCCAGGCCTTCATTTGGGGGCGTCTCCCGGAAAAAAAACTGAGGACATGAAGTTTCAAAGGACGTCACCACCTCGCTGTGTCCCAGCCAGAGGCAGCTCGCCAACACCTGCAGCAGCAGCAGCCACAGCATCACAGGAGGATTTCACGTGAAGGGTTCTTGATCCCCTGGAAGGCAAATACAGAGGAGGGGACTATGAGAGACCAAGGAGGGGGTAAGTTCTGTCCTTCTGGATATGGAAAAATCTAAGTGCTATAGGGTTGTGTAGGGAGATGACTGGGGATAAAAGGATAATGGTAGAGATGTTACAGGGGAAAATACGGCTGCTTCTCCCTGGATGAAACTCAGTCAGCACACCTGGCCTCCCACACACAAGGAGGACTAAATCTAAGGGGAGGGCTAAACAGCAGGTGGAGTGGAGTGGAGACAGCATGGCCAGGCTCTGTCAAAACCCTTGCAGAGGAGACACCTTGGTGGTATTTTCTAGCTGATCATCTGAACGGCAGCTGAAAACCAGGGGAGATACATGAAGCTGTCCTGCTGCTGAATCAGCAACCATGGCAAAATTCCTCTCCTTGGACTGACGCACATCCCCATCCCAAGGTTATTGCAGGTACTTTACTGAGATACCCACCCCCAAGGCATGAGAACCCCTCACTGAGAAAGATGTATGACTACATGCAAATGACACCTAAATGTAAAGAAATAGTAGAAAAGTAAGTTAAAAATGGGGAGAAGTGGTGGTAAACTCCATTGTAAGTTCTGGGATCAGTTGATAGGCTGAACCTGCCTTCTCTCACTTAGGGATGCCTATTGGGTAAGAATCCTACTTTATGCATGCTGAATGATTACCTCAAGCCAGTTTTTGTTGGGAATTAAAGCTTATTAGTATGTTATTCTGAATCAGTATATTGCTTTGAATATCTTTTTGCAGTCAGATACTTTCACTGGCAAGCCTCAAACCTTAACCAGTCAGTTTTATTAATAAAGAGCTTTATTGTTACAGTTAAACAGTTAAAGTGAGTCCTTCACGGGTGCTGGCAGTCTCTGGCAGTGGGTGAAGGTGTGGAGACCCGGGAGGGGTTTCTCTGGTTGGTGTGTGACCCCGAACAGGTCAGTCAAACCCTCCAACCCAGAGAACTGCTCAGTGAAGGGTCCCCACAACAGGACACCAACAGACCGATAAGGCAGAAGGGTTTCGGCTTTCATGTGGCGCTGACAGACTGAACAGACACTGAGGGTTTGAGCAAATCTCCCCTTTTCACATGAGGGGGTGAAATCTAAAATAGCTTTTAGCTGCCTAGAGAAGGCAGCATTGGGGGAATTCAGTCTGTCTGAGGAGGGTTCCAAACCCACCCCATGCCTAAACAGTTCTCACAGCACAGTTATCATGGAACTGAGGTATGGCAGTGGGACAAGGTCACCTTTTCCAACCTACCTGACTTGGTCAGAGCTCAGCTTTTGGACTGGCACTGGAGAAAAAATCCTGCAACAAACCAGGGCCTGGAAGCTCCTACTTCCAAACATGATCTCACAGAATCACAGAAGATGCTGAGTAGGAAGGGACCCATCAGGATCATCGAGTCCAACTTCTGGCCCTGCCCAGGACAGCCCCAGAAATCCCACCATGTGCCTGAGAGTATTGTACAAACACATCTTGTACTCAGGCAGGTGTGATGATGTGACCACTTCCCTGGGGAGCCTGTTCTAGGGCTCAACCACCCTCTGGGTGAAAAACCTCTTCCTGCTATCCAGCTTAAATCTCCCCTGATTCAGCTTTGGGCCATTCCCTCCTGCTCTGAGGACCTTGCACAGCAGACACCTGCAGCTGGGCAGGGATTCTGCTCAGTCCTCTGCAATGCTGAGCTGGGCTTTAGTCTCATGGGGCATTTGGCAGGGAAATAACAGCGACGCTGCACTTCCTACACGTCTCTGGCCCCATGCAGGTTCTCACAGACACACAGCTCTGCCAGTCACATCCAATATTGAACCCAAAGTAATCCCGCTGGGGGTCCTGCCTCTCAGCTGACATTGGGATATTAAGCTGCATATACCCTTGGCTCTGACCCAAGACGTCTGGTCCTTTTTCTCTTTAGCAACCCCGGATCAGGAACATGGTGACTAGTAAGATGGAAATTAAGAACAGGAACAACAACTTTTTGCAGTACTCTGCAGAGCATGCCCATAGCTGCCCCAAATCAAGCAGAGGAGTTCCTGAAAAGTCATTTTGCATGACCCCCTCCACGAGCTGAAAAAATATATTTAACTAATGTAATATCTAACTTAAGATCAGATATATAGAAAAAAATCCTACCGTGTGAAAGAGCAGCACGGGACTCTGCTCACAACCCCAAAGTGGCAAAGGACTCTCAAATGCCTCTGCTGCAGTCTGAGGCTGGCTAGTTTTATATGATCTCCAGGAAGGAAGAGCTGTTAGATTTCCCAAACAAGGTTTAAAGTGAGTTTGTCTGGGAGTTCAGCCACCTGTGTTTGCCCAAAGGCCTTTTGCAAGGTCATGGGTGGAGTTTTGGTGCTCAATAAACTCACCCCTCCTTCTTATTCAACAGTTTGATGTTAAATTTCCAGGTGACTTGGCTTGAAATTCTTTCCCAAATCATTCCTCCTGTCCTTGACGTCCTTTACAGAAAGTGTTAAAGACCTGCAAAATTCAGTGTATGCATAAACTCTGATTGCACCTTGGAGATCAGATGTTGGAACTCAGCAACTCCAGCCTAGGCTTTGTCTATATATGTTTATTCCAAAGCTCAGGAAAGACTTTGAATATTGGAGTCAATGGTGAGAAAGGAGCAAGACCTTACCTTGATGCAGAGTCTCAGAACAGGCAACCTTTCTTCTTCTGCCTGGAGAAGCCCTTGGCTGATCCCTCAGGAGTCCCAGTGCAATATATACCTGGTCATAAATCTGCCCGTTGTGATAAACAGGGAATTTCACTGAAAAGAAAGGTTTTCTGTTATTCAAGGAGAATTGTTCATGCCTGCCCTGAAGTGGGGTGACGGTTGCTATTTGCAATTTCCTCAGGATTTCTCCCAGTTCTTGCAGCATCACGTGTCAGGAGAAAATAACTGGGTCTGGTGACTTCTCTGTTCATTTCCTCATTCCGCACGAATGGGGACCCACATGTGTTTCTGTTCCTGGCAGAACATCTCTTGTGGCACTAGACTGACTGCTCTGTCTCTGAGTACACCCAGATGTTCACAGTCTGCTCTTCTGCAGCCTCTCAGAATACAATTAGCATGGTCAGGCTGCATATTTTCACTTGCCTGGTTGCAAAGGCTTTGTAAGAGCCCTTACTCATGCCCAGCCTGGTGCTGAGAAGGCTCTGGGAGACCTCAGAGCCCCTTCCAGTACCTGAAAGTGGTTCAGCTGGAGAGGAACTTTTGACAAGGGTTTGGAGTGACAGGACAACAGGGAGCAGCTTCAAACTGACAGAAGGCAGGGTTAGATTAGATGTTAGGATTAGCTTTTAGTCTCGAGAAGAGCAGGCTCAGGGCACTCTACAGTTACCTAAAAGGAGGTTGTAATAAGGTTGAGATTGGTCTCTTCTACCATGCCAGTAGTGAGAGGACTAGAGGAGAAGACCTCAGGATAAGACAGGTGACATTCAGATTAGATATTAGAAAAAAGCTTTCAACTGTCATGTGGTCAAGCAATGGAATAGATTGCCCAGGGAGGTGCTGGAGTCACCATCCCTGGAGGTGTTTCAGAGGCATCTGGATTTGGCACTGGGTGATAAGGATTAGTGGTTTAAGGGTTACAGTGATAGTGCTGGGAGGATGGTGGGACTGGATGACCGTGGAGGTGGAACAGAGAAACCTTTTTCCCCCCACAGAGCTGAGACAATTTGGCCTCCAGCTGTGCCAGTGTGAGGTTCTGGACCTGGTTCTTGTTGTTTTCAGCAATGACCGCCCAAGTCTTCATGGTGGTGTTGGTCTGACAGCAGGCAGCTGACCAGATGTAGCTGGGTACATTAACCCTGCCCTTGGAAATGTAGGTGTTCCCAGGCACAGCACCCGTGATGACGTAGGTGGTTGTACAGCCCTGGGTTTTCTGGGCCATCGTATTTTCCTCGTAGTCTTTCCAGGCGCCCTTGTTGAGATTGGTATCCTGGGGCACTATGTTGGTGAGGGTGAAGGTAGCCAACTTGCTGTTGTTGCCACTTTGGTGGCCACTGGGGCTCAAATGGCCACGGTCCAAACCCTGCAGCTTGTTGTAGTCTTGGGTGATAGCCTGGCTCTGGCCAATTTGCTGTGGAGTGATGTTGTATTTATTTCTGAGGAACTGTTCTGTGTTCATATCTGGGGGATAACTTGGGTTGATCAGCTTGACAGGGAAAGAAGAAGAAATAGTGTCAGTACTGAAGATGTCTGTAATGAAACTGATGTCCCTGGAGAAGAGGTCTCTGATGGTTAAGATCCCATTTTTTTATCTCAGTGCATGAAAATGCATTAATCTGTGAGAAACCATAGACATGCCCCTCCTGCATGAACACAAAAGCTTTCAAGAGAAAGAAGCTCAGAATCTGACCGCTCTCATTTTGGCATGTGACCTTTGTCATCCAGCCTGCAGCCTGTGTTGGGAGTGTGGGTGGATGCATGAGACAATGAGCGCTTTCTACTCCTAGGTTTGAAAGGTGACTTTGGTGAGACCCCTTCCCTGGCACACCTGCTTCCCTTTCCTCCTGTCTCCACAGCCCAAATCTGCCCAGGGCTCTCCCTGGGTCCCCTCAGGCCATTCTGTGATTCTGTGATTTTATGTGTGGTTGCTCCAAGTGTTCCCCACTCCTGGAACACCAGAGGTTGCCTCTTCTAACCCCATACACAGGGACATGTGTTGGGAAATCAGTTCTGGAGCTCAGGTTTCCCTGGGAGGGCTACAGTTTCTTCAAGGACAAACGTTTTTTTCTCAGTAAGCAAAAAGATCTCAATATGAATGGAATCTGCAATTGCAGTGCTAAGAAAGTATCTCAGCGTTGATGTGGGCCAGGGAGCATTTTCTGCAGCATCACTGAAAAGAAGTTACAAATGATCAGCCTCTGAGAGGAGCCTGTATCCCAAAGGTGTCCTGGGGATGCTAAATACTCCAAAAAGGCCTCTGGAGAAAGCTACCAAAATCAAAGGTTTTACAGGTATTCTGTATCCAGGGTCCAGGAGGAAAAGGCCAGGTTGGATAGGGCTTGGAGCATGCTGGTCTAGTGGCAGGTGGCCTGGCCCAGGCAGGGGAGCTGGACTGAGATGATCTTTAGGGTTCCTTCCAACACAAACTACTGTATGATTCTTTTATCTTACAAAAAGACAGAAGTTTTTATCCCTTCCTAATATGGAGGCTGCAGTGGTGCAAGAGCAGATTAGTTGCTCAAGTTCATGTGAGTAACAAATGCAAATGATTATTTTTTTCACAACTCCAACATATTGCTGTTCATCTTTAGGGAAACATGTTTAGGCTTCTTCTGAAACCGGACATTATGCTCTGGCACATTTTCACCCATAATTGTCCTGCTACTCTGCCCCTAGAAATGTCCTGAATTTCCTGGTTTTCTGTTACTTAATTTGCTTGGCCTGTTTTACTTAAAGTCTGAAGGATGTTTGTGAGGGCTCTATAGCTTGTGGAGTTCTTTCTATCTGTGTGCTGGATCCTTCTGGACCAAGCCTGAGCCGAAGGTGCTCAGGGCTCACTGCCTGTGGGTGGAGATCACACCCTTCTGCCTGGACTGACTCTGATGCTCCTCACTCTTCACTGCCTGAAACATCACTCCAGAAATCCCTCCAGTGTTAACCTGACCCTCTCATCTCCAGTGCCTGTGCCTGCCAAGGCTTTTCCCAGGGCCATCTCAGCCCATTCTGAGTTTCTCCTCACTTCTCTCACACCACTCACAAAGCCTGTTTGACTCTTCACTGGGAGCAGATAAGCTCTGTCAGGGATGCCAAACAGCTCAGGGCAAAGTGGGGATCAGAGCCATGCAGGACTCTTGGTCCCTCAAGTTTAGCCTCTCTTGGATGCCTTTTCCCCATCACTTGGTCTCCCACCACAGCAGGGTATGGGCAGGGGAATCACTTGACTTTGTAATGTAATGCAATTTAATCTGATGTTCCTTTCAGGTCAAGTCAGAAAACTGGGCACCTTTAGGATATGATTAATCTCATTCTCCTGCTGATGTCTCAGATGCATCAGAGGAACCATGTGGTGTTGGTGTTTGAAATTAAATGAGGAGAATCCCATCCAGTATGTTCATTTGCATGTGTGTAGGGAAGTTGGGAAGAAATAGAAGAATTGGGTTAAAGGCTGCAGTTCATCTTTTAATGACTGGAGGGTGATGTGCTGTAAGAGAGACACTCACCTGGGGCTCAACCAGCCATGTTTTAGGTCTCTTGTCAGGTCCAGGCTGGTAGATATAAGCAGAGTACACAGGAATGTGCAGTGTTTTGTCGTACAGGGTGGCAAAATGATATGAAGTGGTTGAAGCACTGGCAGTTCTAGGCTGGGTTTCCTGGCTCCAGGGCATTATCTGGGGGAGTATTCCTGTAGAAAAACCTAGGACAAGTCTCAAAGGACGTCACCACCTCGCTGTGTCCCAGCCAGAGGCAGCTCGCCAACACCTGCAGCAGCAGCAGCCGCAGCATCGTGGGAGGATTTCAAGTGAAGGGCTCTTGCTCCCCTGGAAGGCAAATGCGGAGGGACACTCAGCTTGGAGAGAGCTGGTCATGGCCTGTGCAGGTGGGACACAGCTGGCAGAGGAGCAGTCTCTTCCCACTGCTCATTCATTGACAACTAAACTGGATTCATTTTCCTCCACTTCCAAAAGTCTGGGAGAACTGCAACAACATGTTGGTTGTTATAACCAGATACAAGCATAAGAAGTAATTAACATCTCAACCTACTCCTGTGGTCTACAAGCTCATGTTTTTGCATTTCACTCTTTTTAATAAAAATTTGTGCTCTAGTACTTCATGACTGGATCTCCGCTGCCTTTCAAGTCAGTGGAGGCAGTGCCTATGTGTTGTCTTGAGCTGTGTGCTTTCTGGATGGAAACGTGTCAGAGATATTCAATGAGCTCTGCTGCCCATTGATCCAACTCCCCTGTGGTCTGTTCCATAAGACAAACCTCCATTTCTTCAACTTGTAAAAAATTCTATTGGATCCTCCAGTCTTATTCCAGTTGGGAGCTCAGAGATTCCTACATGAAGTACTTTTGTTAAGTTTTCCATATCATGGTAGAAAAAAAACAGGACTTGTAACACTTTTCTAGGGAAATTGTACCAAAGTCCAGATATGGCTTCTCCCTGTGGATGTTCTCCTGATTTCTTCCTCAGTTTTCTTTCTATCAGATGCTAAAGCCAGGAGTCCAACCTTGTGCTCAAAGCAGGGCAAGCTGTGAAGTAGCTGAGCAAATGCAGGGAAATGGAAACAGCTCTTATGAGGCAGTACTGGAAAAAGGGGATTTTGAACCAGAGGGCAGTACCGTTTCTACTTTAATGACTGGACGTGGCACTCAGTGCCATGGTCTGGTTGACAAGGTGGTGGTTGATCAAAGGTGTGACTTGATGATCTTGGACATCTTTTCCAACCTAAACGATGCTGTGATTCTACTGAAAGAAAATGAGGTGTTACTAAAGCCTTTTCCTGAGTCTTCAGTCCCCATGGAAAAAGGAAGTGAATAGCCAAAGAGATGCTAAGTAGATGGAGGGCTGCAGGTCTTCAGGGCAAAGTAAATCACAGCAGCAGAAGCCCAATGCACACGAGAAAACAAAAAGCAAGAAAGAAATGTTGTTTGGACATGTAGATTGAGGAGATTCGTGTTCTTCTGGACTGTTCTCCTTGCAGGGCAGGAAAGATCCCATGGCCACAGGCAGGATCCGGAGGCGTCTGGATGCTGGACATTCCACTCTCATTGACCTGTGTGACACCTCTGTTTTTGGGAGGTGCTCTGCTGATGTGAGTGAGGACAGAGAGGGAGTGTAGACACCTCGAGGCCAGCACACTCATTGCATCACCAGGATGGTGATATGTGCACGTCTCTCCTTACATGCCAAGTATGTTCATAGACTCTCAGAAAGAATCATGGAATGGTTTGGATTGGAAGGGACCTTAGGGATCATCCACTTCCAACCCCCCTGTTATGACACCAAGCAAGGACATCTTCCACTAGACCAGGTTGCTCAAAGTCCCATCCAACCTGGCCTTGAACACTTCCAGGGATAGGGCATTCCCATGTTGGCCTTTGCCAGGTGTTCAAATGAGCGTGAGCTTCAAGTGATGGGTAAAACACTGACCCAATCAGACCAAAGATTAGAGGTTCCCAGAGAAGGCAACAGCTGCTTCTTCTGTTCTTCCCCTGTGTCCCAGAAATGATCCTAAAACACCTCTGCTGTGCAGCTCTCCCTCAAGAAACATTTTCTGTGTGAAAAATACAACCTTTTTCCAGAGCCATATGAAAAGTATCAATTTTATGGAGAAAAGTACAAGGGAAAGGTAAGGATATAAAAGATTGACTGTGGTACCAAATCCTCCCAAGGATAGCAGATGTACATTATCCATTTTAAACTGTTTTCCTCAAGCCTTTCTATGCAACACTCCAAATACTGGCTCATGGCAATCCTTGAATTTTGGAGATAAATATGTTCAATCCATTCTTTCCTCACAAGGATGAACAGTTTTTTTAATATTGTACAGTTCAGCTGAAAAAGCTGGTGTGGGATTTGGATACCTTTGCTTATTTTAACTCCACCAGACCAAGTGCCACGGTCCCTGTGCATGCAGAGCAGGTAACACTGAGGTGACAGAGGGGTCACCTCCTTGCCACCCATTAAGCAACACCCTGCTACAAACCCTCACAGCTGAGAGCTGTCAGGTTCCCTGTGGTTACTCTCACTCTTTCAGTTTCTTTCAGTTTTGGAGACCAAAGATCAGTACATTATTTTCACTTTCTGATTCTCACATGGCAAAACCTCTGAACTGCATAAGACAGAGAGGGTGAGCAACCATCACTGGAGGCTACAAGCCAGGTTTTGAGCCAGATAAGGGAGAAGGAGGATAAGAGGCAGACCCTGTGGAGGCAGGATGGTGCTTTGCTCATGGGAATTGTCCTCCCTTACACAACTGGCTCAGCTGTAAATCTCCTGCCCCTCACCCTCAGTGAAGGTCACGTTCACACCTGAGGGTTTTCATCCCTTCTGATGGGCTGTAATGGGCTCAACTGCACTGATGGGAGAGGCAGCTGTCGTGTCTTAGAGGGGTGATAACCCATCCAAGGCCCCTTGAAGTGCCCTCAGATTAATTTCTGAGGCCTTCCACCAAAGGACTGAAAGCTCCCTCCTCTAGGGGAGGTACCTGGGCGTTCTTGCTGAGGCTGAGCATATTTTAACTCATTGGACTTTTTGTTTGGGGGCTTTTCCCCCCACCTCCCATGGATCAAGACTGTGACCAACACTTCAACCAACAGATATCAAAATTGCAACAATCAAGTTTTGTCTCTGGATGGTGAGGTCTTTCTACTCTTATCCTTTCTTTTTCTTTCTTTTTTTTCCTTTATATATTTCCTTAAGTGATATTTTAATGGATATATATGGAGATATATACATATTATATGGATATATAATGTGAATATTATTAAAGATAATACTAATAAAAATTACTACATACCTCATTTCCATTGCAACCAAATTGTTCTAAAATAAACCCATATACATATATATTCTTATAAACACTGGTCATTCAGTGTTGTTTCATTCTAATCCACCCCAAGGGATCTATTAACAAGAACCTGTGTTAGCCTTCCCTTCTGGTGTCTCACACTCTGCAGCTGTTCCTCAGGCAAAATGGAAGTCCCAGGGTATTAAAGCAACTCTGGAGCCTGAATTCTGAATTTGTGGAATTTTCTTTCCACCATGCAGTGAAAACAACACACTTCCTCATAAGCTATACCAACACTCATAACTGCACTTCGGTTTCATGAATGTTTTGGTCTTTCTAGAAATTAATCCATGCTGTGGTTTCATACAGATACATTTTTAAGAGGATGAAATATTTTTACTTATTAATACAACCTGCTTATTAAGCCTCCTTTGATTTCTCTTCCTGGAAGATGTTTCTTTATTAGGGCCAGGATTTCAGCATGTATGTGGACTCCCAAATGCTGTTGAGATTTGGCTGGTTTGAAGCTGCTCTCAGATATGCAACCAAGGTGGTCTGAGGCATGGAGCACATACCTTCGGAAAACAGGGATTCAGGCTTGTTGAGTCTGGCCAAAGAGAGGCTGAAGGGGAGCCCGACAGCTGCCTACAGCTACTCAAATTGTCAAGGACAACAAAGCCAAGCTCTTTGTGGCACAGCCAGGTGCTGTAACAAAGGGCAGCACCCACAGACTGGCTTGGGAGGTGCAGGTTGCACAGCAGGATAAAAATTGCCTCTAGGCAGGTGCTACAGCACTGGGGCAGGTTGTTGGGAAATGACAAATGATGAGTTCCAGAGGTGACTCAAGGCTTAGCTGGATGAAATAACAGCTGAATTAGAGTCCTGTGGCTGATGCTGCCAAACAGCATTTCTTTGATCCTATGGTAGATACATCTCCCATCTTCTCCCCACCCCATCCCGGCCTGCCACGCTCAGATATTGCCTGGAAATTTATAACGCAGTAAATGGTCACACCCTCCAGTCCTGGGAGTTGTACTTTTAAGCCTCTCTATAGCCCAAAGCCATAGAAAACATACCACATACCTCAGAGGGCCAAGGGAAGGACACACTTCCAGAATCCTGGTTCAGACTCCTCCGGGGAAAAGACAGCAACTAGATGAGACCCCAGAAGCCCATCTCTCTCCCTAAGGAGAGACTGATCTTTTTAAACAGTGTCTGGACCAATTTGGTTCATCTCCTAGCCATCCCTGAGCTTCAGTAAATAGAAGCTTTGCTACTGCACATTAGTTATGCCGAGGGTAATTAGCAGTTACGTCAACATGATTTCCAGTTTGGCTGCTGGCTGACTCCACATGGAAATGAGTCTGTTGATTGCAAGAGGAAATATGTCAGACCAGGCTTCAGAGGAAGAGCCTGGTGGCTCATGAGGAAGAGCAGCCCTTGTGCTCGGGGGCTGTGCCTTGGGTCGTCTCTGCTGGGCTTGGCATTCCCTGGAGCCCGTGGATGTGGCATGGAAAGGGAGGGCCAGCTGTGTGCAGTGGGCAACACTGACCTTCCCTTCACCTCTAAAGGTGTCACTTCAGAGCTCACTGCCTCCAGCCAGAAAAGATGTGGTAATGCTGTGTTGTAGGAGGTGGCAGACTCAAATCCTGGCCTCATTAAGAACATGTCCTAATTACAAAGAGTTCACAAGAAACTGGGCCTTGAGGACAGACTAACACAAACAAACAGCTCCAGGAACTCCCTCCAGGCTCACCCCATCTGAATGACTTGTAGTCCCAGGAGCTCTGGTTTTGGCTAAGCAGGATTCGCTCCCTGTAGGGTCAATACAAGAGGAATATCCACATTTCCAGGGCACAGCTCACACCTGGAAGATTACAGGAATTGCACTACTAAAGTGCTTATTCCTCTCTGATGACCATAAGGATTCACAGAGGGACAAGTTTTGATTTACACCTCCAACATTACATGAGCTGAGTCCCACTTTATGTTGCCATCTCTAAATCCATGATGTCTGTATCACATTACTTAGCCAAAGCATAACAGAAAAGTACAAAAGCCAGTCGTTTCCAAATCCCTTTCCTTCTGGAAAGACCTCCAATGCAAACAGCCTCTCCTCATTCATTCTCATGGGCTTGATGTGTCAATCCAGCAGGAATTCCAGGGGAGTTTTGTAACCTGTGTGGGAGGATGTTTTCTTGAGAGCACAACAAACAAATAATCAGCGTAGCAAGGAACAGGAGGGAAGGATGCACTTCATGCAATTCAGTCTGAGTGTTCTCAGACCAAGATGTTCAATGTGATTGTGGAAGACAACAGAAGGTAAGGAACAGAGCTTATTTTTCTTACTTCCTGGCAGGGTTGGCTGTGTGTTTTAGGTCTTACTCAAGCCCAAAAGAGCTGATAGCACTACAAGATCACTTTGTTTGAAGATGAGCTCATGATGAACTGGCCATGGACTAGATGCAAATTTGGGTTCTTGAGAAGTGAAGTCAGAAGTTCTTTGTGCAGGTAACTTGCTCTGAGTTAGACTTCCTGCTGGACCAAGAGCTAGCTCATGGATGCAATGAAGCAAGTCAAAAGTCACCTTAGGCCTCCTCTGGGCTCCCCTTGGGATCCAGCCTTAACCTGAAACACTCCCCTTCCACCCCAAACAGGTGACCTCAGAGGGGACCTGTGATGCTTCCTTTGTGGCTTGGTTTTCTGCTACAGATACCATTTCATTTCACACAGCCATTGCCAATGGGATGTGTGTGAAAATCCTGAGTCTGGATGCTACAGATGCACAATTCCATGCTCCTTTTCAATCAGAAAGATGCAGAGAACAAGATTATGGTAAAAAATGTACGTCTGCCCATAACAAGCATCTGTGGAAATTTTAGATGGGTATTTCCAGCACTAGGTCAACAAGATGTGATGAGTCATAAAATGTGGTAAGCAAACTCAGCGTTTCGATTGTTTTCTGGGATTCTGCACTGATGCGGTTCTGAAAGTGTTGTACACGGGCAACATCTCACCTCCCAAGTAGGAGAGAGAGGAATGGGAACATGGAGGATGGATGGGTTTGCAGGGGTAACTCGGAACAGGATGAGAAAATCAGCCATAAAAATGGGCAAATGCTTCAGCGATGAGCCAAGATTTCCCTCAAATGAAAACAGACAGGAACCCGCCAGGGAAAAGCAGAAACCTGCATGTAGCCAGCTCAGACCTCACCTCAGCCAGCTCTTGGACAATGAAGGCACTTCCCTAGAACACATCCTTCCCACCAGGGACCGACTGCCAGGACCCAGCTCTCAGGCAGGGATATTTTCTGGGGCAGAGAAGGCAGCTGATGAGGTTAGGGAAGTGCTGGGCAGCAGGACCCACAGCCCAACTATGGCTCTAAGGAGAAGTTGTTTCATTCTTGAGAAACAAAAGCAAAAGCATCTGCTGTCACAAGTGAGGAAACCAGCCCAGCAAAACTGGTTTACAGGAGATGAATTTGAAATCCAGACTGGCTGATAAGGGAAAGATCCCATAACAATGAAATTTTGGAGGGCTTTTGAGGTGTTTGTACCTGTTTAACCTCTGGGGTTAGACCACATCTGGTTGCCCTCGTTGGAGGTCTTGGTTGCCTTGGTAGAAAAAGTCAGATTCACCAGTTCTGTTACAGGCTGTTGTGCCTGGACAGAGCAAGAGCAAACAGCACCAGCTTCATTTGGGTGTGGGGAACCCTAAACCAGAAGCACATCAACCTCAAGGTGGAGGTACTGAATGCAAAGAGATGCACTTGATCCAACTGTCCAACGGGAACCCTTGGAGACACCATGAAGCTCAGGATGGAGTCAATCTTAAGCAGTCTGATCCAGCACTGATGGTAGATCTGCTGCAAGGATTTCAATGATCTTAGAGGTCTTTTCCAACCTAAATGATTCTATGGTTCTAAAAAAATACCTTTGTGTGGTTACAGAGTTTGGTGCAGAGGTCTCACCTCTGAGAATGGTGGGGAGAAGGAGTCAGTGTGAGTCAAGTCCAGCCTCAAATGTCAAAAGGCGACTCTTTACACAGCCATGGACATTGTGAAAAAAATGTGCAGAGTTATTCAAAATAATACCAAAATACAGGTCAATGTGGGCAAGGCTGGAGCAATAAGAAGATTGAAAGTACCAGGTTCAGCACTTGGTTTCTATGTCTTCTTTCTTGTTTTTCACTCAGCTGCAGATCAAAATCACAGAAGTCAGCACAAAATGCAATGGTTGATACTTCTATGGTTTTTTGGTGGTAACTAACTGTTTCTTATAAATACAGAGCTGTTATCATCAGCCCCAACAGGGTATCCTGGGAGTTTGTATTACAGGAAACAGTGCTGAGAACATGACCCTTTCTTTGCATACCACGCTCACACTTGTTCCTGAGTATTATAATCATAGAATCACAGGAGGGTTTGGATTGAAAGCAGCCTTAAAGATCAGCTTGTTCCAAACCCCTGCAGTGGGCAAGGACACCTTCCACTATCCCAGGTTGCTCCAAGCCCCATCCAACCTGGCCTTGGACACTTCCAGGGATGGGGCAGCCACAGCTTCTCTGGGCAGCCTGTGCCAGCCCCTCCCCACCCTCCCAGCCAGGAATTCCTTCCCAGTCTCCCATCCATCCCTGCTCTCTGGCAGTGGGAAGCCATTCCCTGTGTCCTGTCCCTCCAGGCCTTGTCCCCAGTCCCTCTCCAGCTCTCTTGGAGCCCCTTTAGGCACTGGAAGGGGCTCCAAGATCTTCCTGGAGCCTTCTCTTCTCCAGGCTGAACACTCCCATCTCTCTCAGCCTGGCTCCAGAGCAGAGGTGTTCCAGCCCTCCATCCATTCCCCGTAGATGCATTATTTGGAAGGCACGCTGGGGTTAGTGGCACAAACTTGCCATTAAAACCCATGCAATTATTTAATAGCAACCTTTCAAAACATCATTTTTCTGCAGGATTAAAACAGGGAACACACCTCTTCATTGTAACCTAGGGCAACTGCTCAGACAGATTATTCCATTACAGACCTCTTCTCTCCTAAAGATCACAGGTGCCCTGCAGCTATTTGAGCATTATCTATCAGTGCTTTTACCATGAAGTCTCCTGCCCATTTGAGATTCTTTCTCTGCATGTTACATTGTGTATTGAACTTTGGTTTTTACTCTTGGAAATCACTCAAACATTCAGAAAACTGAAGAAAAGACTGAAAGGTATTATTTACTCTCAAACTACTCCTTTGTTCTCCAAATTATTTTCATTTAGCATCCATTCAGGCAGCTCATCTTTAAAAGGCTGCATGTTTTTTATCCTCAGTCATCCAAACAAATTAACCTGAGGAAACAACCTGTCCCCAAAAATAAGCAAATATTATTTACTAAGGGCAGGTAAAAGCTCACAGCTTTTACTGGTTTGTCTGCCAGAGACTGACTTTGCTGTAGAAGACAAGTTTCTGTGTGACAAACATTGTAATTAATGTTTTTCAATTTCAGTTTTGCAATTAGTTATAACAAAGATAATTTTACTGATAAGCTGTGAGAAAAAATAATATGCCAGTATGGAGAATTTCTTTGTCTACCTTCTGCCTAGTGATGTTCAAGGGCAAAACATACTGGGTGTTAAGAACTCCAGACATTTTGTGGCCTGACTATGTTCTTTGAAGAAACCCCATCATGAAATTCCCATCTTCCCAACCCCAAAGCTGCCAGGCTCTCAGGAACCTACACCAGCAATAAAACACAAAGCAATAAAGTTTTACTTTCAAAAAACCCCAACGATTTTTACCACATGTATTTCACTCCATCCTACCCAGAGCACTGCAAAGACGTCAGACGGAGAAGGAGAAGAGCCAGGCTGTCATATCATGTTCTGCACTGTGCTGAGATGGGGAGGAGGCTGGCAAAGAGGCTGTCCTGGAACCAGGGATGCTTTTTGGCCTTTTTTTTTAAGGAGAAGCAGAACAGGGTCAACAAGCCTGGCACAGGAGGGAGGTTGCCTGTGCTGGTTCACGCTCAGGACCGCGCGCAGGAAGTGGCGTAACTCTCCCCGCAGGCAGCGGCTGCTGAGACCGCAGCACCCTGGTTTCAGCTGGGGACTGACAAGAGCCCCATGAGGCACTGTATGGGATCCTTCCCTTGGAGCAGAAAAGATCTTTATCTTTGCCCTGAGCCACTCGAGCCAGCAAGAGTTTCGCTGGCAAAGCACGATGGTGTGCGCTCAACTTGTGAACACAGGAGAAATTCTTTATGAGAAATGTCAGGCTTGGTCTTCCTTTGGGTTGTCTCTGCTGTTATGCACAACACCCCGCTGGCTGCAGGAGGGGAGCCAGGATTTCCTGAGCTCTGACCTCAGCTTTCACAGGGACTTGCCAAAGGACCATTGCAAACTCCTAAATCCTCTGCCTCAGCCTCCCTACCTCGATATGACCGACATGAAACACTTGGGGGCTTGTGAGTGTCCCAAATGGCAAAGATTATCCTGGAGCAGACATTTAGTCCATCACCAACCAGAAAGGTTCAATCCAGAGTACACCATTCCTGGCAGCTGCCCGTCCTTTCTACTCACAAAAGATTATTTATTGTAGACTCCACCACATGCCTGGGCAGCACATCCTTGCCTGCATTACCTAACTGCATTGGCTGCCCTTCCTGCTGGATTATTATTTTATTCCTCCTGGAAATCCTAAATTGTTACTGAAATTGCTGGAAGGTTGATTTAATTTTCTGTCCATCAGCACATCAAGGAGGAGGTCAGCATTATTATAAAATTATTTAGGTTGGAAAAGCCTTCTAAGATCACCAAGTCCAAACACTAACCCAGCCTGCCAAGGCCACCACTAAACCACATCCCCAAGTGCCACATTTATATGTCTTTCAAATCCCTCCAGGAATGGTGACTCCACCACTGCCCTGGACAGCCTGTTCCAACACTTGACAACCCTTTCAGTGAATAAATTTTTGCTAATATCCAATCTAAACTTCCCCAGGCACAAATTGAGGCCATTTGCTGTACTACAATTGGTGATTCAGGACAGCTTTCAATAATTGAAAAGATTTTTCACATGAGTCAGGCCAAAGGGGAAATAACCCACAAATTCACTCTTTATTTTAGGTCTTGAAATCAGCTCTTTCCCTTAGTCAATAATTCTATGACTATCCATCAGTTTTGTTCTTTAAAGGTGTTTTGGAAGAGTTTTGAAATTCAGATTTGCAAATGCTTGCAGCTGAACACAGGTGTGCCTGTCTGCTTGACTTGTTCCTAATTTAAAATAAACAATAATGAGATCTCAAGGTCAAAGTTCTCCAAAGTGAAGGAAAGAAGCATCACTACAGGTCAGATAAATCTCAGCTCTTCCTTGACCTCAGCTTCAGGAGGTGGCATAAAGTAGAAACCAGGTCAGCTTCAAAGAGATGAGCCTCCTTGTGTTGAGCATGCTGGGACTAAATGAGAAAGGCCAAACACAGCTCAGACCTGATCTGGGGCAATGGAAATCCCTTTTTAGGTGCTGTGACCATCATCATATGACAAGGAGGATCTCTGCTCAGTGCATGGGGTGGTTATTGATAGGGACATCTATAAAGCTGAGAATACCCAGGTGCAGGAGATGCCTTCACCTCGCCTGTTTCAGGGACTCCTTTGCAATATTTAAAAACAGCTTCTAGAAATTGACTTGAGGAACTTGAGCAGGGTAAGAAAATGCTTTCACATGAAGAAAGAGAGGAAGTCATGCTTATCTTTAGAAATAAAGGCTTGGAAGGAAAAGATGGACCTCGGAACCTATAAACCTGGGAGGATGAGCTTCATTTAATTCCAGAACACCTGCTGAGGTCACCTTTCTGCAAGCACCTGTAAAGTAGCAGGGGGAGGGGCTTTGTAAAGACCAGATTTTCTCAGACCAGTCTGATTTCCTCTCGTGAGCTGGTAGCAGACCTTGTGGGTAAGGGAGAGACAGATGATTTCAGAACGCTTCTTTTTACAAAGACTTTGGATGATGTCTCCTATGGCAGTATTTGAGAGACCAGAGGCTGACACAGTGCTTTGGGATACCTGTGGGAAGTGATGGGAAGTGCTCCCAGGGAACTGCCTTTAATGGTCCACGTCAGAGCGGAGGAACATGGGTTCCCACACAGTCTCCCAAGGTCCTGTTCAATGCCTTCATTGGTGGCTCAGCTGATAGAGGAGACCATATCCTTGTTAAATTCACATTCTGTTCCAAGCAGGAAAGGAGTTCAAGGACATGGGGGAGTGAGATTAATATTTAACAGGATCAAAACAAGTTAGAGAGATATTCTAGGTGGAAAAATACTACCTTGAAATTCACAAGCATGGGAGGAGAGCCTTCAAGATACAACAGTTCCACTTCATCCCTGCTCCACTTCCATCATGAGAGTTAACAAAGATCTGAGACGTGGAATGGATTGGATTGGGACAGAGGCACTGTGGGGTCAGACCAGCCTGGGCAGGCACTGGAGGCAGAGCACAAGACCAGTATTGGAGATATCAGAACTAATCTGAAAATTACAGTGCCCGAAGCTGTGGGCGTCTACTGGTGACATGACAGTGCAGAATCCTGCAGTCCACCACAGCACAGAACACAGTGGCAGCAGGATATGACATGATATTCCTCAAAGATTCAAACACCATCCCCAATATCCAGCAAAGGCCCAGATGGAGTGGCAGGCTGAGTAAATACGGTTTGAGTCAGACATTAGGAAGGTTTCCCTACATTTCTGCCTGCTGGAACAGGCTCTCTGGGAAGGTAGGAGGTGACTCCATCATGGGACGCCTTCCACATAAACCTCAAGCATGATTACTTCTGGGCCTTCATTGGGAAATGCATGGGATGACCTTTGAGGTCAGCTACAAGCCACAGAATCACAGAATCACAAAATAACAGAATCACAGAATGGTTTGAGTTTGAAGGGACCTTAAATATCATCCAGTCCCACCCCTGCCATGGGCAGGGACCTAGACCAGGTTGCTCCAAGCCCTGTCCAACCTGGCCTTGAACACTTCCAGAGATGGAGCAGCCACAGCTTCTCTGGGCAAACATTTATCTTGTCTCTAATCTTATGACTGTGCTTGAGGCTTGCTGCTGATTTATTGTGTGCCTGAGATCAAATTACTCTGATTTTTGGAGTTGTTTTCCTCCCAGCACTAAGTCATAAAACTGGATCTTGCTCAGTTACCCTGAAAATTTCTGACTAGTGAAAACGTGCCCTGAAAGTGTGAAAGACTCCAACAACTGCCTGATTAAACAACCTTTAATTTGTTTCTAACCAACATCCTTCCAAAGTGTTAGAAAGAGCACGATTAATCCCTGCCAGATTCTTTTGTCTTAATGCCTTTGCAGCTGTTATCACATCCCTGCAAGTCTGATCTTCAGCTGAGGGAAGTGAAGGCAAGTCCCCCTCTGAAGTCCTTCAGCTCAGTTGCATCTCTCCCAACAGCAGTGATGGAGACATTTTTTGCTGTCCCTGAACCCTCTGGGGAATGCTCAGCAATGAAGGACCCTTCTGAGTCAGAACTTTCTTCTTTCATTCTACCCAATCTTTTAAGTGTCTGGATCTGCCAGGGACACCAATCCCTGGAGCCACTTTCACATCTCTTTCCTTTGAACACCGAGGACTGTGGTGTTCAATCTGTGGTGGGTGAGTGTGACACTCCATTTTTGCCCCTATTCAAGTCCTCCTTTTAAATCACCAATTCAGGAGTCATCAAAGTTTGACTAGGACACTTAAAAAAAGATGGATATGTAACTGGACGGAGCAGAGGCCTCAGCTGGAGACAGTTTTTGGAAATACTACTCTTACATGCCAGAGGCCTCCAGTAAATTCCTCTTGTTGCAGAGGGCAAGACAAAAATAAATGGGATCCGATGATTCAGCATTTATTTCTAATCCCTTCACGGATGCTTGTTTCGAATTAAATCCATTTAAATAAAAGGGGAAATGAGAAATAGAGAGGACAAAAGTTCAAGAAGGGCAAGGAGGGGGAAGAACAGTTTTGTGGAAACAATAATGAACAAGATCAGGAAGTAGTTGCACTCTATCAATGTTCTGAGGAAACAAAGAAGCAACACAGGTAATTCAAAAACCACAGGGAAGACCTTCAGGAAGGAGGTTTTAGAGTTGGAAACAAGGGTGGATGCCATGATGAAAAGCAGAGTCAGAGTAACTGAGCCATTGGGAAAGAAAGCTTTCCATGAGCACACAGGATGGGATCGCTCAGGAGATAATGTGTGGGCCATACCTATTTCCCCCCCTACCCTCGAAAACATTGAACAGTGGCAATTGTCAAAGGCATGGATTGGAATGAAGGCAAGGTCACAGCTTGGGTAACCAGGCAGGATGGCATGGAGTCCTGTATCCCCTGAATTATCCATGATCTCACTTGGGTAAGGGACAACATTGCGGGACACACTGTACAGAAGTTGAGTGTAACACACTCGTGCATTCCTGTTAATATTTGACACTCAAACCAAGAGAGGCAGCAAGAATTGGCAGTCCCTGGGCAGCAGCACTTGTTGGATACCTCCAGTCCTGGGTGGCCTCCCCCCATGGTGATTAAAGTTCCCTGGGGCAGGGATGAGCGCTTCCATGATGGAGGGGAGGTTTGGAAGATGCTGAAATTTGAAAAACAGAGACTCACAGAGGAGCAGAAGGGAGGGAACCCCAAAGTTCTGCAGGGGTGACTGAGAGGAAATTACTACATCTATGTTAGGTTGTTTCTCAGGACAGGGGGAAGTGGATGGTTGCGAAGCACTTGCAGGGCAGAGGGTGTAAATCAGCTTATTGCAGAGACCTTAGAGCCCCTTCCACTACCTAAACGGGCTTATAGGGAGGGCAGAGAGGGACGTTTTGCATTCAAAAGCAGTGATAGGACAAGGATTTAAGCAGAAGGAGGGTAGATTTAGATGAGATACAAGCAAGAAGCTCTTCCCTGTGAGGGTGGGGAGGCCCTGGCACAGGTTGCCCAGAGAAGCTGTGGCTGCCCCATCCTTGGAAGTGTCCAAGGACAGGTTGGACAGGGTTTGGAGTAACCTAGGATAGTGGAAGGTGTCTCTGCCCATGGCAGGGGGTTGGAACAAGATGATTTTAAGGTCCCTTCCAACACAGTTTATGAATCTATGATCTTCACAGAGGGTGGCCCAGTTACTGGTGTGCTACTGGTGCTACTGGTGTGACTAGGGCTGATCTGCTGCTGCTGGGAGGATTTTCCCAGCTGCCCCAATAATGGGGATCCAGGCTACTGATCCCACACTTCCGTGGTGGGGGTTGAAGAAAGGGACTAATTTCTTTTTTGGTTCCTGGAAAGGGTGAAGGGCATGGAAGGGCTAATTTTCTTTCCAGAAGAGAGACACTGCTCATGCATGTCTTTCTGAAGAATCATAGAATGGTTTGGGTTGGAAGGGACCTTAAAGATCACCTGGTTACAATTCCTCTGCCACGGGCAGGGACACCTTCCACTATCCCAGGTTGTTTCAAGCCCTGTCCAACCTGGCCTTGAACATTTCCAGGGATGGGGCAGCCACAGCTTCTCTGGGCACCCTGTGCCTCACTACCTTCACAGTAAAGTTATTTTCTGATACCTGATCTAACCCTTGTCCTGTCGCTTCCTGCTCTTGTAAAGGGCTCCTCTCCACATGTTGCCCAGGGAGGAGGAAGAGGAGGAGGAGGAGGAAAATGGCATCACAGCCATCCATTTTCTGCAGACACTCCTAGAGATTCTCCTCAAAGCACCACCAGCAGCACCAAGTGCCATTTCACAGCGGGAGCCCTCACACACAGGGAGGAGGAGAAGGGGTTTGCAATTCAATCCCCTAAATGTCTCACACCCCAGTGATCCCCAAAGCAGGCCCCAAAGCTGACCACGTCCAGGTATTACAGCCCTGTAAGGGAGACGAGCCTCTGACCAACTGACAGGACACCACATAGCAACTTGTGCATGGGAGAAGAGGGGGACTTTGACAGTGTTTGTCAGACACAGTCCCTGCAGCCTCACCTCAGGAGGGTTCTGACTCTGAAACCTGAATTCCTGTTGATGATCAATGGGCAGTGAGACTCCCCAGAGCAAATACCGGCCAAGGATGGGAAGTGGAGGGAAGTTTTCTTTCCTGTGTTTTCTGCGCTGGAAGGAGTTTTTGTCATGAATGGGAAACTTGGTGACTAGGAGCATGTGGGGTCACCAGCACAAATGCTTACCAGGCAAAAGTGAAAAGCAGAAATTGAGAAGGTCAGAATTCCCACACATGAGCTCAAAAGAACAGGAAATTCTCCTTTCAGAAAGATGCCCAGGTGCAGCCAGGGGCCAGGAGCAGGATGGTGCTTCGGTCAGGTGTTCTGAGCTGCCCACTGCTGGCACTGGGGGAGCAGCACACGGGCATCATTCCCAGTCACTTCCAACAAGGCAGAGCCCGGCTTGGTGTGGGGTGAGGTCAGGAGGGGCCTTTGCCAGGGTGCTCCAAATCCCTAATCCCTCCTGGGAGCAACCTCAGTGTGATCCTGTCCATTTGA
Organism: Daphoenositta chrysoptera; assembly: GCA_013397915.1. Taxonomy (NCBI): domain Eukaryota; kingdom Metazoa; phylum Chordata; class Aves; order Passeriformes; genus Daphoenositta; species Daphoenositta chrysoptera. Next base: position 772,153 of record VZRO01003853.1, on the reverse strand, counting down.
GGGAATACCACCACAGGAAGAGAGCAGCAATTTTATGTGGGCACTGTGGGGTGGATGAAACCCTGTGGGATCAGATAAAAAGCCATAATTCCTGGAGATGGGAGATGAACTGGCAGGCAAGCATTAGCCCTGCAGCCCCTTGGCATGCTGAGGGTTGTTTTCCATCATTCCCTGCTATCAGCTTTCTCCTGCAGCAGTGCCAGTGATAGGCAAACCCATGCAACACCTATAAAAACTCCCCAGCCAGGCCCACTGGCCAGCCCCAAAGAGACATCTCTGCTCCAAACACCCCTCTGGCCAGAAATTTGCTTCCTTTCATGAGACCTGGCAGAGAAGAAGGGCTGGCTGGATGCCTGCCCTCGAGTTTTGCCCCAGTGAGCTCAGCACTGCATCCTCTGGACCCCACGGTGGTCTCTGGATGTGCCAGGGGATGCCTGGGGGTCCTGGGGCCAGGGCAGGATCTGGGGCTGGTTGTCCATGATCATCCATGTCTATATCTTGAGTCTATAGGTTTTTATCTGGCTGCACAGTGTGTGTTTAAATCCAAAGGACCATAACTCCAGCTACCAACACAAACCAGCACTTGTGCATGGAAGAGCATCATCTGCAGCTCTTCACCTGGAAAATGACCCACAGGACTAATTTTCCTTGCTCTTTCCCCCATGTGAAAATGCTGTCCCAGTGGAGCTACTTTGCACTACGTCCATCAGCACAGTCCTGGCAGAATTTTCACATTTTCTTACAGAATCACAGAATCTTTAATGATGGAAGGCAGCTCTTGAGATCAATCCCCCTGCCTGCCTAGAGCAGGTTACACAGGAACACATCCGGGTGGGTTTGGAATGTCTCCAGAGAGGGAGACTCCACACCCTCCCTGGGCAGCCTTTTCCAGTGCCACCCTCACTGTAAAGAAGTTCTTCCTTGTGTTGAGGTGGAACTTCTTGTGTTTTAGTTTATGGCCATTGCTCCTTGTCCTGTCACTGGGCACCACTGAGAAGAGTCTGGCACCATCCCCTTGGCATCCACCTTTATGTTTCTATGTACTGATGAGATCTTACTCTTGCAAGGTCCTCCTGATCCCCTCTGGGTAACAGGAGACAAGGATAGGAGGAGAATCCAGGTGTCCTGACAAAGAGCAGAGAATAAAAAAACCCCATTCCTAAGTCCAGCTCTTAGAGCTGCCTGTGAAACCAATCTCATTTACATTTCACTGCTTGGATTAAAGTGTGTTCTCTTCAGTTCAGAGCTGCTGTCACAGATTGGGGTCCCAGCAACAGAACAAAACAGTGGAGCTGAACATGTGAAGGCAGATGTTTAGTCCTGCTGCTTATGGCAGCCCAGAAACCTTGGTAAAAAAGAGGAAAACAGCCAACAAAACAAGTTACTACATCAGACAAGTGGCAAACCCAGTGAGTCGATGTCAGGAGTGAACCTGTGCCCTTTAAACTCACTGAATGGTTCCATACCTGGGGTAATGTCATACAGGACCAGCTCCAGAGGCACCATAAAACCAGAGAAAATGTCCCAGGGTACAGCTTGTGGGTGCAGAGGATGTGTTATCAGCCAAACATTGAGCTCTGTCCCTAGGCTGAACTCAACCCAGTGGAAAAGTTTTCCCTACCAGCTCTGCTGGGCTGCTCTGTGGTCCCTAGCCTTGGAAGGAACAGGTAACCAGTGACACAGCCAGTGTACAAGCTGGTGTCCCTGGCTTTTAGGGCCAATTACAGGTTGATTTAACCTTTACTGAGAGCTCCAGCTACAGGGGAACACGAAGCCAATGGGGTGCTGGAGGTGTCCATAGTCATGGCATTCCATGGCATTGATTTCCACTGTGTGGGACTTTGAGATTTGGTAGGAACCTTAAGCACTGATTTGCTCTTTCTAGTCCTCAATTTAGACTTCACGTGTTTGGTGTGGCTGGTGACTGGGGTCACTCAGCCAGGGTGAAGCAGCCCTTGCCACATGCCTGTCTGTCCAGGAGTCTGTCAGCTTGTAGGGTGCTGCAGAACCAGTTTTCAACCAGCTGCTTCTCAAACAGCAAATCTGAAAGAAATAAATTAGAAGGAAAAAA
>VZRO01003853.1:741422-766721 GCA_013397915.1 Daphoenositta chrysoptera | reverse complement strand
CTCGCTGTCCCCACGAGCAGTGCCACCCCATGAGCTGTCCCTGCTGTCCCCAGGAGCACTGCCACCCCATGAGCTGTCCCCTCTGTCCCCAGGAGCAGTGCCACCCCACGAGCTGTCCCCGCTCTCCCCAGGAGCAGTGCCACCTCCTCCTGGTGGCCACGGCCCTGCATTATGGGGTGCCCCATGAGCCCATTCCAGCCCCCATGGCAGCTCCCCGGCAGTGAGCGGCTCTGCAGAGAGAGGACACGGACCCGGGTGTGAGAGCCCAGCATCGCTCCAGCTGCTCCTTTCCCTGTGGCTCCCACCCACCGCCCTTCGCTGCCGCCCTGCCCAGCCCGAGGTGACGCAGGTGTCCCCTTTCTTCAGCTCCAAGCCGCTCTGGGTGTCTCTGCACGCTGTCCCCTCTCTGCCACAGCAGCTCCGGCGATGCCAGCAGTGCCAGCCCGGCCCCGTGCACATGGTTCTGCTTCCCTCTAGTGACGGCACGGCCTCACATCAGCAGGATGACGGCTCTTCCCTGGAGCCTGGGGAACGGGACCATTGGGATTGGAGCCATCATTGCAAGCCCCATGGATGGGGGGTGGGAGCTTCTCCATCCCCACTGAGTCGTGTAGAGCTTGACATGAAAGATTTTGTGTCCGTGTGAATAATCTTCATTTCTCTGTCCATGCCCTCTGCCTGCACCTGTTCATGGACATTCCCTTCCCCAGCACAGTGCTGAGATGCTTGAGACCCTTGGGAAGGTGAACTGGGAAAGGCTGGTTTGGAGAGGAGCTGCACAGGGAGGGGGCAGTTGGTGGGAGATGTGACCCCTTCCCACAGACATGAGAGCCCAGCTCCAAAGTCCTTCCAGCATTCATGCCCACCATCCTCATGGAGAAGCGATGAGGGGATGGGTGAGGATGGAACAGGGACAGAGCTGGACTCCAGTCCAGTGGCTGGAGCACTCAGCTGGAGAAAAAGCAGGCTCAAATCCCTTCGTTTTCTGATAAAACACCCAAAACGCATGGACAAATAATGGTTCATTGCTCTTCTGGCTCCTCTACACAGGGTCTCTCCCACGGGGGCCAGGAGCAGCTATGTCCTAGTAATAAATCCGTGCTTTTTGCAAAATGTGATCTCTGATGTCTCACTACAGATTTTTTTTCAATCCCAAAGCTTCTGTACACCAAGCATTTTCTTCAAGAAACCTGTTTCTCTCCGCAATTTTTCCAGGCTCTCCTGGAAAAATTATAACAGCTAGATTGCTCCTCGAGGAGCTTTGAATGTACTTTCAACTAAATTTCAGCCACCCTGCAATGTTGTTCCATGACCCAAACCATGATCCCAATGTCTACTGTCTGAGATGCTCCAAGTGCCTCATCCCATGCCCCAAAAATGTGATTGGAGCTAAGAGGGCTTTGCATCCTGGTCCCTGGGATCCACCACCCATCCCATGGCAATGCCCAGTATCACCTCCTCTGCCCAGCTCAACATTTGCAGCCCACTTCCTCTTGCCTGAGACTCCTTGTCCTCCCATCACCCGGGAATGGCAGCCAGCTCTGGAAGAGCATCTCCATGTCCCCATGGCAGCCCTGCAGCCCCTTTGCTGGGCGGACACGTTGATGGATCATCGCTCCAGGCAGCCAGGCCCCACCACCATGGCTTGTTAACTCTGATTTATCCACTCACTGATTGACTCCCTGACTTCTGGTCAGCCAGTCCTGCATGTTTATTCACCTGGGGGAAATTTCCCTTTGCCTCATAACTGATTGTTTCTGTCTCTGCCATTTTCTGCTTCATCACCGCCTTGTTTCGGGAACAGGGGCTTTTTGGGGAGGTGATTCATTGCTCTGTGGATTTTCCTGCATACTCAGTTCTTCAGCTGCCCCATCCTCTCCCCCTTGCTGCTGCTTCCTCCGATTCACCCAGTCCCCAGAGCAAATCGATTCACCGTTGAGGTTTATTTTTGGCTTCCAGCTGTCGGGCTCCTCGCAGCTGCCTCGAGCTGCTGTGTTCCTCTCTGCTCCCCCAGTCTCTCCTCCTCATTTTCCTCCTGCTGCTACTCCTGGCTATACTCCTCCATCCTATTCCCCTGCTGCCTTCTCCATGCAATGTTTGGCTATTTTTAATGGTCTGAGTGTGCCCCACTGACGACAACCAGAAGCTGGAGGGCAGCAGGAGTGTGGGGGAGGTTTTGCACAGCACAGATGTGGAGGCAGGACATGAGGGGTGAGCAGGGCTTCAGGGTAAGGTGCCACCAGCCTCTGGGTACCAGGCTGAGGGGCAGCCACCCGTTCCCTGATCCAGGCTGAGCACACAAGACAGCAGGATCAAGTCTATCCCTTCATTCCTCTGTGCTCAGAAAGAATAAAATCCAGTAGCTGTGATTTACCTGAGGTGATGCCACAAGCACAAGCTGTCCTGGGTGCCCGGGTGGCTTTAACTGTGCCCCCACCAGATCCAAAGGAGCTGCTGTCTGTGAGTCAGTGAAGCCACAGAGACGTGGAGGGGGGGATTTAGGCAGCTTGATGCCAACTGCAGCACCTAAAGCCAAGCCCTGGGTCTGTAAATCCCCCAGCTCAGCTGTTATTTAATCCCGGAGGCGTCTCAGTTCTGCAATGCCCTCGGCACAAGGGGGATGCTGGCCAGGCAGAGGCTGCATCCCAGGGAGCTTCTCCTGACCCTCTCCTTGTGCCAAATCCTCACGAATGTACAAACCCCTGTGGGGTCTCAGCAGAGGGGTTTGGTCCCTGGGTGCTCTCCAGGCCCCCCACCACAGGAACCGAGGACTGGGGTTCCTTGGACACAGGACATGGTGGTGGCAGGCAGAGATCCACCCTCCTCATTTGGGTAACACACTGAGCTCTGCTTCACCCTTCTTGAGAGTTTTTTTCCAACTTTTCCTCTCTCCTGGGACTCTCCTTTGAGATCCTTCCCATTTTCCAGCCCCCTTTTTGCAGCACGGACCCCAAGCCTGGGCACAACATCCCTGTCCCTTTCCCCACATGCTCTCCCTGCCCTGGTTTGGCATTCACTCACAGTAGCCCTTAGCTCAGGTGGTGTTTGTGTCTCCCATTTGGGTGATTATTGACCCAAAACCTGTGTTTTAGGGATTTTCCACTTCCCGAGTCCAGGTGCTCTGGCCTTGGATCTCATCCCAGACCATGCCAAGCTCAGGTTTACACAGCTGCAGGCACCAGGCAATTCATCTCACCAATGACTTGTTTTCCCCCCAGTTTTGCCCAGCAAACAGTTTCTGCTCCAACTCCAGTTCCTTCTGGGGCTGGATGAGATAGCTGGGAGCACAGATCCAAGCCCAAGTGGACACTGCTGGGAGCAAACCTTTATCCACCCCATTTGCTGTCACATTGGTGCTGTGCTGGGTTTAATGTGGGCCACAGGGATGTTTGCAGCCTTTCCATGAGAATATAGAAACAGAATCACAGAATGGGTTGGAAGGGACCTTAGAAACCATCTAATTCCAACCCCCAGATCATTTAGGGCTAAGCCAAGCACCTTCTGGAAACCTGAACAGGTTCCAAACCATGTTCTCAGGTGTGAAATCCTGTAAAAATAAGTTGCACTATCACAGCTTGCTGCAGTCCAGTCTCAACCAGGCACAAATTCCACAAACTTCTGACTTCCCCTCGCCTGAGACTCTGCACGTCTGGTTTTTGCCCACTAGGTCGCAGCATTAACTTCTATTTTCCTCTCCTTACCATACCAAGAGACTGGGGACTTTTTTTCAGTAGGTAGCTCTGCCTTGTCGCCCCTCTGTCCCCTCCTGGCTCCTGCTCGGGGTTCCCGGGGACTGTGGTGACTCAGTGTGGGGTGGCAGGAGCGTCCCCTGGGGTCCCCGCAGAAGGGCCTCGACTCCAATTTGCATCTGGGCTCGCCTTGCTCATATTCATTGTGAAATTAAAAGTGAAAAAAATAGTAATCACTAATTACATCTCCAGCATGAAGCCTGGAGGAAGGGGACAATGAAGGACCACCAACGCACTCCTTATCTCTCCTCCCAGACAGCTCTTTCCGCCGGTGTTGATGGTGACGACTGAGAAGTTTTTCCTGCTGATTTACAGCTTCATCCTCACGAATTGGCACGTAGGAAGCTTTCTAGCATGGAAAACACGAGTGGTGTATGCAACTCCTTCCCCTGGCCCAACCCTGCTGCCACCCTCTCCAAGGGCAGGATAGGATGCTCTGGATGTTCTCTCCTGGATGGGGCTGGGTCTAGCAGGGAACCTGGCCCAGCTGCCCACGCCAGGGCTCCACATGTCCCCAGTTCAGCAGTCTGGAGGTGTCTGCTGTGGGGGGAGTTGTAAGCTGCTGTCTGGACCCCTCCACACGGACAGAAAACCCCCAGAGATGCAGATGGGGTTGGGTCCTGTGGGAGATGCTGGTGCTGGTGACTCAACCCCCACAGGTGTGCCCACGGGCGCTCTGGCTGCTGCCCTGGTTTTGGGGGAGCACAGCGGGGTTTGAAGGAGGGTTTCTGTGCTTTCACTATGAGCAAATGGTGCCAACAGTGGGGAGAAAGCCCTGCACTGCCCTGAGGAGCTGATGGTGAGCTAAGAAGTGGCTACAAACACATGAAAGGTGGGTGTAGAGACACAGCCAAACTCCTCCCCATCGTGCTGGACTGTGACAAAAGGCACCAGTGGCACAACTGGGACATGGGAGGCTCAGGCTGGATGTAAAAATCTCTCATTGGGAAACAGTGAGACCCCCTGAGCTGTACCCCCATACTTCGGGGATTTAGGGCTTGGACAGACCTTGGCTGACAGCCTGGCTGCAGTCCTGCTCAGAGAGAGAGGCTGGACTTGGGATGTTCCTCGGACCCAACATTTCTATGCAAGTTTGATTAAAAATAATTGGTTTTCCTGCTTCTGTGTGTCCTCGAGCTGCTTTTGTGCTGTCTCTGCAGCCCTGAGCTCTCCAGCTTATGAAATATTGGTGTTTCCAACAGCAACAGTGATGCAGAGCTCCAGAGGTGGAGGAAGCAGCGAGGAGGAGCACAGGAATCCCCTGCGGCAGCAGGAAATGCCTGGACAGATGGGTGCCAGGTCCCCTTCGGAGCCGTCCAGGCATTGTTCCATGGTGAATTACCACTCCTCCTGCTCCCAAGTCCTTCTCAGCTCCCTCCTAATCAAACCCACACCCCAGGGGCCTTCTGAGGTCTCATCTCACTGGTGCTGTGCTCATTTCCCCAGCTCCTGTCCTGCATTTGGGATAGATCCTTTGCAAACTCACCAGCCACCAGCTAATGCAGCCTCACAAATCCTCCTCTTACTGCTTCCCTCTGCCAGAGCCAAGTGCGAGGTGCTGAGGCTGGAGGGTGTTTCAGGTGTGGGAAATGGTCACTCAAAACCTGCCTGGCCAGAGGACTCTGCAGCAGAAATAAAAGGTGGATGTGCTGGAAGCTCCGGCTTGGAGGGAGCCCAGGACACGTGTCCTTGTGCGGATGGATCCGGCTGTGCCTGGGGCAGCTGAGAGCACACAGTGTTCAGCACTGCTGTTCCCAAGGGTTCCAGGGGCTGGAACATCTCAAGAGGAGAGCTGCAGCCTCACCCTCAGGGTTTTCCTGGCATTTAACCAAGTCCCACAAGTACAAGCTATTCCCAACACAACAAACACACGCTCGGTACCGCTGGCTTCCCTCTGCCCTCCCACTCCTCCCGTGGTCTGCTCTGCTTCCCCAAACACAATTCCTCCATGGCTGCCTCTGCTAAAGCAACGATGGACCCAAACCCTGAGCACCGAGGTAACCCCCAGGTTTTTCTATCCCAGATCCAGCTTCTTTGTGCTGCCTTTGCTCTGTGATGGGATTCATGGGAGCTGCAGAGGGTAGGAGAGGTGAAGAGATCTCCACATTGCTCATGAGTACTTTGGCTTGACTGATGTCCTGTTCTTTTCTTCCAGACCTGTGGCTTTTTACCTGCAGTGACCTTCCCTGACTCGTTGTTTACCTTGAGAGAAAGGGAACATTTGCTGCCTAGTGGAGCTCAGCTACAGCTTTTCAGTCAGCGATCAAAACACTCGAAAGCTAAGAGCAGCATTTGAATTTAAAAATCATAATTACAGCGCCCAAGAGGCAGAAGTTGGAAGAGGGCAATGAACAAAGCAGGGGGTTGGAAGAAAACAAAGAAAGGCATGAGAGGAATCTGTGCTTTGAACAGAGAGTCCTGAATAACTTGCACCGGCTACTTCAAGTTGGGCACTGAAATTAATAGATTCTTTGACCTTCGTTTCTCTGTGCTCTGGTTCTTTGTAAAGCAGAAACCACAATAGAGCCTCACCAAGAAAAAAAAAGATGTCATCACAGCAACTGCTCCAGCCAAAGCACTAGGATGCTGCAGAGATGAGGATGAAGAAGGAAAAAAAAGCCCAACCCACTATGGCTTTTCAGCAAGTGAGTACCAGCATTGCATGTGGGGAGCAGGGCAGTGTCCTCTGGAATAAAAAATACCTTCCAATCGTGTAATTAAGGACGAGCCACACACGCCCACAGGGATTCTGTGGGCAGCCTGAAGGCAGGCGTCTCTTAACTTCTAAGTGCTTTCTCAACCTTCTCACTTCTGGTGTTATTTTGATGGGTTTTATGCATAGGACTCTGCTATATTAAGAGCACGTCTATGTATCTCACAAGTAACTGTGCCTGCAGAGGAAAGCCTGGCACAAACAAACAGAGCCTCGAGGCTGCTCCCTCTGGTCTAAGGAGATGGATGTTGGCTTGGGCAATTCCAAGAACAGGTACAGAGAATGGATGGGGAGCAGCCCTGGGGAGCAGGATTTGGGGGTGCTGGTGGATGAGAAGCTCAGCATGAGCCAGCAGAGGCTGATGGCAGCCCAGACACCCCCCCAGTCCTGGGCTGCATCACAAGTGTGGGCAGCACATCAGGGAGGGGATTCTGCCCCTCTGCTCCGTTCAGGTGAGATCTCACCTGCAGAGCTGCCTCCAGCCCTGGGGCTCACAACACAGGAAAAACAGGGATGTGTTGGAGGGAGTCAGGAGGAGGCCACAAAGTTGCTCCGAGAGATGCAGCCCCTCTGCTCTGGAGCCAGGCTGGGAGAGTTGGGGGTGCTCACCTGGAGAAGAGAAGGCTCCAGGGAGAGCTCAGAGCCCCCACCAGCTCCTAAACGGACTCCAGGAGAGCTGGAGAGGGACTTTGGACAACAGTGACAACGCCATGGATTCACAGGGTAAGAGGCAATGTCTTTCCACTGCCAGAGGGCAGGGATGGGTGGGATATTGGGAAGGAATTGTTCCCTGTGAGGGTGGTGAGGCCCTGGCACAGGTTACCCAGAGAAGCTGTGGCTGTCCCTGGACCCCTGGAAGTGTCCAAGGATGGGGCTTGGAGCAACTTGGGCTAGTGGAAGGTGTCCCTGCCCATGGCAGGGAGGTTGGAACTAGAGGATTTTTAGGTCCTTTCCAACCCAAATCATTCCATGATTCTGTTTTGGTGATCATCACTGACCACACCACCACGTTATCTCACTGGACCTCACTGCTGGATCCCATTGGATTTATTACACTGTGGTCTCTCAACGGCTGCCCTTGCTGCTATGCAGGATGCAAGAGGAAGGATAAAATCCACGTGCCCTGATTCTGGACTCTTGCTCCTTTAAACAGATGTGGGAGGGAGGGTTGGTAAACCCTTGGACAGTTTTTCGTCTTGCCTCGACTGGGCTGGGTTTCGGGCTCAGTCTGTTGTCTGGTCCCCTGTCTTAGCTGCTGTTGTAATGATTCATCCATCTGGTTTTCTGGGAAAAGAAAATGAGCTAGGGAAATGTTTTTTCTTTTTTTTTTTTTTTGGCTGTATCTTTCCTGAAACAGTTACAACTTTGCACCCACTGGAGCTGACGGGGGGAGAAGGAGTTTTACGCATCACTTTTTGCTTGCTGGAGCAGAGACAGAAGCACTGAGAATCCCATTCCTCAAAGTCAGACCGTGACGGTTTTGTCCTGAACTGTGTTTCCAAGGAGCAAAAAGGATCCAACAAAACCCAGCAGAAGATCCAGGCTGTCTTCAGCGGGTGCACTGGACAAAACCTCGTGCTGATCACTCCGGAGACACCCACTCCTTGCGCTGGCTCCTCGCCTGACTGAGCTCTCCAGAAATTGTGGGACGTGGGATGAACTTCAGGGAGGCAGCTTGGACAGAAATCCAGGTGGAAAACAAGGACACTGAAGGTCTTCTCATTGGATTCAAACAGCTACTCTCATGAGTGGTGTGATTTCTCATAAATCAGATAAATTTGGGGGGGAAAAAAATCCGAGGAGTTCACACTGGGTGACGTTCAATCTCAGAGTGCAACAGGAAGCCACACTGGACTTTTTCCTTGTTGGTTTGCACAGCAAGGCTGAGACAATGCACCCATCCAGCTGGGAACACCAAGGCAACCACTTCTTGGTTTAGTAAAGTGTCACTGTAAAGTTCCTTTTTCAGCAGCCCTTAAAAACACTGTTATAAACCAGCCAGCTCCAGAGATCTCCTCCCTCCTCTCGCTCCAGGAATGCATCTTCCTTGCTTGGTCCAAGCTTGGTCAGAGGTTAGACTGGGAAAGCAGCAGCCTGTCTGGGAGCAATCACTCCATTCAGACACATGTTAATGAATTTCCATCAAAGGGGTCAGGTATCAAAGTTCTTCTTTTCTATGCTGCTGGAGCAAACCTTCCTGTGACAAATTCCTGCCCTTATTTCAGCTCCATATCTGTTTCAAGTGACTCCTGTGAGAACCTCAAACCCACCAGCACAGGAACTGCCCTCCCCGCTGCTCCAGCATCTTTCCTCTCTGGTTCCCCCCTTTTCTTTAGGTCTCCTTCTCCTCAGCAGCCTTTCCTCGCGCTTGCCCGTTCCATGATTTCATCCGAGGTGGGTGGTGAGCTCGCTCTCCCCCACGCAGCCTCTTCCCAGCGGCTCCCGGGATCCCTGCCAGCTCCTCTCCACCCACGGCCTCTCCCGACGAGCCGAACGGCGCAGCTCCCGCTGCTGCCCGCGCCAAGGCAGCAGCTCACATCTGGGGCAGGGGGCCAAGGAGCACCTCACCGACACCCCTGCGCCAGCGCCTTCCAGGGGCTGGCATCTCCACCCCTGCATCCCACAGGATCCCCAGCTGCCCTCCCAGGACATGGTGATGGGTCACTGAAGTGAGTCTTGAGTGCTCAAACACTGCAAACCCAAGTTTGAGTTTGGAAAATGGCTTTGCGGGTTGAAAACCAAATGAAAACTGCCTTTTTGTCCCCCCTTTTTTCTGAGTTACTCGTACCCATAAAACCTCTGCATGGATTTAAGCATTCCCAGCCTGGCTAAGGCAGGAGCACCAGGCAGTGAAGTCTACTGGTCCCACGGCTTCAGAGATTGTGGAGCTGAACACGGCAAAGCAGATTTGAATCAAATTTTGAATTTGTTAAACCAAAGTGTTAAAACTGAAAACAGAGCACAGGACAGCTTCTCAAACCTCTTGGGTTATTCCCTCTGCTCTTTTGCCATGATTTTAAAAAATTAATCTTTTGCCTATTCGTCCTGATGCCATTTCTGTGAGTCCATAAAACCATTTTCTCCTTGTCAGAGGATTCCGACGCCGGTGATTTATAGGCTTTGCTTGGAACGCAGCATGCAAGTACTTCACTTTTTCATTCGCCCTTTCTAAACGTTTTTAACGATCTGCTTCCTCAGATCTGTTTACATTTGGGACATTAAAAGCTAAGCAACAACTCCATTATGAACAAGAACACCATAAAAATTCCACCATTGCCAGGAAACATCTCAATACAGTGACAAACGTAGCCACTCTCTCGTCCTGCTGCTCATCCGTGGGAAGACTGGTTCATAAATTATTCATGAATGCCTTAAAATTTCCAAGCTAATCTCAACTAAGAAGTGGGGGTTTTTACACCATTGTTTCACTCCAAAGTTCTCCCAACTGGAATTTTGATTTGCATAGCGAAATCTGAAAATTTACTTGCACTGAATTTCTCTTTCCTTCAAGTTGTGATTTCAGTTCTCACACTGGAAACACAGTGGAGAGTCTTTACGTGACACCTTATTGGAAGCCTGGAAATCCTTCATAATTCCCATGAATTTCCTGAGAAATTTACGTTTTCCGAGATGTGTTTTTTGAGCAGGTTTGGATCTGTAAGGTTTTTGGCACCTTTCAGCAGGCAATCCCATCACCCCATGTCATTTTTAGTAATGATGAACTATCTGGGGGACTATCAAGCCATTCTCTTCCCAGTCTGTTCCACAGTAAGGACAAGCAAGACTGAAGATTAAATCATGGCAAAATTTAACAGAGAAAATCACATTGTGGTCCTCTGGAGGCTATTGACAGACCAGCTCACTCACCTGTGCTTCTGGATTTTACAGCTGTCAGTCTGTTCTGGGATTTAATCCGCACGGTGGCATTGGAGCACCTTCCACGTAAAATCATCTATTATAAATAAATCCTACTGGGTTTTTATGCAGTGACGTTAAAGAAGAACAAACAGTCATGATATTTGAAGCAATGAAGTTAAAAGAGTTGCCTTACATTCCTCTTGATGGCCATACTCTGCCATGCATTGTTTGGAAAACTGTACCACTGGCGGCTCCTCCACACAGCGCTTTGATGTCCCTTCCCAGCCACTTCATCCCAGGCTGTGCTGCTCCAAATGAGGGTCAGTGTCTGGCTTTCCAGGCTGGAATCCAGCCAGAGAGACACACGGCTTGACATGCTGATTGCTTTGGGAAAGCAGAGACCAAAAAAAAACCTTGCCTCTGCAGCAATATGTGAGTAATTCTTCCCTGTAAGGGTGGTGAGGCCCTGGCACAGGTTGCCCAGAGCAGCTGTGGCTGCCCCATCCTTGGAAGTGTCCAAGGCCAGGTTGGATGGGGCTTGGAGCAACCTGGGATAGTGGAAAGTCCCTGCCCACGGCAGGAGGATGGAACTGGATGGGCTTTAAGGTCCCTTCCAACCCAAACCATTCTGTGACTCTGAATTTCACTAGCACCAAAATACTGAACTCAAATCCTTGTGATCCCAAGGCTCATCTCTCCTCTTCATGCCAAGGGGCCATTAAAAAACTTCTTTGACAAGGAGAAAATGGTTTTATTGACTTGTCCCCAGGACTGAAGACAGATCCGTCTGCTTCCATGGCAGGCTCTCCAGAGAGGAATCCTCCAGGAGAGACCCATGTGATGCTGAGAAGGTGGCACAGACAGAAACTGCGTGTAAGGTGACTTAAATACCCAGCAATCCAGGCAGCAGAGCAGGCAGCCACCCATCTCTCCATGGACTGTTCTTGGAAGGTTGTTGGAAATCAAGTAGAGTGAGAATGACATCAGGAAAAAACATTTTTTGCCTCCAGTTTCAAGGAGCTGAATGGGAAGATGCAGGTCTGTAACCATTACACCGACCAGTACACACTGAACATCCTCTTTTCTGCTCAACAGCAGAGATGGGAGCACGCAGCTGGTGAAGCTTTTCTGCTTGGAGCCCTGAAGTTCTGGATGTTTCCAGAGGAGATGCACCTGCAGCACCTGGAGAAGAGAATCCAGCAGTTTGATGGACTGTCAGAAACCAGGAGAGCAGAGCTGTCTTAGTGACACCTGGAAAGTGAGAACCTCTCATTGCAGGCAGCTTAACGCAGGTTGCTTCACTGCACTTTGTTTCACTGGCCCCACTGATCTGATTCACCAGATAGTTAGAAATTCTAACACTATTTTCATTAGGATTACCCAAACAAGGAAGAATTTGCTCTCCTGGCACCTTGAAGTTGCTGTGAGCTCCAACAGCCCGTTCTACTGCACAGCAAAGCTCTGCCAACACAAGCCTCTGCTGTTTCATACTTAGCAAAGGTCCCAGCAGGACTCAGCCAGCCCACAGTAAAAGCCACAATACCCGAATTTATCCTCCTCATACCTCTGCTGCCCATTCTGGCACTGGAAATGTGTACTAAGGACACAGCAGATCCCACACAAACAGGTTATTTTTGGTTAACATGTCTCAAACTGGCTTGGAATAAATCAGGGAGCATCTTGTAGAATATCACAATTTTGTCTTGTTCACTGTTCCACTCTTTCATAAGCATCTTATGCCTGGATATTTCATCAATTAATGTTGAAAATTACATCAATTACAATTAAAATTATAGTTCTGACCCTCAATTTATTTGCTGTGAAAACAAAGCAGTTTTTCACCATCACCCCAAACCCCTACTCAACATGATCAGGGTATTTTCCCCCCAGACTCCCAATAAACAATGTATTTCACAGAACATCCTTATGTAGAAGCCTGACATTTTGATAATGTGATGCAAGATCACAAAAATTTCGGACAAATTAATTGCAACAATTGAAATTTAGGCTTAATGTAGTAGAAAGAAGTGGGTTCATGACTCATTAATAAAAAAATGTACACTATAAGACATTTCTGCAATACTTCTGCATTAAAAATTTCCCAACAGACATCACCGTTCTCTTCCTCTCATCCCACCATCCAGCATATTTTCTATTAATCCAGAAGTGAGGTTTTTTTGGGAGAAGCATTTGACTTCCAGTGCTGCTTTTGGCTTAGTCCAAGCATTGATTTCATTTTAACATCATTCCAGAACACCGGCAACGGGACAAACTTTTCTGGCCATGGGAACAATCCCCCTGCACGTTGCATTTTGTGATTGCTGCAGGGTCTGTCAACAGGAGGATGGAGCAGACTTGCAAACAAATAGTTTAAGTTATCCACTGTGGTACCTGATTGACATTTTGAGACTGGTGCAGGTTTTGTAGGCACCATTTTGCATCCAAATCTGTCTTCCAGTAGCTTCACTTTTTTAAAAGGCCAGGAGCTGAGAGCAAAGAAGATAAATAAAAAAAAAAAATTAAAAAAAAGAAAAAAGAAACTCATTACATAAGCTTCCCTCTTCCTCAGATATATTTTACACTGAAATGCTTCTGTTTTCATCATTTTTCTTCCTTTTTTCATCCTTTCTTTCCCTGTTGCTGTAAGGAAGATCCAGTATAAACAAGACACAATCCTGTGTGTGAGCACACAGGCACATCAGCAGCACTGCTCATGTCTGAAAAGACTTCCACAAGATCCACGCACTCAGCAGCTCCATTTTTCTGACTATATGGTGCAAACAGAAGAAATTCCTACAGCTTAAGAACCTCTTGCCTTTCAAAAGAAAGAACTAAAATGTTATTAACCTTCTTCACCTGTTTCTGCATCACTCTGTAGCTGGTTCGAACCTTAAGATGAGTTTTTGTGTTAACAAGTGTCCTGTAAGTCCAGACGTTTCGATCCTACACGCACAGCACAAGCAGCAGAACTCCAAACAGATCCATCTGCTCCTTCAGGGGCTTCCCACAAGAAATCATTTAAGCAACTGTCTGCATGGGAGCTACTTAGGCAGTGGATGTACTTAAAACAGGGTGATTACTTGCAAGTCACGCTTCCAACACCATTTTATTTTGCACAGCTTTTAACCTCCACAAGAACATCTGTCAAACCCCCTAAAACATGCAGCTCTCTGCATCGTGCTGCAAACCCCCGTGCTGCCAGCCAGTCTACAGTTTCCATATTTTAATGATTTGTTGCATTAATTTAAGGGCTTAACCTAAGTCTTTTGTACTGAACACAGTACTCGCCACTTTTCAAAGCTCCATCTAGAAAGAGAGCATGAGGGTGGATTTCATGAATGCATGGAAGCAAAAGACTTGAAAGAGGTCACAAAGTCCCTTCTGGGTTGTGATTATCTTAATTAGAAATAAAGACCACCTCATTCCAAACCCCTGCCATGGTCAGGGACTCCTTCCACAAGACCAGGGTGCTCCAAGCCCCATCCAACCTCGGACACTTCCAGGGATGGGGCAGCCACAGCTTCTCTGGGCACCCTGTGCCAGGGCTTCACCACCCTCATAAAGAATTTCCCCCTAACATCTCATTTAATCCTGCTGTTTCAAGCCATTCCCCCTTGTCCTGCCACTCTATCCCCTTGCCAAAATTCCTTCTCCAGCTTTCAATATACTTTCAATATATTTTCATATACCTAAAAAATTTGGAGGAGATAGTAGAAAGATAAATTTGCTTCCAACAACCAGCCACAACCGTAGAAATTCCTCTGAATATTCAAAAGCTGCTCCACTTGTTTACAAAACTCCTCTTTTTTAGTTTCCCCATATAGAATAGTGGAAAAAGCAGTACATTGCTGAATTCACCCAGACATCCAGGGAAATATCCCCTGCTACAGGGATGCCTTGCTGCAGGTTGGCGTGTGCTTTGTTGCTGTAGGTTGGTTGGTGTTATTAATTCCCAAAAAACTGGATGTCGAATGGCCAGCTGATTGAAGGATCATTTTCAGAGATTATCTTCATGGATACCAAGATCCTGCTGGAACTGGGGACACAACCCACCTTCAACTCTGCCTCTGGTCAGTTGTGTCTCTGAAGAGCTGAAATTTCAGAAAAATTCTTATATATTAAACACCCTTGGAGAAATGACTCAGGTTCCTTACGGCTTATGCTGCAAGGAGTGTATGAGAGGAGAATGCAAGAATCTCTCAGGCTGGCAGGGAAAACCTCAGTGAGATCTTGCTTTCAGCACATCCACAGTATGGGAACTGCAGGTTGGAAGGTTTCCCAGTGCTCCTTTATTTCCTCATACCTCACAGACAGATCATTAAACCAACAGGGTGGGGTTCTTCTTCTTTGATCCAAAGTCCACACTGGTTATTGTCATTGGGAAAACCATCTCCCTTGATCTTCCCTCTCAGCACTGTAAGGTTTTCCAAACCATTCCAAGGATCATCTTCACACAGAGGACCTAAACCAAGACCTTGGGTCATACATTTTACAATTCTCCACCTCCCAGAGTTTAAATTTGTCACATTTCTGAATTCAGCAACTCCATTCACTAAGTAACACACTTCCCTGTTTTCAGTCCTGGGTAATACCATTAAAGCTTCTCTCTGGAGCCTCTTGAGTAAAAATTCACGAGGTGCAATTCCCCAATCACTATAACCGATTTCAAATGGTGCTAGAAATTATTATTGACTCTGAGCACCAAAAGAAATCAGTCATCCTCTGAAGGGGTTACGGAGATCTGCAAGGATGAAGAGTTAAGTGCTGGACAGTATTTTACATTGGAGAATCCCCAGATACTTGATACAATTCTTTTTGACCACTGGTGAGAAAACAATGGTTTAGACAGTGAAAATTTTCAAAATCAACCACTAGCCACATGCATTTTTGAAAACACGAAAATACTTTTAAAAATATAATATTGAAACACTTATCCAGATTTCAGCAGACTCGGACAATGTGACCAGCCACCTGTGATCCAACTCCCAGTTGCTGGCCATTTCCATGAGCACATCCAGCCACCAACCTGCACGCTGGCAAGTCTTGTCACACCAAGTAAGTAACATATTCTGATCTGCCAAACGTGCCACAACAAAAATCCAAACACACAGGGAGGGATGAAAACAGCACCCAGAACTCCCAGTGCTTCAATGCAGAATTACCTGTTTCAAATCTTATAGTGTGTCTTAAATGATACATGTACAAAGTATTTACAAGCGTGATGAAGTGGTAAGAAAAATGGATGTAGGTAAGGCTGGAAACAGGTTTTGAGTTAAAAATTTAGAGCACATGTAGTTCCCTTCCATATTCCTCACCATACTGTATGAACTAGTTGTATAGTTTTTACTAGTGGGGGCATTAAAATCAACATCTTCAATACTGAATTGCAATATTTTACTTTTTTGCCTTGTTTCTGTCTCAAAACCTTCTTGGGTTCTGAAATTGCTGCTCACCACTTCCAAATATTATAAATTTGCTGACAGGGGAATTTCTGCCTTTGCAATCACTCTTTGCATTGCTCTCCCAGGGGTCACCTGGGTCACAGACCCTCAGAGTCCCACCAAGGGATTCTGTTTGGTGCTGGAGGTTAATTGGAATGGCAGAACCACACAAGGAAGATCTTGACTTTCTCTTCTTTTCCTCTGAGGCTCCTGAGAGTCCATTTCCCTGATGAAGGCAGGCATTCTTCCTCCAAGAACACTGATTTCAAATGGTGCTAGACAATTAATAGTTAAATCTAAACCACCATATGAAACCAGCTTCCTGAGGGAGCTTGTGTCTAGCTGGGAGGATATTCCTGTAACAATAAATTGGAAATGCCACAGAAGAATACCTAGTCACGTCGGGTTTTTGTTTTTCCTGTTAAACAGTTGATGCTTTTTTCTTATTCTTACCCTTGATTTTGGTTTGAGTCACTCAAGTGTTCTCTTCTGTTTTCTATTACACTGCTACCAACAGCAAGAGAATTGCTTGCAGCAGTGTCACTCCGAGGAATTTTGTTAGTCAAGCTTGAACAACATGTACAAGGCTTTAACAAGGAATGAAGGACCTTCATCCTCCTTGTGCTGCTGTCTCCTATTAACACATTCTGTCTGCTCAGCTCTGCCCACAGCACGACTATGTCCAGACACACCAGCAATGGCAGCACTGCTGCAGAACTCCCTCTGGTGACAGCAGAACATGTAAGATGTTACCAAATCTTCGTTTCAACAGCAGCAGCACAAGGACCAGCATGTGACACAAGCTACGTATCAGTGCCTAAAAGTTAAATATTCATCCCAAAGCCCATGCAGAAAGCCTGGAAACCTGCCCACCTGTCAGCTAGCTCTGGCTGAGGTGGGATTTGCTAACTAGGGGAAAAGTGTGTCCCCAAACCTAACATTAAGGACTGAGTTGATTACAGGCTATTCAGACCTGGCACTTGGCACCTGGAGCCAGCACTACTTCTTAGAAGTCTGACACAGAGTTCTTTCCTGGAAATCTGCTACTGAAGTGTGTTCTAGTCAATTTACTCCCTTTCAAACAGATTTTTTTTTCATAGCCTCTCTTGCAGCTCCTCATCTGAGCTGGCAGAACAAACATCAGACCTGAAGCACCTCTGCAGAGTGATGTCCAGCAAGTCCTGAGTGCTTGCAAAGCGCTGCTCTCGCTGACACGTTCTGGGAAGCACTCAGGTACATCACAGCCTCTCAGAAAGGTACAAATCACCCCAGGCAGCAGCACAGAAGGCACCACAAAGTGTCTGCATGGCAGAGGGAGGCACAAAGACACCACGTGCCCCGTCTGGTGTAGAACAACAGAGTTTTAAGGGAACAACCCATCGGAGCAGGCTGGGCCTCTGCAAGCGGGCAGTTCCTGCAGTTACTGGAAGAGCTGTCACCACGCCAGGCCACATCAGCACCGGATTTATTGTGCAGCTTTTCTGTCCAGAAAGTGCCTGTGTGGAGCAGAGCAGGCAGGAAGCAGCAGCACGGAGCTGTGCCCGTGTCCCCGGGCTCTGCCCCGAGCACGCAGCTGCCGGGGAATCTTCCACACAGCCTCACGAAACACTGAAGGGGGTAAAATAAAGCTGCTTTAAAGTACAGGCAGAACCAAACTCTTTTTCTTTCAGCCATGCAAAGTCCGAAATTTTGCCCTGCTCCAGTGTTTTCAAGCAGAGTGAAGTATCTTTATTTTTTCCCTCCTGCAGTTCATTACACCTGGGTGTGCTCTGTTCCTGACTCTCAAAGTCCTGTGAAAGCTGATTTTAGTTTATTAGAACCAGAGAACAACTGAGGTTGGAGAAGACCTCCAAGATTATTGAGTCCAACCTTTGATTTAATACCACTATGCCCATTAATCCATTTCATGAAGTGTCCACCTGTTTTCTGAACACTTCCAAGGATGGTGCCTCCACCACTGCCCTCAGCCTGTTCCAATGCTTAAACCACTCTTACAGTAAAGAAATTTTTCCTAATACCCAACCTGAACCTCTGCTGAGACTTGAGGCTGTTTGCCATTGTCCTGTCACTTGTTACCTGGGAGAAAAGGCCGATTCCCACCTCACCACAACCTTCTCTCAGCCAAATGTAGGTCTTCATGTAAATAGGGTGTTCCCTGAGTCTCCTTTTCAACCCTCAGCCAGTCGTTGTAGAACTGACATTCCAGACCCTAAACCACCATCCAAGATGAACCCATCTGTTGAGTCCTGAGGACAGGCAAATACTCTCAATCTCCTTCTCTTCAGGGGACAGAAAACCATGTAAAAAACATCAACTAATTACATCCTCAATTGTTCCTCAAGTTTCATCAGCTCCCAACACGTAGCTCTCCCTTCATTTACCGCAAGGACAACAAACCCTAAGAGCTCAGACTGGGAATCCAACTCCTGGATGGCTGAAGGAGTGAAACCAAACCAGTGTGGACAGTTCTCACAAGGGTATCTGTCAGCAGCACAGCTAACACAACCCTCTCCAAGAAAATCTTCCTGAGAAAAGCCCAAGAAACCTGAGATCCATCTGTGAAACAAGGAAAGCAGTGGCACTTCATAATTATCTCCCCTGGACAAGGCTAATTCCTGCAGTAGCATCTCTTCCATGCAGTTGTATCCATGACATCCACAGGTTTGAAGCCGAGGTCCAGCTGCCTGGCTCTGCCTTTACCACGAGCCTTAGGATGGCTGCAGACCACAGCATCTCCATCTGGCTGTCCAGAGAGCAAATCCTGCCATTTAATATCATTTGCATTTTTGAAGAAAGCATCTTTCAAAACTTGTAATAACTCTGCGTGTTTCTAGAACAGGCTAATGAGAAACATGCTCGCACCAGGGCTGTAAACTGTCATTTCTAAATTGGAAAACCAAATGAACTGCAGATAGAGAGCTATTGTGTTGCTCCAAGATGCCTCCTTCTAATTAGGTGCTGGAAGTTTTAAAACATTTTAAAATCTTGGACTGCTCCATCCTTCCCAGATTTAATGACTGGAAGAGCTGAGGGCCATTTCCTTGCTGAACTGGGAAGAAGAAGAACAACAGAGGAGTTATGTCTACACATTTACAAGTAAGAACTTGGGAAACAGGGAAGAATAAACCCAGAATTCAATGACTTAGATAAAAATTGCAGATGGAAGAGCATCTGATTACACTTAGATTCCTGCAGTTACAAATTAAATGTTCTGTAATCCTCCAGAGAAAATTATGGGAATGACATGTCAGTGACTTTAAGCGCTAATCTTACAAGCTTCATAATTCATGTTTTTATTTGACTTTGATGGGATCACTTGAACGAGTAAAGTTTCGTCTGCAATTAAAGCACTGCAAGAATGAAGTTTACAAAGGCTTTGTTTTGCTTTTGAATAATTTTAGGGATTTACAGGTGGTTTAGGGGCACTTAAACACTTACCAGGGAGGCCCTTCTCTTCCACTGATGAATTCCTTCAGAATTCCTGCACTTGGAGTAACATGAGAACTTTCTGTGACTGCAAGAGACAACTGTGGGGGCACTTTATCCCATTAATCAGGGATAATCAGAGAGAACAAGCACTGGGTGTGACTTGGAAAGACTTCCATGGTGGACTAATGATCCTGTACAGGAAATTCATTAAAAAATCAGTCCTACTGCTTCCTTTCCATGCCCTGCCAGAACAGGAGCCGTGTAAATGGATTCAGTTAGAGCTGTACTTAGGACAGCTTTATGATCCATCTGAAAGGCAGAGCCAGCCTGGAATCTGCAGACAATGGCCTGTGAGAACATCACATCTGACAAACTGCTCAGCTTACTGTAACTTTCTAAATCCCTTTTTATTAATAATAAAATGTGAAGCCAAGGAAGATGACAGAGTGACAAGTCTGCAGAAAGGCTCTGTCTGTACCATGGGAAGGGACTGTGTGAACTTCCTACTTAATGCCTGGCCATGGATCTCGTTTATGAGCTGCTGCAGACACCCCATGGCATGATGGAGATGGAGGAGCCACTGAGAAATTATCTGTCAACTGAAAAACCAATTAATACTAACTGCAGTGAGAAAGAACTGTCTACCCAGATAGAAACCGGGATTGTGAAGTCAGTTATAAATGTCTTTAAGGGGTTTTTTTTTTGGGTCATTTTCAACTTGAACTTAAACCACAGCTATTGGGGAAAAGCTGCTTCATCTTTTCTTTTTCTGCACCATCAATCCCCCAGCGTTTTCACCACCAGCTTAATGAATTCCAACTATCAAGAGAGCTCATCCGCTCTGTAATTTGTCTTTTTTTGTTCCCTTCACTAAACAAGCAGGAAAAATGTTTTTAATTTGCAAGGCTGAATAAATACTTACTGTGTTTGCCAAGACTTTATTGACATTCACGGCTGTCCACAAAGCTGACTGACTTCTCACAGAGATGGTTTATCTCCTCAAGTAAAGAAAATAAACCTGCCCTAACAAGAAGATGTTAATCTTTCTTAATAAAATAAATGAAAAGCAGCAGTTCAATAAATAATCCTGTGGCTAGTGAAAGCCCTTCATTCAGGATATGGTCCCAGAGCAGATTTTTGTTGACAGCAAGATCACACAGCACTGGGACACCCTCCAGTGCTCACTGCTGCCTCTGATGCTGCACTTCTTGTCACCTTCAGCAGTACCAATACGACTGCCTGTGGGCCATGAAATTCATTCAAATCATTCTAATTCAAAGGACAAAATGAAGCGTTTATTTTCTTGACTGAGTTATTTTCAGTCATCTGGTTTTCCACAGGGTCAGGGAAGAGGTGGCACTGCATTGCTGCTGAGCTGGAAATGAATGGCTGGGAGTGGGCAGAAACTGATTAAGCTGGCACTAGCAAAAGACATGAACTGTGGAATTACACCTTGGATAGCATCAAATCCCATCTCTCTTGCTCAGCTGGTCATGAGGAGCTGAGATGAGTTTCAGCCTGCAAGGAAACACAGTTCTTGAACTTTCACAAGAAAATCAATACACTGAACTCTGAGGTTCTTACTCAAGTTTTACTGGATTTTTACACAAGGTTCAACTTTTCCCACAGGCCTGTCTGGCTGGATTTTTCCATTTGAATTCCTCTCACTGAACAATTCTGTCATCTGATAATGAACAACGTGCAAGGAACAATCAAAGCCTCCACAGCTGGAATTTAGTATCATCAGAAGGTCTGTGGTGGCTTGATATAAACAGCAAGAAAAAAAAAGCACCTGAGTCGTTTGGGAGGAAAATAATGACAACCATTACTGCAAAGATTTCTGCACTGATGACAATACTTCACATTCCTTCCTGTGCTTTGTTTAGCTGCACTGAGAAGTGCTATGAAGTGAAGAGATCTGGGGAACATTCCTCTGAAACAAGCAAAACAGCCCTCAAATAAAGACAATTATTTCCCACTAGTGAAACATCCAATTTACCCATTATGGAGGCACACCATGCATTTATCTTTTTAATTTCAGAGCTCCTCAAAGCTTTCAGCAGGAAAGGTCTGATGGCTACAAGGGATTTACAACAATTGATACCGAAGAGGGACACAGATGTGCTGTACCTCAGAAAAAACAGCCTCCACCATGTACAGCTTTATCCGTGTACTTCTGGAAGAATTCATTACCAACAGGTTTGTCCTCAGAATCTGGAAGAAAAAAACACCAGAAGCTGTTTCAATTAGTCCCTTCTGTGTTGTTCTGAAAGAGATTAATTACAACACAACCTGAGAATCATTTTTCTCTTCCTCCAGGTTTTTACACAGACTTTTAACCATGTTACAACTCCTCACAATCAGTACTTTTGTGAGGGTATTTACAATCAGAACAGGCAATTGAGGTGTTCCAACTAATCCCATCACTAAGTCCAGGCATCATGGTCCCTATGGAAAGAGTAATTTTGGATTAAAGCTCCAAAATTCATCCAAAAAATTGCTGTCTTTGTTTCCTAACAAAACGTACGTGTAAGAACTCCTTGTGAGATGTATCAGAAGATAAATCCAAACCTCCTGGTAGAATCCCTTGAGCTGTAGTCCACTTGTGCACTGACTGTGGCAGTGGTGCCACAGGGAAGTAATTCTTTGTGGAGGCAGCATCCAGAAATAGCAGGTGCCAGAGAATCACCTGCTGCACAGAGCAACATCCTTGACGTAAAAGTTGTCTCAGATTTACTCTGAACTCTGTTTTGAAACCTCTTCAGGCTGATTCAGGGGATTAGCAGGGAAGGAAATCCTAAAAATACAAAAGCAGGCTTATCAAGCTGGGGGAAAGGCAGTAAGATGTTTTTGTGACAAAGGCTTCAGGATATGCATTATGCATTACCAAAAACTGACTTCAGTCTGGATGGGAGGAGGGAGATTTCTGTGCATCCAAATCCCAGCACAACGGGCACAAGCTGCTCTGCAGGGAATTACATGCATCCTGTACAAACATTATCCATTTGAGAATCTCTCTCTCCTTTTTGCCCAAGTATTATTTTGTGCTATTTGTGAGAATCTGAGGCAGAAAACCACAAATAACCTGCGAAATCCTTGGAATCAGTCACCATCCAATTCAGAGAGGGCTACTGAAACCATAAGGAAGCAGGAACAGTCTGGCTTCAGCCTCTCTCTATTTCTGTCCACATTCCCACCCTGTGCCCATCACCATAGCAGCTGACTGCTCCTTCTGCAAAACACCAACCTTTGGGGCAGCAGAGGCAGGAAAATATTGGGTATTTTTTTCCCAAATGGACCACCATTTGCTGGATAAAAGCAGCTGATGTTGTCTTTTAGAAACTGGACAGGACAGCCATAATAAAAAATGTAATTCCCTGTTGATTGCTAAGGTATGTTAATGAGGGTATGATAATGAAGCAGCCACCCACAACAAAACTCACTGTTGATTGTCCATGCCTTACATTATAAAAGCACTTATTTTCATTCCCACTGCTGCCTTACACATTTAAAATCATCTCAGTGGGGTCTGGAAGAAAAACAATGGCCATTAAGAATAAAAAACCCAAAATATTTCTTCAGCTTAAAATAGTTCTTCTGACTTACAGCTTTTGGGACGTAAGAGAGATGAGCATCATTTTTAGCAACCACCCCGGCACCGTGGCTGTTATGTAAGTTTGAATAGAAGCTCTAATCCCACCCCTGAGCAGAAATGCCCCTGTCATGAAGCTCTCCAAAGCTACACCTGCTGTTTGTATCCTCGTGCCATGGGCTGGATCACAGCCACTTCTGTTCTGACAAAGTGAGCTCTCAAAACCAGGCACCCGCTCACGCCGCTGCCCCTGTGCTTATCTCAACACGGGATTAATTTGTGCTGCTCCACACATCATCGTGGCACTTTGTTTGTCAAAGCATGAAAAGTAGCCTGGAAAGAACTGTTCTTATGTATCTTTTAAAAATAACAATAAACAGCACGAAAACATTTATTAGTCTGTGTTTTTTTTGTCTGATATAACACAAACTCAGCCTACTCCACGATTACCCAAGAGGAAGTGAAATTAAAATTATCACACAGAAAGAAGATAACAATTAAGAAAGATAGGAAGTTCAATCAGACCACTTCAAGTTTTAACCCCAGTTGAATTCCCACGCCTCACAAACACTCTGCAGAGGACCTTTCAGTCAAAGACAAACAGTCTGTGCTCCTCCCATCACGTATGACACTGCAAAAAACCCTGAAACCCAAGCCAGAAATATTTTCAGAGTGAAACAAACCACTTTAGAACCTTTCCTTGTTATGCTGAAGAAGCAAAGAAGCCAGATGGGGCACTGAGCAACCTGGGATAGTGGAAGGTGTCCCTTCCCATGGCGGAGGATTGGAACGAGATGGTCTTGAAGGTTCCTTCCAACCCAAACCATTCTGTGATTCTATGGTTCTCTGAAGCAGAAATCAGTATTTTTTAAAGATATTCACTTCCTACATTCTGCTGCTGCACACTGACAAATATGTATGCCAGATACATTTATATACTACATACTTCACAGCAGGAAAAATAACCAGTAGAGAGATCTTACTCCATCAATGTACTGGAAACAGAAATAATTTACCTTTCAATTTGCACAGATTTGTAAGCAGGTTTTCCCTCAAACAACATGTTCTTCCTCTGGCATATGCAAGATGCCCTCATGAGATCAGCACCTGGAATTTATAGAACAGTTTATTTAAATGTGTATTTGCATTTCCACTTCTGCTTCCCCCCTTGAAATGAGAGAAGTTACACCATTATGGTAAAAATAAAGTTTTTAGGGATTGATCAATGCCCTGTTAGCCATGCTAGGGACTGGAAGAGCCAAGAGATGAGAGGGATCTTCACTGTATGCTGAGCAAGGATCATCTGGAGGAACTGGAGAGCATCTGGCACTGCTGGAATCAATTACATCTGCACAACCATGGACAGCTTAGAATATTTACTGATCCTTACTCCTGAACCCCTTCTACTACTCAGTTTGTGCACATGACTTCTGCAACAGGACAGTCACATCGTGAGGATAAAAGGAGACATTGTGCTTCAGGAATAAACACTGATGCTGGCACACGCCATGGGAATTACAGAGCTAATTAGAGGACAACATAATGCTCCATGTATTGAACACAGCCAGGCAAGGGATGGGAAAAGGGGCTGTTGGATTCTGGAAACAAATTTGTTTTACAGACTAGTTTTTGCTTTCATCTACAACAGCCATTAAACAACTTTAGTTGCACTGGAAAAATATGTCCCTGTCCATCAGAAAACATAATGTACATACACCCAAATTACTTGTGATCTTTTTAGTCTCCTCCCCACACCTGGCTCCACCTTTTGAAGCTACAAACAAGATCAGCATCTCATAATTGGAACATTAAAGGATGGATGAAGCTCTGATTTTCTCTGGGACCTGAGAAACTCAGTTTGTGCAGTAGGTATTTACATTCCCAGTCATTTCCAAGGAAGGTAACTACTGTAGCAGGACAGAGTCCCTGTCGTGGATCAAGACACACTGATCTAGAAGCTCCATATAAAACAGAATAAAATGAGCTTGGTTTCTAGTTTACTGCCTGAGGCAAGAAAGAGAGAAGAGACATAAACAAAAAGAGAAAGCATAAGGAATAATAAAGCAATAAAACCCGATATAAAGGCAGATTAACAACCTTTCTACTCTAGGCACCATAGGAGGATATAGTTTTAAAACAGAGGCTTAAACAGAAAGGCGTTTCTGTGGCATTTACAGAGGGTTGGCATGGTGTGAGGAGCCAGCTCAGTTTTGTTATGCCTCAGCAATGGCTGTCGGAGGCATGTGGAGGAGGGGAGCACATGTGCCACCCCTCAGCAGCTGGAAGGAGCCTCGTCTCTGCGAGGACTCACCTGGCAGCACCCCACACGAGGCGACACTGGGGGGACTTCTCAGTCCTCGATTGCCCATCAGGCTGCGAACAGCTCTCCACCCATGGACGGCACAGGGAGCTGGACCGGACCAATGGATCCCTGTTGGCGGGCGGGCTTTGGGAGGGGCAGGGGGTATAAAAACAACTGCGTCACGGCTCGGGGCTGCTCGCTGGGGCTCGGTACTG